>CM052810.1:134469132-134596651 GCA_028533885.1 Nasua narica | reverse complement strand
TCCCCATCCCATCTTGTTTCATTTCTCTTCCCCACCCCCCCATAACCCCCTGCCCTGCCTCTCAAATTCTTCATATCAGAGCGATCATGTGATAATTATCTTTCTCTGACTGACTTATTTCGCTTAGCATAATACCCTCTAGTTCCATCCACGTCGTTTCTTGCAAGATTCTTGAAGGCATTAGAGGGATCTGGAAGGTATTGGAGGGCGAACTTTCTATATAATGAGAGGAGATAGACTTTCTTACTGTTTTAAAATTTGTACCATTATTCTTCTCCTCAATTCCAAAATAGCAGTTCTCCTAAGCATCAGCTAGCAGCCCCAGCTATGGAAGGGACTCCAGCCTCCAGCTGCTTTTGGCACTTCCAGAGCTATCTTCATTGTGTTTCCTCAGAGGTACCAGCAGCAGCCAGCCCAAGTCTGTTTTTTAAAGCAGCAAATCTGGGAGCTCAATTGTGTAGCTCCTAGGTTCTGTCTATCTCCAGCTTTTCCCTTTTGGTACCCTAACCTCAGACATTGTGACTGCTTATGGAGTATTCTATTTTTGCACATGCAGACCTCTTAACACCTACAGAACCGATTTCCTCCATTGAGTTCCCTCTGTTGAGTGTGTATTTCTGTTTTCTTGACTTGTTCTGTTTCTTGACTTTATATATATATATATATATATACACACACATATATATATTTTATACTATATATTATATATCATATATATGGTCATATATGTTTCAAATTATATTTAGTATTAAAAGTAGGAAAAAACAAATAGCAAATTTAGTACATTGTGGTTTTGATCCATATTTTTAAAATACTTCCCTGATTTGAGCCTTCAGCATGAAATACATGGTGATGATTTTGATTACTTGATACAGAATATGTTTTGTGAAATGTATATATACCTCCTGACACGATCAAAGAAAAAACTGATGTTAACATTGATAGTAATTTCTCCTTGAGAAAATAACTAATCCTTGCTAATGGGATTCTAGATAGATTTGACAGTTACTAAAATCACTTGATGCCTATTCTTTATCCCTGATCTAATTCATACTTCTTTATATAGAAAGCAAACCAGGCCTGAAAAGAAGAAGGGACAACCTTAAGGTCATGCAAATGAGTTGTTAGAAACTTGGAGCAGAACTCAATCCAATTTTCTTTCTTTTGTCTCAAGCTGCTTTTAGTTGCTCATGATTTTCGCATACCCAGTGCAAGGATTTGTTAGTAGTTGGTAAGAAATGAACATAAATAAAGTATTTAATATGGGTTTCTTTGAACTAATCATAGTTATATTAATGTACCATTCTGAGAACTTTAATTTGGAAGGGATAATGTTAAAGAAGTTGTTACCTTTCTATGAAAATCAGTTACTTCTTTATATTATGTATTTAGTCATTCATTCACGTTCAGTCAACTAACACTTATTAATATGAACTAAGATATATGTGTCAGTGTATTAGTGTCATTTTGACTGTTTTAGATCTTTGAGCATCTCCTCTTTCTGTTCATAGCACTGCTTACGTAAATTGTGCTACATTAACTTATCGTACTTTCTCAATTCTGTTCTATTAAACTGATAGTTTCTGCTCCTTTTCTATTGAAACAATCCTTGAGTTTGCCAATGACCTGCCTATCATCAAATCCAGTGAATGTTTTTCTCCTTTTGTTTTCACCCACTTTCTGTGGCAATTGACATTATTGACCAGTCCCTCCTTCCTGGAGTCCCTCCTTCCCCCTTTCTTCTTATCTATTTCTCTAATAAGTTATCTTCCTACATTTCCTATTGCTTTCTCTCACATCTTCTATGTAGGATCTCTGTGATCTCTGTTCCTGATCTTGTGCCCTTCACACTGTATTTTCTGTCCCATATGACCCTCTTTTAGCTCACATTTTGATCTTCTGCCATCATGTAAGTTCTAAAGATTCCCAGATCCATGTCTTTAGCCTAGATCTCTTCCATGAGCTCCAGATCTTTATGTATAGCTGTTTTCTGGAAAGTCATTCCATCCACAAATATCCTTGTTCCACCCGTACCAAAGTACTTGCTGCTTTTGCTCTCATCACGTTCCATCTCTCTGTATTCCACTATCTTCCCCATGTTTGGAATGCTTCAGTTCTTGTTCACTTTCTTCATATAGTTAATGCCTAACTCATTTCTAATGCCTAATTTTAAAAACCCCAACAACCTTATTTAAAATATCTCAGTTTCAATGACTTATTTGAAACAACTGTCTTAGTTAAAATATTTCTTTGGGAACATCCCTGCCTGATGCTCCATTGTTCATGCTTCTTTCGTGTTCATACCTTTTTTTTTATATCCCCATCCCAATGCTTGACTATTACCATTACTTTGCTTTTCTACCTTACTAGATTCTTTTGATAGTCTCCAAATATGAGTGCCATCAATATCTCACCTTCCTATACAGGCATGCTGATTCTTACAGAAAGAGATGGAGTCTCTTTCCCCTCTTATTGAATATGGGCTGTACTTTTGACTTACTTTAGGCAACAGTGTGTGGCAGAAGTAGCATTCTGAGATTTCTTAGTCCAGGCCTAAAGGAGCTTGCAGTTTTCTTGCTTTACCCTTTGCATCCTAACTGCCATGCTTTCAAGATGTTCAAGTTAAACATCTGAATGATCAGAAGCCATATAAAGAGATACCCTGAAGGATGAGAGGTTATTCTGGGCATTTTAGCCCTAGTTGAGCTTCTGACGAATGCAGCTGTATGAATGACCATGTCATAGCTAGTTAGTTGCTCTCAAATCTAGTTACTTATCAGATTAATCTGGGGAGTTTTCAAAATTATTGCCTCTTGGAGACTTTTATTTCATAATTCTGTGTTTGAGCCCAACTCTGTTTTTTTTTTAAAGTAGGCTTCACACTCAGTGTGGAGCCCAACATGAGGCTTGAACTCACAACCCTGAGATCAAGACCTGAGCTGAGATCAAGAGTCTGATGCTTAACCAACTGAACCACCCAGCTGCCCCCAAAATTTCTTTTTATAAAGCACTAAGATATGGGGCACCTGGCTCGCTCAGTCTGAAGAGTATGCTACTCTTGATCTTGGGGTCATGAGTTCCAGCCCCATGTTGAGTGTAGAGATTACTAAAAAAAAAAGAAAAGAAAGAAATAAAGAAAAGAAGAGAAATTAGGAAAGGCACTAAACATGTTTGAGTTTAAATTTTTCTACTTTCACACTGAGGATAATGTTATCTATTCTTTAAAAAAGCACTAAGCTACAATCTAGATTTCTGATGATACAAAGGGCTCTTTTGCATTGCTCAGAACACTTGTGAAGGTTGGTAGAAGATAGTCTTTTCCTTTTTAAACAGGGGAAATATATATTCCCAGAGAAAGAGAGAAGAATCATAGACTGTTGAAGGCATCTGGATGACCTAAATGAAGGGTTTGCAAACCTGTATGCAAATCAGAATTGTCTGGGAGTTTGAAAATGCCAATGTTAGCACCTAGTGAAGAATTGTCTGGGAGCTTGAAAATGCCAATGTTAGCACCTAGTGACATCAGAATCTCTGGGTTTTGGACACCAGCAACAATTGCAGACTAATCATATTAGAATCTCTGGGGGTGGGGCATCCAGTGTTGAGAACCATCTTCACAGAGTTTGGCAAACATTTTCTGTAAAGGGCCAGACTGTAAATGTTTTTGGCTTTGAAATATTATTGGCCATTTGGTCTTTGTCCCAGTGCTCAACCCTGCTATTGTAGCATAGAAGTAGCCATATATATGACATAAACAAATGAATATGCTTGTGTTCTAGTGAAACTTTATTTATAGGCACAAATTTGAGACTGTAGTTTACTGATGGATGAACTTGAGAAAACAACGCCTAATTTTTAAAAATTTCAGCTTTGTTGGGGTAAAATTTTAAGATTTAAAGTATACAGTATGGTGATTTGATATACATATATAGTGTGAAAGGATTCCCACATCCCATCTAGTTAATTAACACATCCATTGCTCTATGTGTTTATTTTTTTTTTCTTTTTTGGTGAGAACATTTAAGTTTAACTCTATTAACAAATTTCAATGTACATGTGTTAGCAACATATATCACTATAATCACCATGTTTTATCTGGCAGCCACTTATCTACTCTCTGTTTCTATGAATTTGACTTTTTCCCCATCCTAGATTTCACATATAAGTGATATCATGCAGTATTTGTCTTTCCCTGTCTGGCTTATTTCACTTAACATAATGTCCTCAAGGTCCATCTGTGTGGTCACAAATGACAGGACTACCTTCTTTCTCACACAGCTGAATAATATTCCATGGTGTGTGTGTATGTGTGTACATCTCATATCTACTTTATACTTTATCCACTCATCTGTCAATGAGCACTGAGGTTGTTTCCATATCTTGACTGTTATAAATAATGGTGCAGTTCACATGGGAGTACAAATATCTACTCAATATCCTGTTTTCATTTCTTTTGGGAATCTCCACTTTCAGGCTTATTCTTTCAATTTTTAAATATTGTCAACTAACTGAAAAAGTTTTTTAAATGCTGTGTAAGTCAAACTAAACATGTGTCTGGGCTGGATCCAGTTACTGCATCTGTGGAGAGTCTGAGCAATGACAGAATCAAGGGAGGGTTGGTTGTAGAACCTGGGAGAGGAACTGCTTTGTCAAAGAAAGCACATGTGAGGGAAGTACCAAGAATAAGAGAGAGATGGAGGATTGGGCTAGGGAGTAGAGCAGTGATGAGTCACTTAAGGAGTCAAGAGAGATCAGGTCTCCTTCCATTTACATTTCTATTAAATGAAGGAATAGCTTTCATTAGGATAATGCTAACATATTTTATAATATTATACTTTCTCCCATATCTGTATCTTTTTAAGTATTGTCAAGAAAACAAATAAGATCACATGTAGATGATGGGAACTGTTAAAAGCCAGGTGGTTCATTATTTGGGACTTTAGGAAGTAAAGAAAGGAGAACAGAGGAACTGGTTAGGAGTAAACAATAGGCCTTGGGGGTCTATTTGCAAGTAGAGTGGAATAGAGCTAGATGAGTATGGGGAGAAAATATGCTTCGGGAGTGATAGTCAATACTTAGAACAGAAAGAGAATTGAGATTAGACAAAAGTGGAGGATAGCCAGGAGTCAAGTCCTGGTGGGCTGGGAGGTGTTTTGGCAGTGTTGGTCAAAGCAGAAGCCAAGGTGAGGTACTGAACTGGGTGGCCAAGATCAGAGCCAGAACTATTGAATACAGGGCCAGGGATCTGGAGGCAGTTTGGAAAGATATGCAAGGCAGTCTATGCCAAGAATATGTACCCCCTGGTTTGGGAGTTTTCAAGTGGGAAAATTGCTGAGGTCATAATATGTATTATGTATTATGTAACTAACATAGAAATTCTTCTTAGGCTATTCTTTAAGTCAATGTTGAATTAAGAGTTAAACTAGATTTAAAATCTGGAATTTTGGTTAAAAAATTAAAACATCCAAACATATCATCTTTCCAACAAATGTTTTTTAAACAGACCTTTCAGCCAAGTTGCCTAAGAACAACAGTTGTCGAGAACTGCACGTCTTCAAACACTGTCTACAGCAGAATGGAAACAGGAACCTCTGGGAATATCTGTGAGTCATAAAATGTTATAAGGAACTTTCCAAAGACGTTTTTTTTGCTAGATTGGATAGTTCTAATCTCATACTGGCAGACTCTGTTGGCGAAAAGGTACATTGTTTACTTTGATTCCTTTTCAGGTGTCCTTCATGACCTTGGTTTATCAAATTTTTGATATATTGGAACTGAAGAGTTGCATAAAATGACAAGATTGTAACCCCTTCTGTTCTTCTAGTCTCTTAAAAGAGATAAAAATTATGATCCTAATCTATGCTTCCTCTGTGAGTATGTTTAAGTCAGTTGTCTTCGAAGGAAGTAGTTTGGATTACTCCCACAATTTTGAAAGCTTATAGTACTAGTAATTGAAGACATATGTTTTCTTTTAATTAAGAAAGGATGTCAAAAAAACACTTAATAATGCTGCCGAATGGGATATTTCTAAGTGTGGTGTGCATGCTTGCACAGAGTCATTTAATCTAGTTTAAATATGAGTGCTTGAATTTGGTGAAATATAGACACAAATGCATATGCAACAAACAGTTATCAATATATTTTTTAAGTGAAGTATCTAATGTCTTTTTTTTTTTAAGATTTTATTTATTTATTTGAGAGAGAGAGAGAGAGATCACAAGTAGGCAGAGAGCAGGCAGACAGAGAGGGGGAAGCAGGGTCCCTGCTGAGCAGAGAGCCTGATGTGGGACTTGATCCCAGGACTCTGATATCATGACCTGAGCCGAAGGCAGAGACTTTAAGCCACTGAGCCACCCAGGCGCCCCCACAGTTATGAATGAAAAGACCAAAAAGTAGGCCAGAAAAAAGAATACTCAATCTTTTGCTCATAAATTCAATTTAAATCTAAAGTTTTTTATATCTGATGGTGTCTGAGTAATTTCTAGATTGATTTATTGTTTACAGATCTTTTCTATTTTTATTTCATTTTTAAAGCAGAGGTTTAAAATGTTTTGACTGTTGTACAAACTGTCCACCCAAATCAATATGTAAAACATTTCTATCACCTGGAAAAGCTCCCAAGTGTCCCTCGTAGTCATTCTTCTACCACCACTCTCCACCAAATACCAGAAACAGCAGAGATTAGCTTTGCATGCTCTTGTACTTCATAGAATTAAATCATACAGTATGTACTTTCTTAGGTTTCGGTTTTTGGATCCAACATGTTTTCAAGATTCATCCAAATTGTTGTGTGTTTAAGTCATTCAGTCCTTTTAATTGCTTAGTAGCATCCATTGTATGAATATATACCACTGTCTATTCTTTTGATGATGAACATTTGCATTGTTTCCAATTTTGGCTATTATAAGTAGGGTGCTAAAACATTCTTGTAGAAGTCATTTTGTAATGTATGTTTTTATATCTCTTGGATAAATACATTAGAATGGGATCCGTGCAACATAGGATTTTATAAGAAATTGCCAAACAGTTTTCTAAAGTGATTGTATGATTTTACAATCTTACCAGCAATGAATGGAATTCCATATCCTTGTTATTTTTTAGTATTATTAGTCTTTTTGATTTTGACTTCTCAAGTGAGAGTGAAACATTATTTCGTTGTGGTTTTATTTGCATTTCTCTGATTACTAATGATGTTGAGAAACTTTCTGTGTGTTTATTGGTCATTTCTTTATCTTGCTTTATGAAGTATCTCTTTAATTCTTTTCACTTACTTAAAAAATTTTTTTAGTAGTTCTCTTTATATTCTAAGAGTCCTTTCAAATGTCTTTTAAACATTTCTCCTAGTCTGGATTTTGTCTATTTATTTCCTTAATGGCTACTTTTTTTTTAGTTGAGGACTAGTTAATTGAGAACAAATTAATTAATAATTAATTTGAGAAATAATTCAAATGCCGTAAAAATTACCCTTTTAAAGTAAATAACTCTTTTGTTTATAGTATATTCACAGCAGTACAACTGTCAGCCCTATGTAATTTTAGAATATTTTCATAACTGGGGCACCTGGGTGGCTCAGTCTGTTAAGCGTCTGCCTTGGGCTTAGGTTGTGATCTCAGGGTCTTGGGATTGAGCCCTGCATCGGGCTCCCTGATCAGCAGGGGGGCCTGCTTCTCCCCTCTTCCTCTGCCTCTGCTTGTGTGCTCTCTCTTTCAAATAAGTAAATCTTACAAAAAAGAACATCTTCATAACTCCCAAGTAAACTACATGTCCATTAGTGTTCATTCCCCATTTCTTTCTCCTCTGTAGACCCTGACAACTGCTAATATAGTATCTGTCTCTATGGACTTGCCTATTCTGGACAGTTTATATAATTGGAATTATATACAGTTGCACAATCTGGTGCAAATATGCAGGCTTTTATATGTGACTTCTTTCACTATGAGGATGATTTATGGCTGAGTAGTATTTCACCATATAGATATACCACATTTAAAAAAACTGTTCATCACCATGAGAGACTGTGGACTCTGAGCAACAAACTGAGGGGTTTGGAGGGGAGGAGGTGGGGGGTTGGGCGAGCCTGGTGGTGGGTATGGAGAAGGGCGTGTATTGCATGGAGCACTGGTGTGGTGCATGAACAATCAATCTTTTAACACTGAAAAAATAAAATAAACATATTTGGGGAAAAAAATCTCTTCATCAGTTGATGAATATTTGGGTTGTTTCTACTTTCGGCTTTTATGAATAATGCTGCTTTGAACATACACGTACAAGTTTTCATATAAATGTATGTTTCAATTTTATTGAATATATTCCCACTATTGGCTGAATATGGTCCCCCAACATTCATATGTTGAAAATCTAACCCACAATGTGATGGTATTTGGAGATGGGAGGCTTTGGGAGATGATTAGTTCATGAGGGTGGAGCCCTTATGATGGGATGCCTTTATAAGACATGAAAGGGTTTGCTTCCTTTTTAATTTTTTGAGGAACATCCATACTGTTCTCCAGAGTGGTTGACCAGTTTGCATTCCTACCAGTAGTACAAGAGGGTCCCCCCTTCTCCACATCCTCACCAGCACCTATTGTTTCTTGTGTTGTTGATTTTAGCCATTCTGACAGGTGCAAGGTGATAACTCATTGTAGTTTTGATTTGTATTTCCCTGATGATTAGTGATGTTGAGCATCTTTTCATGTTTCTGCTAGCCATCTGGATGTCTTCTTTGAAGAAAATGTCTATTCATGTGTTCTATGCATGTTTTAATTGGATTATTCATTTTTCTGGTTGTTGAGTTTTATAAGTTTTTATGTATTTTGGATACTAACCCTTTATCAGATTTTTTATTTGCAAATATCTTCTCCTATTCTGTAGGTTGCCTTTTCATTTTTTTCTTTTAATGTTTCAATGGGATAACTTGAAACTCTCAAAATATGTGAACAGATAAGAATAAATGATTTAGGAAAAATCATTGTAGATTACACACATACACTTACACATAGAATGATTAAATGCTAAGTAGGTGGAAAATGTGAAAGAAGATATGTGTGTGTGTGTGTGTTGGAGAGCTATAGAATTGTTTATAGCTGTGATTTTCAAACATTTCTATTGATGGACTGCTAAGTGGAGAAGAAACACGGATGAGTGGGAGTAAGAGAGGAGTGACTAGGTGCAGACTCTTTCTTCACCATGTCATGTTTTATTTCATTTAATCATTTTATTTTATTTTTTTTTAAGATTTTATTTATTTGAGAGAGAGAGAAAGCAAGTGGGGAGGGGTGGGGGGGCGAGAGAGAATCTGAAGCAGACTCCACACTGAGTATGGAACCTGATGGTGGCTTAGTCCCATGACCCAGAGATCATGACCTGAGCAGAAACCAAGAGTCCAACGCCTAACCAACCGCACCACCCTGGTGCCCCATGCCATGTTTTATTTTAAAAATTTGTACAATTTTCATTTTATTTCATGCCATATCCATGTTAGTCTTGATATAAAAACAATAACAGGTAAAGTTATTTTATTTTCAAATTTGATTAAAATAGACACCTGAAGGAGCTATGTCATGTCTAGCCTTGCTTTTGAGCATTTCTTGGCTTAGTAAATCATATGTTGAGGATTTACATACTTTTGTTTGAGAAACACATATATATAATGATAAATAAATGAATCATAGTCAGATGCAGCTTGCGCATTTGGAGGCAGTTGTTTTAATTCTGACAGAGGTTTGCTTGTAGGTAGTTAAGGCAGCTTTGTCAAAATTCCAGCCTATTCAAAGTGATTGTATCAATAGAAACCCCTGAACCTCAGTCTATTTTTGGCTTCTTTTCAATCTCATCTCCTAGGGATGGGAGAAGAGACAGAGTGATATTTGTTAATTAAATATAAATTAATTGAAAATAAATGTTGGTGATAAAAGTTTAATGGTTTGATTTTTAGCTATTTTAAAATGACACCATGTCAAAAAAGCTTCATCAAAATATCATTGACCTGTCAGGTACTATTATTTGAAGGAGTTCATGGAGAATGAAAAACATTAGAAAAAAATAGGCTGTGGGGTAGAATAAGTGTAAAAGGCTTTTTATTGAACTTAACTGATAAACTCATGGCAATTAATTAATCCACCTTTTTTTTTAATTAAATAACTAGAAGAGGTAGGTGTGTAGAGGGAATCAACTAATTCAAGACTGGCGTAGAACTCAAAGGCCAGAGGAAAGTGAGAAAGTGGGGAATTTAGTAAAATAGGTTGTGGAGACAAGTGGAAGTCCCTAAACCTTTTGATTAGATCATACGTAATGTTATACAGGTTGACTCTGCTGGTGAGGAAAACTTAATTGGTACTTTTATGCCCTTATATTAGTTTGCTAGGGCTGCAGTAACAAAGTACCACAAATCAGGGAGCTTAACAACAGAAATTTACTGTCTCACAGTTCAAAGGCTGGAAGTCCAAGGTCAAGGTGTTGGCAGTATTGGTACCTTCTTAAGGCTGTAAGGGAAGGATCTGTTTCTCTCTTTTTGTCTTACAGATGATCATCATTATGTTCACATGGCATTCTCCCTATGACTACCTCTGTAAGTAAATTCCTCCTTTTTATGCTGATACCAGCCATGCTGGGTTGGAGCCCACACTAATGAGTTCACTGTAACTTAATTACCTTTGTAAAGATCCTCTCTGCAAATAAGATCACATTTTGAGATCCTGGAGCTTAGGACTTCAACATATGAATCTGATGGGGGTGGGGGGCACAATTCAACTTCTAACACATCTCTTTATACTTGAACTTAATTTCATAAGTTAGCTCACACCAACTCTCTTCTCAGACACTAAGATGAAATGAAATATTAATACAGTTTGAATTCAGCCCTGGCAGGGACCACTCATATCAATGGTTGCAGACACAGGTGTACTACTGTGGGTCAGATATAGGGTCTAGAAAAAGAAACAGCATGACCGTTTCTCAGCTCTGTGTATCATGCATCAATCTTGAGAGTTCGGGAACTCTGAGGATAAGCACACTTCCTAAATTTAGTACTAAAGAGAAAATGTTTGTTAGGAACAAGTGAGTGCTCATGTTTTTATTTCATTAGAATTATAATCACATTTATTTCTCCTATACCTTGGTCAATCTAAAAATCTTGGACACCGGCTAATCAATTTTACAACTTGGAAATTTCAGTTTGAGACATTTTGTATGTTGACAAACAGCTGCTTTTAGTCACCTGCAAGTAAGTTATATCTTTAATCTGACCTGAGTCTGCACTTCAAACATAGAAATAATTCTCATCAGTTTAAAGTCACCTAATTTTTGGATTACCTACTACTCTTTGGGATTATTTATAACTTTCCCCATTCCATCAGTGTGGATGAAAATGGATTCTTGGTATAGGTAATAAAAGTGGCAGAGTAAATGGTTTGGAAAATGTGGTAATATGTAGAAATAAATTACTAAAAAATTATATATTATTTTAAATAAAGAATATTTTTAAGAGTCAATCCTAGTCATTAAGAATTGATTCTTGAACTAGACAATCCTGTTGATTCTTGAATTTATTCTTGAACTAGACAATCTTGTTCAATCTTAGGACCTAACAATAGATGGAAAATGTTTGTATTACCTAGCATAGGAAGTGCTCTAGATGTGTTGGATTTTTTTTCTTGCTATCAGAGAACAAAATATATTAAAAAAGCAATAACATGAAATAACACAAAAACCAAATGAATATTTCTTATAGTTAAATGGAGAAAGTAATGCTAGAATAATTAAAATTACTAAAAAATCTCATTCCTAATAAAATTCTGGATTAGAAAATTGGTATTTGAAGCTGTACCAGTAGGAATATACCATCTATAAAATAATGTTAAAGACTTGAACTCTATGACATATTGATTACTAGAGAACACTATGCAGATTAGTGTCATTCTACAGAAATAACTTCACAAGTTCTTTTTAAAATAATATACATTGGGCTTTATATCAAGGCTAATAGAAATAAGATTATAAATAATCTCTCTATATTTTCTGGAAAGCTACCATTATAGGTGCTCCTTCTATAAACACTCATTTGATATATCCCTTTAAAAAATATTAATAAGGAAATGCTTCTTTTGCCTAACAAACTTCTCTGCTTCTTTTTATAAGAAAACAAGAGTGATTAAGCCCATCTTTTCTATTTTTGTGCCTTGTAAGATACAAAAATTGTAGTGTGTTCAAAGAACTACTTTCTTTCCTTTCTAGTTACAGAGAAATGCTCTTTTTTCCAGTCACCTTGTATCTGGGTGAGAGTATATGACTAGTCCTGGTCAACAGAGTATGAATGGATATATGCCATTTCTAGGTTTGGCCTCTAAAAACTCTTCAAATTTCCAAATCCTGTCACTATGCTTGTGAGCTGGTTAAATGCAGTGGATTTGACAGAAATACCCTTTCTAAGGAAGGACCTGGAAGATGGTCTCATTATAGGTAAAAGAAATTCTAAAAAAAAAAAAAAAAAAGAAATTCTGATCATTAAGACACTACTTGAGGGGCGCCTGGGTGGCTCAGGTCATGGTCCCAGGGTCCTGGGATCAAGCTCCGCATGGAGCCCCGCATTGGACTCCCTGCTCCGCGGGAAGCCTGCTTCTCCTGCTACAATTCCCTCTGCTCGTGTTCCCTCTCTTGCTGTGTTTCTGTCAAATAAATAAAATATTAAAAAAAAAAAGACACTACTTGAAGGAGAGGTGCCCCAAATTGTCCCCGACTAGAAATATACTCATTGGATTTTACACGACAAAGCAACAACAACAAAACCAAAAGACTCCCCCTCCTCCCTCAAAAAAAAAAAATTATGTGTTGGTCCCAGGCCACTGAGAGATTTTTTTTTTTTTGGTCAATTGTTATTTAGCACCTGGCATATACATTGGCAGCCAACATGTTAAACATGTGTAGTGATAGGAATTTATTAGTTTCATTTTTGCTTTGTGTACTAAATTTCTCCTTCCTTTCTTCCTTTTCTTTCTTCCTTCCCTTTTCTTTCTTTTCCTTTCCTTTCCTTTCCTTTCCTTTCCTTTCCTTTCCTTTCCTTTCCTTTCACTTTTCTTATTAATTGAAGTATAGTCTACAGATATCATTATATTATTATATATTATATTAGTTTTAAGCATACAATGCAGTGATTTGACACTTACATATGTTATGAAATGCTTACCATGGTAAATGTAGTTATCACCAAACATGTCATACCTCTATCACCATACAAAATTATTACAGTATTAATGTCTATATTCCCCATGCTGTACTTTTCATCCCTCTGATTTATTTTTTAACTGGAAGTTTGTGCCTCTTAATCCCCTTCATCTATTTCATCCATTCCCCCATACCCTCCCCTTTGGCAATCACCAAGTTGTTCTCTGTATTTATGACTCTGTCTCTGATGTTGTTGTTTTTGTTGTTCATTTGTTTTGTGTTTTCTGTCCACATATAAGTGAAATCATATGGTATTTTATGTGTCTTGGGATGAGGTTGAGAGGGATATAGAGTGGGTTGTTGGCTCCTGAAGCTCAGACTTTTGGTACCATAATGTGTTACCCATTATCCTAAAATGCTGCTATGAAAATGTTTTCTCTTAACTTCAGGGAAGGTCTCATGTTCTAAATATTAGTATTTAATATTTTGGGAGATTTCATGGCAAGAGTTTAAATCTTTGAATCGTGATTTATGGGAAAATCTCTGTGAAATTTCAACACTTAATAATTTAGATAGTTAAATACATCTAAAATCTGTTAGGTTGATTAACATCGCCTAATTAAATTAAAAAGGATTTTTAGTGAACTATTAATTTTAGGATATAGGGAAATAGGAAGTCCATTATAAAATTACTAGATTAGGTAAGGAATTTAGTATCAAACTTTATTCAAATAAAATAATCTTCTCAAACACTGGAACATAATGTAATGAACTTCAATTTTAGCTTGATCGCAGTTAAGTTCTGTCATATATAGAATCAAAATCTTATTTGTGTTTTAGTTTCTGTTTTTCTATGATTTAGGGACAGACATTTTTCTATGATTTACATACAACACAAAGTTCTTTCTTCCAGAAATCCCTTCTCCATTTATTTTTAGGACTTAGCTTTTTCGTTAAACAAAGATTAAACAAAATAAATGTCTTATGGAGAATATCTTATTTTGTTGTTTCTTCTGGATTTGAGGAATTTTCTGTTTCAGCCTTGATGAGTAAATTAAGTCTCTGATAAAATTTCTTTTGAGGTTACTTTTACAGTAAAACCAGGTTGTGGAGCTCTTTAACCATGTTTTTTCTTTAGTGACAGCCTTTGATATAAAGTGATAGTCCATAAAATCTCAGCAATCTCTAGTAGATACATAAATCCAGTGCAATTCACTGCACTTTTAGAAATAGGACAAATGGCTAGTCAATTTCTTTTCTTTAGAATATAAATAAAGATATAAAGGTGTTATAACTTTAAACATAAAATTACAGGGATTCTTATTTCTCAGGTGTTTAATGATCCCAATTCTAGGAGATACTACCTTATTTTACTGGGTTTAACCAGGTCCAGTGAGCTGGGTAGGACATTAAAAGGTGTATTATAAGCCTGTTATTGTTCCACTATGATTACAGTGTCATATTTATACTTGTCTTTTATTCAATGAGCATTTAATGTTCTAGACATTGAGACAGATGTTTTCATAGACTATCTTTTTTAGTCCTCATAAAAAATCCTTTGAGATGGTGCACACATCCCCATTTTCTTAGGAAGGAAACAGAGTTTAGAGAGAATACATGACTTCTCCAAAGTCACCTTTGTAGTCTTTAAGGTGGCATCAGAATGAAGACCTCCCCCCTCCCCATATGTCTGACACCAGAACCTATGCTTATTTCTGTGTTGGATCAAGTTTACTTTGTGTGTTCTAGAACCATCTTGGCCATTTACCATTAACCCAATCACTACTTACTTTTCAGATGTAACCACTCTCCAGAGCTCTCCCCTCTTCTTGCCATGGCTCCTGAAGACATGTCTGCTTCTATTCTCTGAGGAGGGTCATCACCTTATTTTTGGGCAGTTTTTCTCCTCCCAAGACTGACTAAAAAGTGGAATACAGTTCCACTCTTCTTCCTTTCTTGCTGCTTCCCAAACAGAGTTATTCTTATTTCTCCAAGTTGGGTGACAAATGCAGAAGCTATTTTATTTTTATACTTCTAAATGCAGTAGAGAAAATACAGTAAACCTGGGAACATTCAAAGTTTCCTCATTTTGTGAAGTCTTTAGATAGGACACTATGTAGTTTCTGACTCTCTTCTGAGAATGTGGAGAGTAGATTTTTAAAAAATCCAGCCAAGGAGGAAAAGACAGGAACGTGCAGAGAGATATTTCCACACAAATTTGCAGACAGGGAAAAAAGACAAATTGTAAAGTAAGTATAACATATAGCATAGTAAGGGATATATATTTTAACTCAGAAGATTGTGAGTGTGAGTGCTGTTATTAAAGCATCAGAATGTTGACCTTACTTGGCTTAAATATATTTGCATAACAGTACCTAAAGGTTGTCTAACTTGAATATTTACATACCCAATGGAAAGATTTTATGAACAGGGTTAATCCTCTAGTTTTCCTTGAGAACCGTTCTCAATGTACCCTTATATATGATGAGCTGTAAAGGCCATAGAGGGCATCCCTTCATTAAGTCTGTAGTTCCACCCTGCTCCCATAGTTAGTCCTTAAAAATTCTGGATGGTGCTTTTTGTTTTTTCCACAAGATGTCATGTGGTTTGATCTACATTAAGAAAGATCTTCTTGTTGTGGAGCCACTTTTTATTAAGTTTTTACTTATGCAGGCACTTCAATACGATATGGAAGCACCACAACTTACTATGGAATTCAATAAAACTGATTATTTCAGAAGACATTGCTATCTTTCAAAACATGTTATTTGTCAGTGAAAATGATGCCTTACCCATAACATGCAGGTATCTTTAAGCAAAATTTATCATGGTCTAATCATGTTTAATGGCCTAAGAAAACTGTATTATGTCATTGGTGAAATGTACTCCTAAAATACTGAAATGTTTTTTTTAATACTGAAATATGTTTGTTCCACAAGGTATAGGCAGAATATTAATATCAAGTTTTGGCAGTTCATCCATGCAGATTAGACAGAATCAAGACATATGTCAGTGTCGGTTCATGGGTTCGGGATGCAGAGATTTCCTAAACTTGTTGATATCTCTACCTGTCAAAAATGCAGGATGATCTGAAGTGATTACCTCAAAGCAATGAACTGATGATCTGTGAACTAATGCAATTTCCAAATTATTACTTTTTAAACTAATGGAATTACATATCAAAGTGAATATTAAAAACTATTTAAGAACTTTAGCTTAAAATTTTAGCTTAAAAATACACCTTCTTGAGTAGTAATCTAGGAAATTCAAATATTGTGTGCAAATAACCATGGGTTTGATACAGTATTATCCTTACTACTTTTCAAAAAAACCCCAAGAAACAGAAAACTTCAGAGAATGGCTAAGAGCTGTGGAGTAACATTAAAAACACGAAATTTTGCTTCTGCAACAGGATATTCAGTGGGGATTCAATGTTCCATGTCTAGGGTCAGAGCTGAAAAATCTGAGGTTTAAATTTAAACAATTTAACGAGAACTTCCCCAAAGAAGGAATTATTAACACTTCCCTCAGAGCTAATAATAAAAGGCAGAACCAACACCATCAGCCATCCCCACCACCACCCTCTCTATATAAAATGACTAGACTGGGGAGACAGGAAACATCAGCAGTGCAGTTAGTGTTAGAGGCTTCACTCTTTCCCCTCCTTGGGAGGGGGGAGGGATAGAGATACTTTGTTTTCTATGTCCAAACTGGGAGTAGAAGGGCTCCAAGAGAATCACTCATTAAGAATGGGGGTTCTTACCAGACTGGCATTGTGTTTCTTGATGGGATGTCTGCTTTAGCCAGCAAACTTTATTTAAATTCCAAAGTATTTCTTGGCCTATTTCAACAGAGGAAAAGCATAATGAAGGATTGTTGGCAGAGTGGAGAGAGCCTATATTCTTACGATTTGGTGTGGTAAAGATGAGACCAGGTTTATACCAAGGAAGGCAAGGTAAGGCTTACTCACTTACCACTGCTTGATCACTAATATGGATCGAATGTTTATTTCTCTCCAAGATTCATATGTTGAAACCCTAATCCCCAGTGATATTATTTGACCAATTAGGTTTAGATTAAATCTTAAGGATAGAGCTCCTGTGATAGGATTAATGCCCTTATAAAAAGAAAAGGAGACACATTTCTGTGTGTGTACACATGCCAAGGAAAGGCCACGGGAGGACTTAAACAGGAAGATTGTTTTCACCAAGAACCCAAGAGTGCTGGCACCCTGATCTTGGACTCTAGCCTCCAGAACCATTAGAAATAAATGTTCATTGTTTAGGTTGCACAGGCTGTGGTGTTTGTTAGAGCAGCATGAAGCTAAGACACTTACCCTATAGGGCTTATTGCTAGGGAGAGAGGTCCCAATAGGAAGAGGTGGTGGATGAATTGCCAGAGGAGGTAGCTGGGATTGGAGAATGAGGTTAACCTGGAGCTTATTCTATTTTAGCAGAGAACTGTAGTGTAAGGAAATCTCTTAAAATTTCCCAAGAACTTGTACAGCCTTCTCAGAAGAGTCAGTATTTGGATGGCTGCTACACACAGGACATCAGTGTCCAGCCAGGGAAGCAGAGAAAGCCAAGAGAAGACTATAATAGCAGCCAGTTAAATTAAGAGGCACTCGTTCCTCTCCTTTTCCTTTCTCCCTACCCTTAACAAGTGAAGGAGCTAGGCCTTGAGGGAAAGGAGCAGCAAAAGGAGAATACAGATGTACAGATTTGCCTTGAGCCCCTATCCTATCACTACCCCAGCAGTCCAGGTCTGTCCTCATGCTTGGGGTTGATGAGATTGAGTTTTAAACTTTATATGGGACTTAATTTTAATAATAAAAAATGACTTAAGTTTATGGAATCTACCAAATATGATACTATGTGATGAGAAAAAGAGAATTGAGGGGCACCTGGGTGATTCAGTTGGTTAAACGTCTACCTTAAGCTCAGGTCCTGATCCCAGGACCCTAGGATCGAGACCCGTTGTGGGCTCCCTGCTCAGAGGGGAGCCTGTTTCTCCCTCTCCTCTCTGCACATGCTTACTCTTGCTATCTCTCTCAAATAAATAAATAAAATCTTTTTAAAAAATCTTAAAAAAAAAGGATTTGACAAAGCATTATTGAAAGCAGTGATTGAAAAAAAACAAGTGATTTCATGTTTATGTTCCAAATGTTTGAGATTGTAGTGGTATTCATTTTGATAAAATGTATTTCATTGTTTTGGCAAGTAAAATACAGAAATAATGGGAGAAATGTGCAAGGAGAGGCCACCTCTTTTTGCTTCAGCTTCTGGAAAAAGTAAGAATTTTAAGACTTTGGGTATTTAGTTACAATCAGTGACATGAATGGCATTTTTGTGGTTGTGGTTTTATATGGCATTAGACTTCTAGAAGAATGTTTAAAAGAATATCTTACATAATATAAAAAACATCTAGATTTTCCTCATCAAATGACAAAGCAATTGTCATTTACGTGAGTTCAAAGGGAAGTCACTGTGAATCAGTTTTTGAAATAGATACATCTAGGGGATGCCAGTTTGCATTAATGATTCTAAAACACTGTAGAAGGTAAAGTGTGCAGCCTCTGAGAAACTGGAGCTTCCCAGAGAGCCCCAGACACCTGTGTTTTTAAGCATTGACATTCTACATTCTTATTTAAGGAGTCCCCACTTTATGTTAAAATACAGATGTTTCTCATATGCTTTTAAGGAACTTTCCATGGATTTGATCCCAAGAGTCACCTTACACTATTAATACATAGTGAAGGTTTCTCCTCTTGTTATTACCATCATCTTATGAAAATAAAATGGAATATAAATTTCATTCTAACCAACCTATGACTATAAAAAAATGAAGCTTGAAAAACTTTCAGACCAACCAGCCTCTTTTCACTCCTACTCTGCAAATATACCCCAAAATAAAAATGAAGGACAAGAACTATATATACATAAGATAGCCTAGGTATTCTGCTATGGCAAAAGGTAATCAAAAGTAGTTTACTTTTTGTTATGGAAAAAATATTGAAAATTAAAAGACAAATTAGTTAAACAGTATTATTATTATAATACTTATTTTTCAACATCTTTCTCTTTTATATTTGTGCTTTTGTCCATTACAATTTAATGAACTAAATCCAACTTTGCAATATTATAGGATTATTCTTGAGAAATTATTCTTGAGAGATTATTCTTGAGAAGTTTAGTATAATGGGTTGATTTTAGACCTGAATAGTCACTTATTAACTTTGTGACTTTGGGAATGCTACTTTACCTCTCTGTGCTATTTCCTCATCTGTAAAATGGAGATAAGAACACAAGGTATCTTGAATAGTTGTGTGAATACTGAACAGCAATCATATGACCAGCTTAGGTGTCTAGCAGAGTGGACATACTATAATGTTAGTTGTTATTATATAGGTGTAAAGATGTGATATAGAACTTGAATAGAAATGTAACTGATAGAAAGAAGTTAACAGAGAAGTTTTGAGGGAAAACAGATAAAGACCAATGACAGAGAGGGAATTAAAAGTGAGTCCAACAACAACAACAAAAAAATGAGTCTAACATTATCATTTCTAATCCTGACCCCAGCTGCTTGATAATTGGGCTAAGTTCTGAATGACTGTGGCTGAGAGGTATGTGTGGGGTGTCATCTTCTGTCTACCTCCTACTCATGAGTTGGAGTTTCTTTCTTGGGTGTGTCATTGTCGAGAATTCTGGGACCCCGATTGCCCTTGTCCCAGCTCAAAAGGTGGTGGTTCCACCAGAAGTGAGTTGAGAACTGGTGGGTCTTTGGGGAGATGTAAGTTTCCTTATATCTTACATTATAGGAAGGGGTATTATCTCTTTTTTTTTCTCTTATTTTTTGAGATTGGATATAACCAGCAGTGCACCAGTCTGAAAATAAAACCAAGAATAAAGAAGGAGGAATGGAGAAATTAAAAAAAAAAAAAACCCTAAGCCTTTGAGGACAAAGTTTAGCCATGTAAAGAATTATGATTGGCAAATAGGGAATCCAGAGGTCCAGTGAAGTCCTATCCTGGGATCCACTGAGTCTCTGGACCTCCTGATATGGGAGATAATGATTATTTCATTAAACTATCTTAAGACATAATTTCTGTTACTTGCAGCCAAAAGCATTATAACAGAAAGATATTAATTTGAAAATGGTTGATTATTTTAGTCATCAAAATTTTTGTACTATGGAATATAATTTACTGGAGTTTTTAGAAAACCTTTTTATGTTTCACTAATAAATTTCTATCCATTTTTAATTTCTTCCTTGACCTCTTCCCTTTTTATTTTTTTTTTAATTTTTTTCCCCAAATATGTTTATTTTATCTTTTCAGTGTATTAAGATTAATTGTTCATGCACCACACCCAGTGCTCCATGCAATATGTGCCCTCAATACCCACCACCAGGCTCGCCCAACCCACCACCCTTTCCCCTCCAAAACCCTCAGTTTGTTGCTCAGAGTCTACAGTTTCTCATGGTTCATCGCCCCCTCTGATTTCCCCCATTCACCTTTCCCTTCCTTCTCACAATGCCCTCCATGTTTTTCCTTATGCTCCACACGTGAGACCATAAGATAATTGACTCTCTCTGCTTGACTTATTTCACTCCTCATAATCTCTTCCAGTCCTGTCCATGTTGATACAAAAGTTGGATAAAAAAAGCCTCCTTTCTGATGGAGGCTTAATATTCCACTGTATATATGTACCATATCTTATTTATCCATTCATCTGTTGAAGGGCATTTTGGTTCTTTCCACAGTTTGGCGATTTTGGCCATTGCTGCTATGAACATTGGGGTACATGTGACCCTTCTTTGTACTGCATCTGCTTCTTTGGGGTAAATACCCAGTAGTGCAATTGCAGGGTCATAGGATAGCTCTATTTTTAATTTCTTGAGGAATCTCCACACTGTTTTCCAAAGTGGCTGCACCAACTTGCATTCCTACCAATAGTTCTTTTTATGATTTTTTTTTTGTCATTTTCCCCTACTGTTTCCTAGGGATTTCTTTTTCTTTTAGCAAATATTTTTACTTCTAATTTTAGTTTCTGTTTACACCTTCTTTGCCTTTGCCAACTTCTGAATTTTCTGCCTTGTGAAAGATGACTCAATCAGATTATGGTTACAATACATCTCTTTGTCTTCCTTTCCATTTATTCAGTTCCTCCAGTACTTTGGGAAACCCTACATGGGAGGACAATTAGTGAAAATATTGATGTGCTTTCTTACCCAAACCTCTAACCCCATTCTCCATCTCTGTTCAAAGAGGGAAACATAGAACCATCATTTGTATAGGGGAAGGGAGGGTAATAGTGTTGTAGGAAATGGACAGCAAACAAAGGTACCAGATTCTCCTAAATGGCATGAAGGAATGTCTGGAGTGGAGTGCCAACCTCCAGATGAGTTCTGTGCTGCCTGTATGCCATCGCAGCACAGTCCTATGGTCAGAGAAACCTTCAGGCTGGAGACAAGGAATATTTTAGAGGTAAAGAAGAGGAAACAAGGTAGGAATTGAATCTGGCATACATTCCCCACCATGTGTCAAAGACATAAAAGGGCCTCATTCCACACCTGTCCCACCTGGGTCAATAGTAGTTGCAACCTCTCAGAAATGGAAGAGTGAGGGGAAGAGCAAACACTCACCCATAGACTTCCCTCAGTTTTCAGCAGGACACAAGATCTTTCCTGAGGCCATGGCAGGACTTAGGCCCTTCAGAGGAGGCCCTGGGGACGGTGTGATAGAACTGAGACCCCAAGGACCATTATAGGATGAATTTTGTATGCATTCCTATTAGCATCAGCCTCAGGGAAGGGTGAATGGGGACAAAGAGACTATGATTGCATTTCAAACTGAAGTAATTAAAAATCATTATCCTCAAAATTAAAAAAAAGGATCTAAACTAACTTAAAACTACATTTAAAATAATTTAAAATACAATATTTTCAGTGAAAGAAAAGGTAATTTACAAGTGCCAAGAAGTAAGAGAAATAAAGGCAAAGTTTCAAATGGTAGCTGAGACAATGAAAGCTCGCAAGGGTTTTAGGTTTGATATAGGCTGTATGGGATAAGAATTTAATAGCTATATAAGGATGAGGGTCATGGCATTTGATCCTCATGAGTGCAGAGCCGATACTGAGTATCCAACTTGAAAACCAGTGCTTTAAAGTAGTGCTCTGCTTGCAAAAATGGAACTTTTTTTCCATTTTTTCCATAAAAAAAAAAAGTTTATGTACTCTATACATAAACCTTGGGAAGCAGCCTAATAATTTGCTCTGCTTTGGACTTCAAGTGGAAAAAAAGATACTAGTGAGAAACTGAAACCCTGGGTGTGTTCCAGTTGGAATCACAATTGATATTTCCTGAATGGTATGGGAAATACAGGCTGAGAAATTGGAATAAAAACCAGTCAAAACCCATTAAATTCTACTGTATTCTGTCAGAAAAAAAGTGCAAAATTGATCTGTCAGAATAACTTAAGGAATATAGGACTCCTATGGAAAATACAAGCCCACTGAAGAACTTAAAATTAAAAGTCACAACTTACATTAGCAAATGAGCCATTGTGAGGGAGAGTAAGCAAGTATAGACAGCAAACAGGAGGATTAGCACTCTCAAAAATAGAGAATAATAAACAATCAGAATGAGTCTATAAGTGTGTTAAAATTGTTTAAAAAGATAAAGGTGGAGCAGAAACCACAATAAAACAAGAGGACAATATGAAATAAACTACAAGAAAATGAGAAGTATAGTATATAAGGAGACATAGTTCAAGAGAATTTGTGGCAAATCTGAGGAAATCGTCTAGACTGTACCACAGAGAAATAGAGATGAAAAAATAATAAAAAGCAGTCAATAAATATAAAGGATAGAATATGGATATTAATGTATATCTAATGGGAATTTGAGTAGTGAAAATAGGGAAAATGAAAAAATAGCAATAATAAAATAAGTTATTGGTAGAGAATTTAGAATTGAGCAGATGTAAAGAAGACAGGCCATCAAATCAAAATTGCATAGAATAAAATCAAATCCCCATCTAGAAATATCAGAGTGAGATTGTAGAATACAAAAAACAAATAAATCTTAAAAGCAAGCAGCAAGAAGGAGTACTATGGACAAAATATGAGGGAAAAAATAAAGACATTTTGAGGTAGCTAAAGGTTGGGAGGATACCTCCCACAGATTACTGAGGAAATAATTATTAGAAGACAACTAAACCTCGAAGGAAGAAAGGGAATGAGAGAAGCAAATGGGAAAGTGGTAAAGATGTAGGTTAATCTAAATAACCAACTATGTAAAATGGTTACATTTTGGAAGGCTTAAAAATAAGGTAGAGCTAAACTACTAGATAAAAATAACGTAGAAGATGGCTGAAGAGTTTAGAGCTGTTTTATGGTTCTTGTATATTATGGTGTATGTAGAGATGATTATCTTAAGTTAAATTTGTAGGTTAAAATTTTTCAGGATAACTATTAAGAATAGAAATAGACATATAACAAAAAATGGTTGTGTTGGGGAAAAAAAGAAGAAAAAAAGAAAAATAAGATTAATCTGATTAAGCCAATACCTTTTTCTAAGATAGAAAAAATGAAAACAACAACAAAAACACAAATTCTACCTAGTAAAATGTTTTAGAGGTTTCTTTCCATGAAATGACTTAAATTAGAAACATTTTTTGTGTTAATATAACTAGATTTTCTTATTAGGATATTATTTTAGAATAGAAAACAAATGTTTAAAATAGTCTAGTTAATTCTCTTCCCTGTATTGTTGGGGAAATTAAGACTCAGAGATTAAATGACTTGTTCTAAGTCACACACCAAAGTCACAAATATAAAGCTAGAACTTTGTTTCACTGAGAGTAGTAGTCTTCATTAAATTTAGCTGAAAGCCAGAAAACATAGGACTGTTGCTGAATAGTGGTAATCAGCTGTCACAATTGAACTTGGCCATAGTTGCTTCTTTCAAAATGGTGTAATAATTGTCATTTAACAATTGTCAATTAATGATAATTGTATTTACTTATTTATCTATCAGTCAGAATAGAAAAATTCTTTGGGCATTTTAAGGTCCTTGGATAAAAATATAGCAATAAAAATAAGCAATATAATGTACATTTTTATGTTATGAATTTATCTAGAAAAATAATTGAAATTAAAATTAAGATGAAATAAATCATTCTTTGAGTTACTACAAGTACTTTTTATTTTCATTGATCAATGTTATTAAAATATGATTTTATATAATCTAAGATTTGGGACAAAACATTATAGGATATAGTAAGCTCTCTTTTTAAACCAAAAAGCTTAATTGTTCATAGGGGGAAAAAAAACCACAAAATTTTTCAGTAGCACAGAATGAGGAAAAATTTTACCAAGATACAAAAATTCAGGTCACGATGAAGAGAAATGATGTTGTCCACACAGTGAGTCATAATTTCCAAGCGAGTTTCTTTGAGAGCAAGACTTACAACCACATTGTATTGTATGTCTGAAGTATTTCTAGAATGAGAATAACACCTACTCTGAAAGAATTTATCCATCATTAAATTTAAATTTAAAATCAAATGTGGTAATAAAGTTATGGGGAAAGAGATGCCAGGAATGAAATGATAGGTTTCAAGTGTAAGAAACTACAACTGAGAATGAAAATGTCTCAAAATTTTATGGATTTTGTCATTTTGTTCTTGAGCAGTTGTATGAGATAATGTTTGAAATAGTGTATGTGGCAATATGAGAAAAAGTGCTTTGTATTTACTGTCAGGGAGTCATTAAGATTATGGAGCTAATTTCTCTGAGTAGAAAGTTAAATCTTCCAGTCTTCTTACTTAAGTGAATACAAAGATAACCACTAGGACATTTGCATTTCTTTAAACCATTTAGAGAGAAGACTCTCTATACCCAAAGTGTATGAAATATTTATTCAGATTTATGAAATCAATCCATGGAATTTAGTTGAGTCACTATGACTTTCTTTAAATAAGAGTTCTTGAGTGCTTTAATTAAGTGTTCTGAAAATTTAGTTGGATGTTTCTTTGACATATTGTATTTTAGCAGCATAAAAGAATGGCATATAAAATTTTGAAACACTTTTTATTTTCTGAAATATGCTTATCATCAAGTACTTTGGAATCTACAACAAAGCCATTATCTATGAATTTGTACATTTCTGGTGGCCTCCCTAATTCAACCAGGGGTCCTTACATGCAAAGAGATTTTCTTTGGCTTTGAGGTTTAATACCATTCATGTATTTGTTATGTTTAGCATAGCTCTTTCTAAAAGGGATTTGAAGTGTCCTTTTTATAATAATGTGTGTATGTGTGTGCATGTGTGTGCATGTGTGTGTGTTTTCAATAACTAGAAGATGGAATCTCAAATTTATTTTTTCAGTCCAAATCCTTTGAGCACTAGACTCAACACTAGTTCCCAAAATATTCAAGTGGGATGTTGGGAAATTCTGGAAGATAAAGTGATATAGTTCAACTTGCTCAAATCTAAATACTACACATAGGTATTGTTACATTAATATTGTATATTATTTTTTAAAAAATCTGATGCACATTATTTCTGTTATACAAAAAGTTTCCAGTAATTAGCTGATTGCTGTCTCCAATTTCTCAATTATAGAATTCATTTCTTTAACAATTTTTATTTCTTTAGCATTATAAAAGTCACCAAAAAGTAATATTAAGATTAGTAAAAGACACTGTATTATATTTGAGAAGTATTTTGGGGAGGTTATTTTTGGTCATATTTTTTTGGGGGGATTAATAATGACTAAAGCACACTTGTTTACTGTATTTTGCAAATGTACATCATTGTAAACAAACCTGATGCATGAAATAGGAATTTATATATAATGTATATTAATGATTGAATGTTTTCTTTAAAAAAGGGTTATTTTGGGGTGCCTGGGTAGCTCAGTTGGTTAAGCACCTGCCTTTAGCTCAGGTCATGATCCCAAAGTCCTGGGATCAAGTCCCACATTGGGCTCCCTGCTCAGCAGGGAGACTGCTTCTCCCTGTCCCTCTGCCTGCTGCTCTCCCTGCTTGTGCTTTCTCTCTCTGTGAAATAAATAAATAAAATCTTAAAAATAAATAAATAAATGAGTTATTTTTCAAATAACTCATAATAGCCTAAGTGCAAATGAAAGCTTTTCTAATACATTAAAAGTGCTTTTGATTTCAGTATATTATATTAAAGTAGATAATATAGAAAAATTCTTATAAAAAAGAAAACAAAAATCACCTGTATTTTACTCAGGGATCTTTAACAATTTTTGTTTATTTCTCTCTAATTTACCTCAGTGAGATTATACCCCCCCCCCCACACACACTACAGACATGAACACACAAATACACATTTTGTATACTGTTTTTTCTCTCAACTGTTTAGAATTTTCTCATAGCTATAGATACTCTTTATATGTATATTTAGCCTTTGCATATTATTGCATAATGTAGATATAACTCATATTTATTTTCTAGTTCCATTATTATGGAACATTTTTTATTGCTTTCATTTTTTATTTGATAATGATGTGAAAATTTTTGTGTATAGCAAAATGACATCTTTAATAATAAATCTTTAATAACAATCTGGGACAGATTATTAAAATAGAAATTGTGGCAAAGGATTAAAATATATTTGCGATTATTGAGAGAAATTGTTAATTTTTCTGTAGGAAATTTAATAATATATCTCAGTACTCCCTGGGGATGCTGGGAAAAGAAGTTCATGCTTGTAGCTTTGGAAGGAAGATACAGGCAGAGAACTGAAATAGAAAGAATTCACGTATTTTTTTTTCGCTGTTGGACCACTGGATCAGACTTTGATATGTCTAAATTTTTTTGTTTTTAAAGATTTCACTTATTTATTTGATAGAGAGAGATCACAAGTAGGCAGAGAGGCAGACAGAGGGCGAAGGGGAAGCAGGCTCCCTGCCAAGCAGAAAGCCCGACTTGGGACGGATCCCAGGACCCTGAGATCATGACCTGACCCAAAAGCAGAGGCCCCAACCCACTGAGTCACCCAGGTGCCCCTGATATGTGTTAATTTTTTAGTTATAAGACTCACCAAATTCTTTTTAGGTTTTATTTTATTTTTATTTATTTATTTTTAAAGATTTATTCATTTACTTTAGAGAGGGAGCATGCATGAGCATGAGTGAGAGGGGCAGAGGGAGAGGAAGAGAGAATCTCAAGCAGACTCCACACTGAGCACAGAGCCTGATGTGGAGCTCGATCTCAACCCTGAGATCACAACCTGAGCTGAAACCAAGAGTTAGACGCTTAACCAACTGGGCCACCCAGGTGCCCCAGTTCTCCTTAGGTTTTAAAATCAGCTTGAATTAGATTTATTGTTACTTTTAAATAATTTCATTTATGTTGATACTACATCATTATAATATTCTTTTTTCATATTCATAAACATCGTATGACTCAATTTCCTCAAGACTTCTTTTGTATATATCAGCAAAGTTGTACTATTTTCTTCCCATAGATATGTATTTCTTGATTATTTCTGATACTCTAGTGTATTTTAAATTATTCCAACCTAAAAACCTTATTTTGCTTAAAGCATTGTAGCAATACATAATAGGCTAGAGTGAAGAAATGAAATAGTAATGAAATAAATAATGTTGATGCTGGTAATCTCTTGTGTAGTAATTACTACAGGCACAGTCCTATTATATATTGGTATATATAACCCCATAAGGTAACTGTAAATATGATCCCAATTTTATGGATGAGAGAAAGGAGGCAAAGATATCGAGTATCTATCCCAAGTTTATGCCACCAACTAGTCAGCAGTATAGCGGGGATTTGAAATTAGGCAGGCTGGGCCCTAGGTTCTGTGCTCGTAACCACATATTACACTGCTCTTTAATTATAACTGTACCCTCAATCAATTAAGAGCATGTAGCAAAGATGACTGTGAATGATTAAAAACTATTTGTGAGTCCGAAAAAATGTTTATAAGTTTGTAGAGCTATATGAAAAAATTAGGTCAATAGGCAGTTTCTAAGTGCTGGAGTTCACTGAGATTCTTATGTATGATTTACTTGGGTTTTTGGTGGGGGTAAGGGCTGAAGGAATGATGGCAGTTCAATATGATTCCTTCTTTTAGCCACCAGATAGTTGCATTATTGACTGTTTGATCTTGCACATAGAGCTTTTTAATAACTACATAGTCATACTCAGGAAAATACATCTTTTACTTCCAGGTACTGAAAATTTCAAATAGCAAGATCAGCGCAAGAAGATAGATAAACAAGCTTATACTTCTGTATTTTGCAGAGGAGAGAGGCAAGGACTAGACTTGTCTGCAGTAACTTTAGTTACATATGCGTGGTCATAAACTTGTTACGACATGATGGAGTCAAGATCTAGAAAATTAGAGGGAAGCAATTCAAACTTTTTTCAGCTATGACTCGTGTTCTTAACAGTTGGACATCTGTTCCTTCCATAAACACCAGGGGGCAAACTTTCTTTTCTGATCTTTTTTTCTGTGGAGCTGTTGACATCTGTTGAGCACTTCCCTGCCTTTGCTCTTTGCTGGTGCACATGTGTAATACACAATTTTAGGAATCCTTGAATGGTTTGATCTCATAAAGGTGAAATAATCATAATTTTATATTTTTTAGATGTTTGAGAAATTATTAGGTTAATATTATATTTAAAATTCGGATAGAGTAGGGATGCCTGGGTGGCTCAGCCCTTAAGTGTCTGCCTTCAACTTGGGTCATGATCCTAGGGTCCTGGGATGGAGCCCGCATTGGGCTCCCTGCGCAGTGGGGAGTCTTCTTCTGACTCTCCCCTCCCCCTGCTTGTGTTCCCTCTCTCTGTCCAATAAATAAATAAAATCCTTAAAAATAAATAAATAAAATAAAATTCAGATAGAGGAAACCCAAGTTAGTGGATTTCCAGTTTAATTTAGAAATCATAAGTAAACTAAATGTCTAAAATAAAGTGACCAAAAGTTGTTGGAATTTTACTCTTTTTTTTGCAGATTAGTAGAGTGTGGCATTTTGAGATATATTAAAATTAATCATCATAATTTTCTTTTTTGCAGCTGGCTCTGCATGGGTATGGCTCTAAATCTTATAATTTGACATGATTTGTTAAATACCCACATTATAACCTTTATGATACCATTCATTTTACCATCTATTCATATCTTTCATTGTTCCATTTGTGCAAATCATGTCTTATCATTGAGAGTAGCCCACCTTCTTGAAGGCGGGCATGAGGCATCTCTTGGAGGAGTGAGGCCATAGAAGGAGCCCATTAAATACTTGTCAAGCTGAATAGAGGAGGGGCCTGAAAATGGGGCTTTTCCACATACACATCATTGTATATCCCCTGCACTCCTCTTATCCTTCCTGAAGTCATTGATGCTGTGTTCAATGTGCTTGTGGCACATCTATGCCGAATCTCAGTGGTCAGTAATGAAACAAGAAAGTCAAATTACATTATGTAGTCAACTCTACTTTACCTTTTTGTGGAAAAGTATTTCTTAAAAATTTAGTAATAAAAGCAATTACCATTAATTATGTGCTAAGTACTTTGCAGATGTTATTTAAATAAATTCACAGTAACTTCCTGAATTAAGTACTATTATTATTATTATTTTTTATATTTATAGAAGGCACTGAAACTTGAAGCTAATAAGTGATGGAGCCAGGACTGCAATGCCCACCATAGCTTCTTGGGGATAGAACTGACACTTCTCAAATTTAGGCAGATTGTCTCAAATGGTTAAACCATTTTTTTTTCTAGGAGGTAGGTAGTAGGTATTATGGTATTCGCTCTAAATTAATATCTACAGTGTAACGTTTCTTCATTTTGTTCCTGTTGTGAAAACTTAATAGTTGACAGTTTCTTCCTACAAAGAAAATTGTGAGTCTAAAATTAGTTCCTATCTTAGAATATTTTTCTCCCTTTTCAGAAATAGGCATTCTAAGATTTTAAATCTTAGACAAAACAAACTCTGTTGTATTTATGAACCCAGAAGTAAATTAAAGCTAATTTTAGAAGCTACATTTGTTCATTTAGAAGTTTTCTAGAGGATCATGTTTGCTTTTGAAACAGTGCCGTCAAGTCTCTGAAAATCATTTACTACTGGAAATCTCATCTATGATGTAGAGTGTCTTCAAGTTGTGCCAATGTCTCACCATTCTCAAGATATGCCTTTTCTGCTGTAGTCAAGTGTGACCACTGCCTGTTTTTTCCTCCAAGTGCCTCCCATGGAAATTCTTGAAAAATAAAGCAACATTTCAGCCCACACTTTAATGAGTGGACTGGAATCCCTATCCCTTTAGATATCTCAGTAGTGACTCATAGAATTGTCTAGCCCTTGCTTTCCTAACATTTTCCATTCACTGTAAGTTATTTCTTCATCTTTTTTTTTTTCCTGCTCAAAAGTTCTTTTCATGTCTGCCAGCTGAAAAACTAGAAATAAATAAGACCTATAGTTTCAAATTTGAATGTGCTATTTGAGCTTTTTAATGAGCCCTAGTCATCTGGTGTTTGGCAGAAGTACCATCTGAAAATGGACAGTTAGGATGCAACTAAAAGCTGCTTGACTATAATTTACTAAATGCAGTGCCAAGCTGTGCAATCTGACCTGCCTGCCCCATTTAGTGCTCCCTCTGTCCTGGGTCATTTGCTTTACCACATGTGAGCTTCTGTGGAGGCACCTTTAGGCCACCCAGGGAATCCAGGTACTGAATTTCAAAGTGTAATTAAATTAAATAAATGGATGCCTGGTGAAATAAGGTAGTGCTAAAACATATGCCAGTGGGATGTTATGGAATATTATGAAAATGTGTTCCTTTGGTGTTCCTTGAGGAGATAGGTAATATCCTAATTAAATGATTTGTTCAATCAGAAATGTTCATGCCTCAGCTGGCTATTCATTTGTTTCATGGAAGGATTCTCTGGTTGTAGTTAATAAGAGAAAAATATGAAAAAATATGAGAATAAAGAAATTAACCTCTAAGGGACATTCAGTTTTATCAAAGGAATTTCCTCAGGGATACATATCCTTAAAAATCTTTCCCTTTTTACTTTTAGAGGCAATTTTTACCAGTAACTGAAATTATGTATTAGCTCATGGGCTTGGCTGGAAGGCTGTTGCTATTGGGAAGATGTCATGTTAGATGACCCAGGTGTATTCTAGTCATGCCTTGGAGTAGTGATATGTGACCTTCTGGAAATCAGTTATTTTATCTCAACTTCAGCTTTTCTTTCTATAACATGAAGATAATATATCTTGCCTTGCCTATCTTCTAGGATTTTTGTGAGCCCCAAATGAAATGACATGCATGAGAAATTGCACTATGCATGTAGATTATTAGAATTCAAGGCATCTTTTCAAGTTGTTTTAACTTTCTCTAGAGGTATAAGACCTGGAATTACAAGCAAGTTTAGGTGTTGATATATCCAGGACATTAATAAGTAAAATACAGTTGTGGTTTTTCAAGCCTTGGGGAAGTTTTGACATGTAGTCTAGCATTAAGGGGAACAGTGTCAATTTTTGTCATGGTCACCTATTTCAGAAGACAGTTGCTCACATTCAAGGATAGTAGCCAGTAGAGGGATTCACTCTGCCTTGCTCTATTTCCATTTTTCTCTCTCCTCAAAGGATATGGTTTCAAAAGAACTTTTCCCAATTGCTTTCTTCTGTGTGCTCTCTCTCTCTCCCTCTCCCTCTCTCTCTCTCTCTCACACACACACGTGCACATGTTTACACAAAAGTAAACTGGAGGCTAGCTCTGAAGTGTCAATATGGATATCATAAGTGGCCTCATAAAATAAACAAACAAAATCAGCAGGAACAACTCCCATCTCCAAACAATAAAACATTCCAGCAAAGCCTCTGTTACTCAAGCATGCCTTATAGTCTGGTCAATCCTTGGGCTTGCAAGAGCTAGCTGTATTTGGTTGCCACATTAAACAAAAAAGTGTTCATTGATTAGGAACACTCAAATATTAAAAAATAGGATTAAAAGACTTTTCTAAATAATTGATTACTAATTCTTTGGAAAAAAACCTATGAATATTGGATGAGGTTTGATAAGATCCTTGGGTCAGGAAAACTGTGGTAAATATATTCAGTAAGTATTTCCTTTCCTTCTTTTACACTGTTTAAAGAGTTCTGCTGTTCTTATATGACACAGATAATACCTCATTATCTTTGTACTAGGCATTCTTACTATTTTTAGCTATTCTGTTAACAGAGCCAGGTCTGTATAAAATCCTGTTTCAAAATGGCATATTAATTTGTTTTTTTCTCAAATATATTTTTAAAAGATTTTATTTATTTATTTGACAGAGAGAGAGAGAGAACACAAGCAGGGTGGGCTGTAGGCAGAGGGAGAGGGAGACGCCGACTTCCTGCGGAGCAAGGACCCCAATGCAGGACTTGATCCCAGGACCCTGGGATCATGACCTGAGCCAAAGGCAGACGCTTAACTGACTAGGCCACCCAGGTGCCCTTGATTTGAGTTACAGGTTATAATAAGCTTGTTACTAATGTTGAGAACTGAAATATGTTAGGCAGGGCAGGGTAGGTTATGCTTACCAAATCTTGGTGGCTTAGGACCGGAAAGGTTTACTTCTACTGCATGTTCATTGTGGACCAACATTAGAGAGTTTTACTAATTGATATTACTCAGAGGCTAAGGGTGACAGTCAGACATCTGCCTGAACATTAAGTGGTTGCTTTGCCAAAGAGAAGGACTTGTATAGGATTTCCTATTGACTAGGAAGTGACATGCGTCACTTTTGCTCACAATCTTTTGGCCAGAATGTCACATGCCCTCCCAACCAAAAAAGGACCACAGGAGGTAATTTACCACTTGCTTGGAATGGAGGTAGACCTAGAAATATTTGGCAAATAGTTCTAATGACTACTACCACAAGCAAGGACAAGTTTTGAAGAAATTAAAAATCTGGCTAATCTTTTTTGAGAGCAAACTATGTGCCAAGTTCTGTGTTAAATGATTTCCATACACTCAAATAAATCACACAATGAGCCTATGAAGTGAGTTGAATTTTTATATCTATTTTAAAACTGGGAAAAGAGATGAGGCAGTTTAAGTAACTTGTTCAATGGAACAGAGACAGTGAGTAGCCCAGTCAGATCTGCCTGACCCCAAGGAGGTAGCAATGTTATGCTTCACTTTTTAAAAATGTCCAAGGTTGTCAGTATTTAGATTTCAAGTGATGGACATCAAGATGGAGATCTATATATTTCCTGTGCTCCCCATGGAAATTTCATTCTGTTCTTTCTGAAAAGAGGAGCCTGCCAAAGACAAGACAACCTGTTGCCTGAAGATGTTGATCCTCAGAGAACTGGAAGGGTACCATCTATTCTAAGGATTTGGTTCTAACTAGTTAGGCTAAGGAGCGTTATTCTTTGTAACGTGTAATTTTAGTACATTTTCCCAGAGTAATGGTGCATGTGGTTCAGGTTAGTGATTGACTTTGGATACATATGGTAGTTTTTAATGTTGCTAGAATGATTTTTGAGCCCATATTTTTAGAAATAAGCTTTTAACTTTAGAATAATTCCATTTTATTTACAGAAAAATTGTGAGGATAACATGAGAGCTTCTAATATACCCCCAACCTAATTTCCCATATTGTTAATATTTTACATTACTTTGGCACATTTGTCACAATTAATGAACCAATATTTATCCATAATCATTAAGTAAAGTCCATACTTTATTCAGATTTCCTTAGCTTTATTTAATTATTTTTTTTTCTGTTTCAGGATGTCACTTAAGATACCACATTACCATTATGTCTCTTTAGATTCCTCTTAGCTATGACAGTTCCTCAGATTTTTCTTATTTCTGATAATCTTGGACGGTTTTGAGGAGTACTGGTCAGGAGTTTGTAGAATCCCTCACTTGTTATATTTGTCTAATGATTAGTCTGAGGTTATGGGTTCTTGGAGGAAGACCATGGGGATTAAGTTTGACTCGCATTTTGCTCTTTCGAAAATTTCATAGACTGATTTTTTTCTTTTCTTTAAATGTTCTCTGCTTTGTTTTGCTTTCCCTTACCTTCCTTTCTCTTTTCTGGTTCCTTTTCTCTTCCCTATTTTTTTTAACTTCTCTCACCCCCTACCCCCACACCCTTCTCCTTCCTTCCAATCTTCTTTCTTTCCTCTTCATTTCCAAACAAGCCAACATTTACTCATTTAAATACTATTAGTATATTTCCCTACATGAAGATTCCATAGCTCTTTACTTCCTTACATTTAACTAAAAATCCTTAACTGTTTTGATGACTCAGGAGGCAAATGTAGTAAAGTAGAATAAGCAGCCCTTGAGTATTATTTCTTAGATTTTATACTTTAAGATATAGAAAACCATATCTGCTTAACTTGTTCAATAACTATCATAGGTTTTGGTTGTTGCTCTTCAGATTGATTTTCACAGAAAATATGATGCACATCATTTTTATTATCTAATAACTATTTTGCATTTATTTTCAGTTTTGGATCTTTTTAAAGTATTCAAATATCAGCAGGCAAAAAAACTCTTCTGAATCAAGCAATTTACTTTGATCCTGCTGACATGTACCAACCTCTTTTGCTCTCAGTATCCTACTCAGAGTACTATCACTAATGTCGGAAAGATGAATCAAGTATCCATAGTCAGACATATAAATCAAGAATGTAAGACAACATGTATACAAATGATGTGCTAGAAATTAATCCATCTTATTTCTGTATACTATAGATGAAAACAAACTCATTATTTTACATTCTGTTATATGAAATTTCTTAGAGTTAACATATGCCTTCTATTAGCTTCTCTGCCTGATAGTTTACTCTGATCATAGTTTTTTTATTTTTAAATTCCAAGTGCAAAAGTTGGCAGTGAGTACATCAGACAAGAAGCTAGAAGCAGATACAGGGGTGGAATTAATGATTCTTATTTACAACATTTACATTTGTTTTATAATATCATGCTTCTTTTTGAAATGTTTGGTATCATTTTATCTTTGCACTAACATTCCAGACAGAAAAACAATGTAAATATACTACATATATTATTATATCTATATATTTCCAGAGGAGCTAGTATGAATAAGGAGCTAGTATGGAGGTGGAGAATTATATGTCATCATGTTTCATTTTATCTTTATGTGTTTTGTTTTTACCTTTTGATTATTGATAATGGTAATATTGTTTCATAATATGGGATACCATTTTCTGTCTCTCATGTTTAATGGATTCCTAGGTCAAAGAACTTGATTTATCACTGGCTGTAGTGGGTCTGCTTGCTGATTAACTAGAATTTGGATCTTTCCTTGATTTTTGAATGATGGTTGTTTGTATCATAATCCCTCAGTGCTTCAGATTCCAATTTTGTTGGAGGTAGCATTAGGTTTCTCCCCAAAAACTAACTGCCAGGCTCCCTTGCAGCTAATACATTTATGGCCACTGAGTAGGAAATGAAAATTTAGTGGATATTTTATGTAGAATTAACTGGAGACTTGGGGAAAATTTAGTCTCTTTGGAATGGGGGGTTGGATGTGGAATAACCGTCTTATAACCTGAAAGAAATGGAAGGTGCTAATAAGGCTGTGTTGTTGCTGCACTAGCACAAATCTAGAGAATTTGAAAGTGAGGGAAACAGACTTTTTTTTTTAGTAAGATACTGCAATTGGATTTCTGACATATATCTGAATGTTATTCTCAATATCTATTACTTTCCCTTGGTTATGATAGCAGTGGCAAGGGGCATTCCATACTCTGGAACTTCCTGAGGTTGGGCTGGTGGTGTGTAGATGAGATGTACATATTTAAAGGACCAAAGATGGGGTGAAAACCTCCCCTTACCATTTTCAACATTTTATACCTTGATTATATATGCCTAGAGACTTGCTGTTCTTGGCTGTGATATTCTGTGTTTTGGACTTTGCTCCATTTTGATCCTTTGGCAGCTTATGAAATTGTAACACACAGATTCCTTCCAGATGCTCTAGTCAACTTTCATTTCTGTCCTCCACTTGCCAGCCTTGTCCCATTGCCTCACTTGGCCTGATGAGAAAAGGATTTCCATTTTTACATGCCAAGCACACTCAGAGCCTTTGCAGTTAGTTGATGATCCTCTGCTTAGGATGCTCTTTTTACATATATCTCCTTATACCTCATTCCCTCACTTCCTTAAGGGTCTACCCAGATCACCTCCCTGACTATGTCTTTATTTTTTTTAATAGCACTTGTATACTTAGTAGTTTCTTTATTGTTTGATCTTTTCAGAGAAATCTAACTTCCAAAAGTACCAAGGACTTTTGTACATTGCTATATCTCCATAGATAAAGTACATACTCAATACATATTTGTTGAGGGGCACCTGGGTGGCTCAGTGGGTTAAGCCTCTGCCTTTGCCTCAGGTCATGATCTCAGGGTCCTGGGATCGAGCGCGGCATTGGGCTCTCTGCTCAGCAGGGATCCTGCTTCCTCCACTCTCTCTGCCTGCTTCTCTGCCTACTTTTGATCTCTCTCTCTGTCAAATAAGTACATAAAATCTTTAAAAAATATATTTGTTGGGTGAATGAGTTTTTTGCAGACAGTCAAACTTATTGTTCTTAGAGATGATATTACTGGTAGCCATTCTGATCATAGGGTACAGTTGTTAGTCAAACATTAATATGGGACTGAAATTCTTCACCTCATTAAACAAACATAAAGATGAGTTGGTGACAGCCACATTTTTATTCTTTAGTCACTACTTGGAGAGTCTGATTTTTTGAGACACCGTCTGTTAAATATTCAGTAAACTCAAAGTCTTTACTCATATAAACCATGCCATTTATTGTAATGTTACACTAGGCAGGCTACCCAGCTGTAGTTCTTTCCTAATTATTCATAACCATGTGGTATTTTAGGTCAGTGGTTTGATGCGTAAAGTTCCGAGCTCTTTTTACTTACTGCATACAACGAACTATTTTGGCTTCCAGTCCAGTTTCTGTTTAGCTATCCAGTTCCACTCTATATTAGTTATATGACAGTGAAAATGTCTGTTGATTTAGTTGAGTTCAGGTTTTTATTTATAAAATGGATATGCTAATAATAAAAATATCCATCCTGGCAATCTCACAAGGTTTTTGTAAGATTGAGTGATATAATAAGTATTCAAGTTTATTGTAAAGCAAATTATTATAAAATATACATATACATCATTTTAAATTCACTTTTATATATCCCAATGAAAAAAATAGTATACTTATTAAATAGTGTTAGAATTATTAGTTAATATATTATAATCCTGTGCTTTCTTAAGTGGGAAGCTGCAGATTGATTCAAAGTCAATGATTTGCTTCTTTTTGACTGAGATTGCCTTCCTGTTAATTGCTTGGGTTTTATCACTACCGATACATAGAAATCCTCATTTTATCTATTTGCCTCAAATTATCTATTTAACTTGTTCAACATAAGCAATATTTCACAGTATTTGCCCAAATATAAAATGTATATACTCTGTCTTGAAAATAAATAATAGAAACAACATTGCCAAGAAATTCATTTTGGGGCTAGAATAGATTAGAAAAATTCTCTAAAACAAACCATATTCCAGGTCTCTTGCTTTGTTCTTTTATAGTTCATTGTTGAATACCTGTATAATATAAATTCTTATTGTTTACTATCTGATATTATGCAAAGAGTGTGAGGAATTTTTAAAATTAAATTATAAATGGAGACTAGACTTGAGAATCCCCTGAGCAGACAAAACCATTAAAGCCACCTAAGCAAAATCAAATCTAGCTTATTTTATGAACATAAGAGAAACTTAACTTAGTTTATTTGTGAGTGCCTCTGATCAACATAGAAGAAACTTAAGTTACTTCCCTAAAAATGGTATAAGATAATCATTTTTAACCAATCCCCAACCATCTGGAAATATCCACTGTAATAACCAATCACTGTAAAGATTCAACAATTTCCTCATTTTCACTTCATAAGTCATCCTGTAATACCATGCCCAAGCTTCATATCACTTTTAAATTTCAGAGCTCCCAGTTTTCAGACTGTTCTTACAAGCTCTATTACCTCTCACTAACTACTATTTATGGCGCAAATTTCTGGATTTTTGCTATTTCCAGATTTTTTACAAAACCCAAAATGGATTTTAAAATAATTATATGAAGAATAGAGTTTGCATAGTAATTTCAAGCAGAGTAGGAAGCAGCAGCACAAATACCTATAAGAATGGACCTAACAGGGTATTTATATTATATATATAAATATATATATTTTTAAAGATTTATTTATTTATTTATTTATTTATTTATTTATTAGGAAAGAGAGAGAGTGAGAGAGAGCATGAGAAGGGAGAAGGTCAGAGTGAGAAGCGGACTCCCCATGGAGCTGGGAGCCCGATGTGGGACTCGATCCCGGGACTCCGGTATCATGACCTGAGCCGAAGGCAGTTGCCTAACCAACTGCGCCACCCAGGCGCCCCAATATATATATATATTTATATTATATCAAAATATTTAAGCAAAATTCTTTAAATTATTATAAGGAAGAATACATCAATCATGAAATCCTAGGGAAAAGGAAATCTCTGTTGGTATGATATGTTTAAATTAAGAAGAGCTATTTTTAACTTTCTATTTTAATAAACTCACATTACAGAAGTTTGAAACTTGAAAACTTGAAAGTATTCTTTTTTCCAGTGGTATCTTCCCAACATCTTATTCTGCCTGTAAAATATTTTATACATATTGTGCCTGATATTTACATTTGCAATGATAAAAATTCAATTCAGCAATTTTTGTAGCTCCATCTATGTCATTGCAGATGGCAAGATTTCGTTCTTTTGGTGGCTGATATTCCATTGCATGTGTGTGTGTGTGTGTGTGTGTGTGTGTGTGTGTGTGTCTTTTGATTAGAGCATTTAGTCAATTTATATTCAGTGATTATTGATAGATATGAATTCAGTGCCATTGTATTTCCTGTGAAGTCATTGTTTCTAGAGATTTTCAATGTTCCTTTCCAGTTTTTGTTGTTTTTGCTCTTTCTTTCCCACTCAAAGATTCCCCTTTAATATTTCTTGCTGGGCTGGTTTAGTGTTCATGAACTCCTTTAGTTTGTATTTGTCTGGGAAACTACTTATCTCTCCTTCTATTCTGAATGACAACCTTGCTGGATAAAGTATTCTTGGCTGCATATTTTCTCCCATCAGTGTCTTGAATATATCCTGCCACTCTCTTCTGGCTTCCCAGGTTTCTGTGAAGAGATCTTCTGCTAACCTGATTTGTCTTCCCTTGAAGATTTGGAATTTCTTTTCCCTTGCTACTTTTAGGATGTTTTCCTTATCTCTGTATTTTGCAAATTTTACTATGATATGTCTTGGTGTTGACTGGCTTTTATTGATTTTGATGAGAGTTCCCTGTGCCTCCTAGGTTTGGATATCTGTTTCTTTCCCCATATTGGGGAAGTTTTCAGCTATAATTTGCTCAACTAATCTTTCTCCCCCCCTTTTTCCACTCTTCCTCTGGAACGCCTATGTTATGAATGTTATTATGCTTTATGGAGTCTCAGTTCTCTTAGCCTATATTTGTGATTCAATATTTTTCTTTCTCTATTCTTTTCAGCTTCATTTTTTCCCATAACTTAATCCTCTGTATCACTTATTTTTTCCTCTGATTCTTTCATCCTTGTGGTCATTACTTCCAGTCAGTTTCACATCTAGGTTATAGCAATTTTTTATTTTCGCCTGATTAGTTTTTAGGTTTTCTATATTGGCAGTAAGGGTCTCTCTGGTTTCCTCTATGCTTTTCTCATGCTCAGCTAGTATCTTTATGATTGTTGTTTTAAATTCTGATTGAGGCATATTACTTATATCTATTTTGATTAGCTCCCTGTTTGTGACCTCTTCCTGTTCTTTCTTTTGGGATGAATTGCTCTGTATTGGCATTTTATTTAGGAATTTGTATTTTGTGTGTTAGGAAAGCTTGTGCCTGGTCCTGTTTCTACTAGACCTGAAACTTTGCAGTACCCTATGATCAGTAGAGCTGGTACATGTGGGGTTAGGAGGAGGGTTGTACTGGTCATCTAAGGGAGGGGGCCTGCTACTGCTCTGGCTCTGAATCACACTTATCCTATTAAAAAAAGGCACCTGCAGAGTGCAGTGGGGTGGGGTTTGGTGTAAACGGCTCAAGCCTCCACTGTGTAGACTGTGCCACTTCCTGAAGTCTGTGGTTATGGGAGGGTGAAAAACAGCTTTGACCAGCTCTCTTCCCTGGAGAGAGGAGTTTGCACCTGTCACTGTTCAAAAAGCCCTCACAGAAGAGTAAACAATCTCTCTTCTTGTGTCCCAGGCTTCCATCAGATCCCTGCCTTCACCCTGTATGTGTTTGTGCTGTCTGCCCACCCAGCCATGGTGCAATGCTCCTGTGTTTTATCTCAGGTGTGTGGCTCTGTTCCAAAGCTTCAAATATTAGGGATCTTGTACAACTTGGACCTGCACTGAACCTCTGAGGGAGGGTCTCACCATGCTGTGGTTGGTGCAGGTTTGTTCCAGAAAAGCAGTCAGATGACCACACAGGGGCTTGGATTTTATGGTAAAGTATAGCAAAAAGCTGGCACTCAGGTTTGCTGCCTTCAGCAGGTGTCTCTGTCTGCTAACGAATGGGGCAGCTTAATGGCATCTGCTGGCCCTTTTGTCCCCTGAGAGGCTGTGCACCTCTCCCCAGTGCACTCCAAGAAGTAGAACTGTCTTCCGGTGTTACCCAGGGGATCCTCAGAGTGTGTTGTTCACTCCTGGGCCTCTGCCCTTCTTCTCCACAGGAGCACCACTACTTTGGCCAGACTTGACCCAGGGATGGCGTGGACTTCTAATGCTTCAGACTTTGTGCTCTGCTGCTTGTAAAAACTAGTCACTGGTTTGGGGGAAGTGTTTTTCTTGTGCAGTCCTCTTTATGCTGTAGATCACTGCACCTCATATCTTCCCCAATGTGGCCTCTTTTCTCCCTCTACTTGTGTAGTTTGTTCTCTCAGTCCTCAGATCAATTTCCTGTGTGTTCAGAATGATTTGATAATTATTTAGCTGTGTATGAGGGAGGAGGCAAGCATAAGGTCCTTCTACTACACCATCTTAACTCCTTCTCTGCTTCTAATTCCTCCTTTAATTTTGAAAGCTTACCCTATACTCTCTAATCAATATCCCCTTTCCTTTACCAAGTACTTGACATACTAGTGTATGTCTGTTTTTTCTTCCTTTCATATTTCTTTCCTTTTTATCTTCCTACCATTCTTTTCCTTGTTTTTCTTTTTGGACTAGGATTTTTAATATAAAATGAATATAGAGTTTGAAAACAAGGGTGATGGAGTAAACTTAAGTTTACTTCCATCTCCTCAATGTTGTAAGTATATGAAATTAAACATTCCAGAGGAAGAATAAATTAAAAAAAAGAATTTAAAATAAGCATAATAAATATTTTCAGAGTGCTAAGGGAATATAATTAAAACATGAGGCAGAAACAAACTCTTATGGAGAGGAACCAGTTGGAGGTGATGACTATGAAACCATAATTATTAAAATAATGAATTAAGTTAACTAAATATAAAAGGTACAGCTTAAGAGGTCATTAATGATTTTAAATTTTAGGCCAATGAACTCTCCTAGAAAGCATTAGAATGAGGTAAAATGATAGAAATAGCTAAGAGATACAGAGAACAAAAGAAGTATCAGTATCTAATAGCAGTCACAGAAAAAGAAAAAAATTTTAAAAAGAAATAAAAATATTTCAAGAAGTAATTACAAAAAATTTTCAAGAACTGAAGAAAAATGGAAGACCTCAGATTCAAAGACCTCACAGTGTGCCAAATAGCATATAAGAAAAATCCAGCATAAGATCCTTTATAATGAATTTTAAAAATGAAGGCAAGGAGAAAAATTTTTTTATTAACATATAATGTATATTTGTTTCAGGGTACAGGTCTGTGATTCATCAGTCTTACATAATGCGCAGCACTCACCATAGTACATACCCTCCCCAATGTCCATCACTCAGCCACCCCACCCTACCCACCCCCCACCCCTCTAGCAGCCCCCAGTTTGTTTCCTGAGAGCAAGAGTCTCTTAAGGTTTGTCTTCCTCTCTGATTTCATCTTGTTTCATTTTTCTCTCCCTTCCTCTATGATCCTGTCTTGTTTTTCAAATTCCTCATATCAATGAGATCATATGATTATTGTCTTTCTCTGATTGACTTATTTTGTTTAGCATAATACCCTCTAGTTCCATCCACCTTGTTGCAAATGGCAAGATTTTTTTGATGGCTGCATAATATTCCAGTGTGTGTGTGTGTGTGTGTGTGTGTGTGTGTGTGTATCTCACATCTCTATCTCTATATATCTATCTCTATATCTATCTATCTATCTATCTATCTATCTATCTATCTATCTATCTACCTATCTCACATCTTCTTTATCCATTCATCTGTTGATGGACATCTAGGCTCTTTCTATAGTTTGGCTAGTTGGACATTGCTGCTATAAACATTGGGGTGCACGTGTCCCTTCAGATCACTACATTTGTACCTTTAGGGTGAATATCCAGTAGTTCAATTGCTGGGTTGTAGGGTAGCTCTATTTTCAACTTTTTGAGGAGCTTCCATACTGTTTTCCAGACTGGCTGCACTAGCTTGCATTTCTACCAACAGTGTAGGACAGTTCCCCTTGGCAAAGAGAAATTTCTAAAAGGTAATTTAAATCAGGGCTCATGCCCTCTAATGTTTTATTTTCTATTTCCCCCAAGAAGTATGCTTTACAGATTATTGATATACAATAAATTTTTTTTGACAGACTGGTTATTTTCCTTAACTATTAACCACAGAAAAAGGTAATGGCTTCTATTATCTTCCAGAAAAATTTCCTGGATAAAAACCAAGAAGATGGAAAACTCTGTTGTCACTAGGAAATGACTTGCTTAATTAATTTTCCAGAAATTAAAAAAGTATTTGATTCTTCATGGGAAGTTAAATATTTTTTTTTTCTAAATTTAGCTATTCCTGCCTCCATGTCTGGTCAGGAGGAGAATATTTAATTCAGCTAACAAAGAGGAAAGATATAATAAAGACACTATTAAATTGTAATTTAAAAATGTGGCAGAAAATATTTTCTAAGGTACTTTTCTATTTACCCAACAGAATGTTAACTGAAATATAAGTATTTCACACATGAAACTTTATGTTTCTCATAATATCCAAAATCACCCAAAGTGTTTCCTGTTTGGATCACATTTCTGGAACAAATGGTAAGGATGTCATTTGCACATCAATTCTTGGTTATGTTTATAACAACCTCCAGACTGTCGGGTTATAATATCTAATAACTTGAAATCAAATCAAAGAATTCACAAAACATTTAAGGTAAATTCTGTCTAACAATAAACTTAGGTATAAATATAATTCTTCTCATTTATTTTAAAGTGAATTTCTTTTCTAGGAATTTATATCTTTGTAAGCTTCATTGTCCAAAGTCAAGTTCTACTTCACTTTCTAGGCATCCCTTACTCTTCTGCATCTTTTGGTCCTAGTCAAAATTTTCACACCAAGACTGACCAGTTGGCTGCAAGCTTTCTCAGATGCTTCCACTTAGCTTCAAGTCAGTCATCTACTTTGATTCAAGTATAATTTTAGACCCAGGTTTTGTTTGCTACCCTTTATTGTTAAAGGTGATGCACTGGGCCCTGTAGTGTTTAATTTTCCTTGTGTACTCATAGCTCATTCTCAATATTGAGTATTTGTTTGAACCACTAAGATTGGAAATCAAGTCTCCTATTTTTCCAGGGGATCCTGCTTTAGGTCCATGATTATAGAATCAATTACATAATCTTTCATATAGATTATTTTTCATTGACCACCCTAGACATACTGGTCAATGTGGCTTCATCTCCAGCACTGACCATACCCTGTCTATTCTGGCTTTATGGTTAGTATTTACTGCACTGAAGTGTATATCTACAGTTTCTATGATTTCTTGCTCTCATCTGAACATCTGTCATGTGTCTCCTGGTAGCATACTGGGAGGGGGCTATTTATTTTCCTGGAGGAATCTCCCTATTTTTAGCACTAAACGTAATGTTTCCAGAGAACCCTACTTGACCCCTTGGGACTCATCCACTTTGGAAACCTGAACAGATTCTGATTTTCCCAATAGGGGAAAAGAAGTTCTTAACCCATATTCAGATACTACCAGTGGGAACTGACAAATCACCATTGGTTTGTCCAACGTATTTGGTCAAGTAATAAATAAACACTGATAACTGGCCAATCTTTTAGAATATTTTAAATAAGCCCATGATGAAGACGACGCTGGATCTATAATTAACTATATATAATTATAATATGGGGAAATTTACTTTGGTTTTATTTTAACAGATATTGTTTCCATAGAATTTGTGCATACCTTGTGGCTTAGGAAGGCTCTTCTTGTTTCTGAAACCTAGTGTCTTCCCAAACTACAGCCTGCAAAGGACTCTGCCCTGTGATTCTTAGGTCTAGGAAAAATGGCTAGGTAGGCCTTTGTAATGTTTGTAATGTTTTGCTTTTATGGGATATAGAGAGGGGCAAGCATTTATGATGATTGAGTTAAATTCACAGGTAATAATTAACCCAGCCCCTGTGTTTGCAATCCCTTATTTAACTAAATAAGCCTAACTTGTTCTTGCTTACTTGATATACCTTAATTCTGTGATGTGCTTCAGTGAATCTTAGGGTCATGTTAAGAATATTTTGATTAACTTATTCATATCTGTATATAGGCCTTAGATAATTAAAAGATCTGTGATTAGAGAACTTCTTTTGGTTTATTGGGTCAATAATAATACTATTAACAAATAGTACTTTTATTCACCACTTAATGTAGGCCAATAATCAGATTATATATTTTATATTTGTTGCCTCATTTAATTTCTATGTATGGTGTTTTTAGAAAGCATCTTTCTTTTTTTAAAAGTTTTTTTTAATTTAAATTCAATTTAGTTAACATATACTGTATTATTAATTTCAGGGATAGAATTTAGTGATTCATCAGTTGAATATAACACCCAGTGCTCATTACATCAAGTGCCCTCCTTAATGCTCATTACCCAGTTACCCCCCTTCCCTTCTCCCCTCCCCTCCAGCAACCCTCAGTTTGTTTCCTATAGTTAAGAGTCTCTTAAGGTTTGCTTCCCTCTCTGTTTACATCTTCTTATTTTTCCTTCCTTTCTGTTATGTTCATCTGTTTTGTTTCTTAAATTCCACATATGAGTGAAATCATATGGTACGTATCTTTCTCTGATGACTTATTTTACTTAGCATAATACCCTCTAGTTCCATCCATGTCATTGTAAATGACAGGATTTCATTCTTTTTGATGGCTAAGTAATATTCCATTGTATATATATATACACACCCTATCTTATTTATCCATTCATCTGGAAATAGACATCTGGGCTCTTTTCATATTTTGGCTATTATTAATAATGCTGCTATAAACATCGGGATGCATGTGCCTTTTCGAATCACTATGTTTGTGTTCTTAGGATAAATACCTAGTAGTGCAATTGCCTATTTTTTAACTTGTTTTGAGAAACCTTCCATACTATTTTCCAGAGTGGCTGTACAAGCTTGCATTCCCACTGACAGTGTAAGAGGTTTCCCCTTTCTCTGCATCCTGGCTACATTTGTTGTGTCCTGAGTTAATTTTAGCCATTCTGACCAGTGCAAGGTGGTATCACATTGTAGTTTTGATTTGTATTTCCCTGATGATGAGTGATGTTGAGCATTTTTTTCATGTGTCTGTTAGCCATTTCTACATCTTCTCTGGAGAAATGTCTGTTCATGTCTTCTGCTCATTTCTTGACTGGAGTTTTTGTTTTTTCAGTGTGGAGGTTGGTAAGTTCTTTGTAGGTTTTAGATACTAGCCCTTTATCTGCTAAGTCATTTGCAAATATCTTCTCCCATTCTGCAGGTTGCCTTTTAGTTTTTGTTGACTATTTGCTTTGCTGTGCAAAAGCTTTTTATCCTGATGAAATCCCAATAGTTCATTTTTGCTTCTTTCCCTTGTCTTTGGAGACATGTCTAGTAAGAAGTTGCTGTGGCCGAAGTAAAAAAGTTTGCTACCTGTGTTCTCCTCTAAGATTTTGATGGTTTCCTGTCTCACATTTAGGTCTTCCATCCTTTTCGAGTTTATTTTTGTGTATGGTGTAGGAAAGTGGTCCAGTTTCATTGTGTTGCATGTGGCTGTCCAATTTTCCCAACACCATTTATTGAAGAGACTCTTTTTTCCATTGGATATTCTTTCCTGCTCTGTTGAAGATTAGTTGACCATAGAGTTGAATATTCATTTCTGGGTTCTCTATTCTGTTCCATTGATCTAGGTGTCTGTTTTTGTGCCAGTACCACACTGTCATGATTGCAACTTTGTAATATAGCTTGAAGTCCAGAATTATGATGACTCCAGCTTTGCTTTTGTTTTTCAACATACTTTGGCTATTCGGGGTCTTTTCTGGTTCCATACAAATTTTTGAATCATTTTTTTCTAGCTCTGTGAAAAATGTTGATTTTTATTTTGATAAGGATTGCATTGAATGAATAAATTGCTTTGGGTAGCATAGACATTTTAACACTGTTCTTCCAATTCATGAGTATGGAATGTTTTTCAATTTCTTTGTGTCATCTTCAATTTCTTTTATAAGTGTTCTTATGGTTTTCAGAGTACAGATCCTTTACCTCTTTGGTTAGGTTTAGTCCTAGGTATCTTAGCATTTTTGTTGCAATTATTAATGAGATAGGTTCCTTGATTTCTCTTTCTTCTGCTTCACTGTTAATGTATAGAAATGCAACTGACCAATGCAATTGGTTTTATATCCTGTGACTTTTCTGAATTCCTGTATCAGTTCTAGCAGCTTTTTAGTGGAGTCTTTTGGGTCTTCTACATAGAGTATCATAACAGTACATTAAAAGGATTATTAACCATAACCAAAATGAGATTTATTCCTGGGCTGTAGGGGTGGTTCAGCATCCTCAAACTAATCATTGTGATACACCACATTAATAAAGGAAAAGGCAAGAACCATATCATCCTCTCCATAGACACAGAAAGGCATTCAACAGAGTACATCATCCTTTTTTGATAAAAAGCCTCTGCCATGTAGGAATAGAGGGAACATACCTCAATATCATAAAAATTGTCAACAAAAGACTCATAGCGAATATCATCCTCAATGGGGAAAAACTGAGAGCTTTTCCCCAAGGTCAGGAACATGCAAGGAATGTCCACTCTCACCCTTGTTGTTCAACATGATACTAGAAATCCTAGCCTCAGCCATCAGACAACAAAAAGAAAAGAAGGCATCCAAATTGGCTAAGAAGAAGTCAAACTTTCATTCTTTGCAAACAACATGATACATATGATTTTTTATTGTCATCGTCTTACAAATGAGAGAACAGAGTTAGAGAAGTAAAATAACATTCCCAAAATTTCATAGCTCATACTTGGCAGAGTTGAAATTCAAATGCAGATCTGTTTTACTCCAAAAGTCAACTTAATATATAATGATTAGCATTCATGAAATATACATTTTCTACATTAGAAAAAATAGGAAAATTAAAATGCTATCAAGTTAAGAATTTAATTTTTAGATATGATTTATGGCAATTGAATGGCAAGTTTGAAATAACAGAAGTAATGGAAATGAGAACTAAAAAAAATTGGAAAATTATCAAAAAGTATGAAATAAGCCAGTATGTTATTGCATGGGAGAAAATAAATCTTGTATTTTTTAAGATATTAAATCTAAACTATGATACTACTCTAGAAATAATACAAAAACATGTCAACTTCTGTTTAACTGTATTTTCAAAGCACTTTTCTAAAATGCTAGAGCCTTCAGTGAGTCACACTTGTGTAATATGACTCATAAGTGAGCATTTCCCAAGGAGAGTTTAAATGTGGCAATAAGACAGTAATTGCATGCAAAGTGGTAAGTATTCACTTTAAAAGACTAGTCCATATTTAGTAGTATCTTGGAAGTCTGATGTCGTTGGTAAAACCAGAAAACAATTCCCAGGTTTTTCTATGTCCTTAACCTCAAAGGAAACAGTTTACCATAAGTAATCCAGTGGGTAAGGCATCTCAGCAGACATGTAACCCAGGAAATATATGGCATTAAATAGCATGTGGTGGTCATTACACATAGTAAATAAAAGTCCTCAAACTCAACCAGCTCCCATTCTATCCCAGCATATAGACTGCCTACTTTGGAGAAAAGGAATATAAAAGTTGGTTTTGGTTGAGATAAAAATTTGAAATCATAATCAGTGTGTGTAGTGCATATGATAGATTACCACAATTTCCTAGTGGCTCTATGTGTAACTGAAAGGAAGGAAGATGTCTCAATATTTTTTTTTCTGGGCCAGAAAAATAATTATTAAACTATTGAAAATTGGTGATACTTGGCCATTTTTGACCTAAAAAGTGGCAATTTCATAAGGTTCAACCTAATAAAATACTAAATCAATTGGAAATAAAAAAAATTCCGATCAAAAAGAATTTTGATGATTGTTACTTGGAAATAAAAAAGCTTTCTGTATTCTTACATATTTTGCAGTTAATAGATTATTTGGTAGTATTTAGAAGGAAAGACTTTAAAATATAAAACAAAGAAAATTAATGGTAATCTGTAAGATTTGCCTCCAAATTACGAGCAGTAGCATTAATCCCAAGGGGTTAGAATTTTTTTAAAAAAAGATTTATTTATTTATTTGAGTGAGAGAGAGAGAGAGAGTGTATGAATGAGCGAGGGCAGGGGGGAGGGCAGAGGGATCAGAGGGATAGAATTTTTAAGCAGTCTCTCTGCTGAGTGTAGACCCCTGACAGATGAGGGGACTCAGTGTTACACTCCATGAGATCATGATCTGAGCCAAAACCAAGAGTCGGATGCTCAACCGGCTGAACTACCCAGGCACCACTAAAAGGTTGCAATTTTTGAAGTAAGCATTCTTTTTTATTTGAAAAAATATATATGTGTATATATAATTAAAGGGATATTCCATGTTTCAACTGTTATATATTAATTAACTTACTATATAAATAACATTTTGAAAAAAGATTTAAATGACAAATTAGAAAAATATGTGGCAGGTATTCAGAAGGCAATATTTTGTTTCTTTAATGAGAAGAATATAATGCTAATAAAATACTTTGCTGACATTTAAAATTATGAGGTTTAGAAACCAAATGTCACACAATTTAATAACTTCTATGCAAAAGCAGGCCAGAGTTGTAATTAGAAAAATAAATAATCTTAAAAGTGATTTTCTTGTTAATGATCTCAGAGCCTTAGTAAAATTTACTGTTTTGTGGCCAAAGTTTGGTTTACTATAGCCAAAAGAATTAAAATCACAGAAGAGCTTACCCAGTCAAAGGCCATTCTTCTAGAAATAATTCATTGAGCCATGCAAAACTGGAATACCATAAATAGAGATAACACACAGGTTGGGTAAGGTAAAAATAATTATATGCAAGCTTAAAAAAATAATAGTACCTATTCAGTCACTACCCCCTAGGTCTTGTTTTGAACAGCATCAGTGCTTTTGGTTTTGGTTTTTTAATTACAGCCATTGACCATGGACATTAGAAATATTTGAAACTATAAATTGTAAAGCAGGAAACAGCAGCATTTTAAGATTAAAATACTTATTATGATTCAGTATTTATTATTTTCAGTTTTTAGCATGACATAGTAACTCCCTTGGTGCAGTTTCCCACAGGGATGAATGAAAGAAGGTAATGTTCATCAAGTACCTTATCAAGAAAGGTCTTTGCTTTTGAAGTAGTAAAAATAGGTATCCATAATTCTCTAGTACCCTCCATCATTTACTGAGCATTTTCTAAGGGAAGGCCTGTTTTTAGACAGAACCCGGGACTGGACTGAATTGTTCACATAACAAAGATCAGGACAGTTGAAGTGATGAGGATGATAAAAGAGAAAGGAGATGAGCACCTGCCATGCCGAACTCAAGATTAGGAAAAAACGGACCTTGCAGCCAAAATCTGGGGAAGATGGAAGAGAGTGAAATGTATGTGTACCCCCTAAGACCTTGTAAATCTTCAGTAAAAATACCCAAATTATAATATGCTTTCTATAAATGGATTTCCTGCTGTTGCTTGTGACAGATCCTAATTTTGTATCAGGGTTGTACGAGAGTTAGCCTGAGCGAACAGGAAGGGAATATACATCTGGGTTGTACCTTAATTATCTCATTAAAATCCCACAACAATCTTAGGAGATACATATTGTTATTCTCAATTATTTTCGAGGAAACTTAAGGCCCGGAGAAATAGTGATAACCTATGAAAGGACATAGGCTATCTGTCAAGTGATAGTGACACAGTTTTGAATCAGATCTCACATTCAAAACTTTTTATACTTTCTGTCATCATATTGCTTTTCATCCTAGCAATTTAATTTTATCTGAGACTTCTTGTACAAAAGTAGAACACATGTCTACATTGCTGTTGTATGAAATCAGAAAATAGCCAGTGTTTTGATCCACCTAATTTGAAATGTGTCTTTCCATAGAATACTATAAAGAAAAGCTATTTGTACCCTTTTCTGGTTTGTGGATGGTAGATGAGAACCACCCAGTCATTTACACTGGCATTCTTGGCAAAAAGTGGGTTATAATCATTTCACAAAATTGGTGGTCCTGATATACAAGGAGTCAAGGTTTTCTTAGTTCCTGAAATATCTGTGCTCCTTGTCCATGTGCACAACTGGTAGAGAATTACACAGAGCTCTTTTAGATCCTCCATGGATTTTGTTGTCTGGGTTTGGGATCCATGGTTAAGATCTAGAAAACTTGATGTAGAATAATAGGAAAGCAACTACATGATTAAATAGTTGGGGAAATTGAGATTTTTTAAAGGATGGGGACTATTTAGCCTGGAAAAAAATGTGAAGTGTGATTTATTAGCTCAGTTCTAGTATGGAATTAAGATTTTTTCCATACAAGGGAAAGTAATCATCCATTTTCTAGCCACATTATAGAAAGAATTATTGGAAAGGCTTAAGATTTATGTTATTCAAGAAGAATTTCCTGATCGTGAAAATTGTTAAGTGTTGCAGTTGGTAACCAACCAAATGTTTGGACTCTCTCATTTCATTCCATTACGGCGAGGCTAGACTTTCGTTTCAGAGAATTACAGAATTTTAGGGATGCAAGTGATCATCTTATTTACTATCCTTTCTTTGCTAAGGCCTTGAGAAGTTAAGCAACTGCTGAGTAGTTGCTTAACACTCAAATCTGATTTATGTAAAATTGTTTTAACCAAAGGCGACACAATTTCTTGGTCTTCCCTAATGTGTAGCTTTGTGTAAAGGGGATATTGTTTTAATGGAGAATTAAGTTTATACAAAGTAGCCATTAAGAGTGGCATTTGTTTCCTCCGTTTTGTTTGTTAAAAAGAGATGATTCATCTTTTGGCCAACTGGTAAAGTCTTCCTTTTGTATTCTTTAAAAATTTATTCCCAGAAAAAGGATATTGTTTTCTATATGCTCACTCAAAGTTGAGAAATTTCTTTTATTTTAAACCATTAAGCAATAAGTAAATCTATGCTTGTCAGACATGGATTTTCTCTGAACCTCAGACATAGTAATTCTCATTGCTTCTTACTACTTGGAGGTTAGTGTGTTTGAAAAGTTGTTTCTAAGTGAAGAGTATGCTTAATAGAACTTGTTCAGATGACTAACATAAAAATAGCATGAGGTCTGGAAATAATTTAAACTTCTGCCACATATTCAGTAAGCCAGAGAAATGGTGTGGGAACTGACAATTTTAGGCAACAAAATGAAGTTTTATTCAAAGAGAAGAGAATGTTGTATCTTAGAAATGAAATGATAACTTTGTTTCTTGTCGACATAATGCCAGTTTTCTTAGAATCTTTAGTTTGGTGATTGCAAGGCTGACTAAATAAAGAAGACATAGTTATGAATAACTTCTGTTTTAAAATGATTTAAAAAGATTCTCTGACCCAAATGGTGTGGGAAAAAATAAACTGAAACTCTATCTGAATAATATTTACTGATTGTAAAAAAAATAATGGAATACTTTATTTTTAATGCCAAGTTGGGGATAGGGAGACAAATGAAGACTACATATATGAAGATATATTTTTGTACTTAATAGTCAATAAAAGATAATATAGGAGGAATTATAATATATAAAAGTATATAAATATAAACAATGCATTGACAAAAAGCACTGAGCTATGAAACTAACTAAAATATATAATGGCGGGGCGCCTGGGTGGCTCAGTGGGTTAAAGCCTCTGCCTTCGGCTCGGGTCATGATCTCAGGGTCCTGGGATGGAGCCCCACATCGGGCTCTCTGCTCAGTGGGGAGCCTGCTTCCCCTTCTCTCTCTGCCTGCCTCTGTGCCTACTCGTGATCTCTCTCTGTCAAATAAATAAATAAAATCTTAAAAAATATATATATATAATGGCAAGACTCTTATTATGAGTTTGGTTTGCTTATTTAGTTTGCTAAAGTCATTTTCATAGTTGTCCAAATAACTTTTAATAAACTCCTTATTTTTTTTTTACTTTTAATAAGTTTCTTATTCTTTTTTTTTAAACATATAATGTATTATTTGTTTTAGGGGTACAAGTCTGTGATGTGAACCCCTTATTCTTGACCTTAACAACATTTCTGTAAACATAAATATAATGTAAGACCCATCTATATTTACTGTAGCACTGGTCCATTAAATGGAGTCCTCCTACTCTTGTGAATCATGTCTCCAGGAGCTTATAAAAGCCTAGACTTAGGCAACAACCTCCATTTTACTCTGCATTTGGTCCTGGCTATTCAGTTCTCTGGCATTCTTATTTTACTGCTATTTTTAAATGATAGGCACATGACACAGAAATTAATTCCCTTTTATTTCTGTATACGTTACTCTTATTTTCTTCTTTACCCCTTAGGCAACCATTTAAATGTATTTAATGGGTATCTTTCATTTATATGTATTCTTGCAAAATGAATATTTTTGTGTAGGAATTTTATATAATGAATATATGCTTTTTTTTTGCCAAGCATCATATTGTTGAGATTCACCCACATAGAAACACTGAAATCTGTGCATCTATCTAATCTTTTTTTTTTTTTTGAATGGTTGCTTAATACTACACTACCTCTACCATAGTTCATCTGTACTTTTTTACTCATGGAAATTCAGGTTTGCCTTCAACTTCCCAGAAATACATATTGTACTATTATAACATTTTCAGAGATGTTATTATGTAACTGTCCAAGAATTTTTGTGTATATATATATATAGGTATATATATACACACACATACATATATATATACATATACATACACACAGGCAGGCAAGTAAGAGTAGAATAGCTGGGTCATAGGTTATCTGTATACTTCATATGACTAGTGGCAGAAAACTCTTTTGAGCAATATTTTAGTTTCTTTTTCTGATAATTTTATTGAGATATAGATAATATACTATAAATTCACCCTTTTAAAGTGTACAGTTCAGTGTTTTATAGTATATTCATAGAGTGCAAGCAGCACTAGTATTTAATTTTAGAATATTTTCATGAAGAATATTTCATTTAGAATATTTTCATGAAGAAACCCTGTACCCAGCTCCCCCTGGGACCAGCTCCCCAGCAACAATTAATCTACTTTCTTTTCTTTTTTTTTTTTTTAAAGGTTTTATTTATTTATTTGAGAGAGAGGGAGAGAGAGAGAGCGAGAAATCACAAGTAGGCAGAGAGGCAGGCAGAGAGAGAGGGAGAAGCAGGCTCCCGGCTGAGCAGAGAGCCCGATGTGGGGCTCGATCCCAGGACCCTGAGATCATGACCTGAGCTGAAGGCACAGGCTTTAACTCACTGAGCCACCCAGGTGCCCCAATCTACTTTCTTTTCTTTATGTATTTACCAATTTGGGACATTTCATTACATAGAATCATATGATATATGTCTTTTTGTATCTGCTTTCTTTCACTTAGCAAAAAATTTTCAAGGTTCATCCATGTGGTAGATATATCAGTACTTCATTTCTTTTTATGGCTGAATAATATTCTATTGTATGGATTTACCATATGACTCTTTATCCATGCATCAGTTGATGGACATTTGGGTTGTTTTGTCTTTTGATTATTATTATTATTAACAATGGGGATATAAATATTGGTGTACAAGTTTTTATGTAGACATATGTTTTCAATTCCGTGTATATACCTAGGAGTGGAATTGCTGGGTCGTATGATAACTCTTTTTTAACTTTTTGAGGAACTGTCAGACTGTTTTTCAAAGTGGCAGGATCATTTCACATTCCTACTACCAGAATATAAAGGTTTCAGTTTTTCTGCTCCCTTGCCAACACTTGTTATTATCTTTTAATTCTAGCCATGTTAGTGGATTTGAAGTGGTATCTCACTGTGGTTTTGATTTGCAATTCACTGATGGCTAATGATGTTGAACATCTTTTCATGTGCTCAGCAGCCAGTTGTATGTCTTTTTTCAAAAACTGTCTATTCACTTCTGCTCTAGATTCGATTGTGTTGTGAAAAGATTTGTTGAAGCCATTTCCAAATGAATGTGACCTCATTTGGAAATAAGGTCTATTTTTTTTCTTTTGTTGGTTGTTCTTTTGGTGTCATACAAGAAACCAGTCCCTTAGCCAAGTTCGCTAAGATTTATTCCTTTGCTTTCTTCTAAGAATGTTATAGTTTTCGTCTTACATTTAGGTCTATGATTCATTTTGAATTAGTTTTTATACATGGTCTTAGTCTCCAGGGGTTTTTGAAAAAACATTCGGCCCTTTACAACTGTTCTGAAGTATCTGTCTCTGTATGTGCCCTTCACCATGTTCAAGCTACTGATACCAACTCAGTATGTTCTCTGTACCACTGTGGTTGCTTAAACAGACGAGTTTTCTACTAGGTCTGCTTCTGCAGTCTTTTCCTCTTCAACTTGTACAGTATTTTAGCTTAGTAGAGCATTCTTTTTAGACAGTACTTTTCCTCAGAACTTTGAAGATATGACCTTGTGAGAAATGTGCTTTTTAGGTCATCTATCTATTCTTTTTGGATGTTTTTAAGATCTTTGTCCTTTCAGCTTTACTATGAGGTATATAATGAGAGTTACAATTTTTTATTATTCTTCTCGAGTCTAAGCATTCATATCTTCTGCTTATTTCTTGTTGGGTTGTATGCATAGTATCGTGTTGAAGCCCTCAACATGATCATTCCTGCTTGTAACCTACTTCCTTCTAGAGTTAACCACTAATCTGATTTTTACTGTGTATATCTCCTTGTTTTTCTTTTCTTATAGTTATCCCACCCATTTTTGTATCTCTAAACAACATAGTTTAGTTTTTTCTGTTTTTGAACTTGTTATAAATATAATCATACAGTAAATATGCTTTTTGGTCTGCCTATCTTTTACTAAAGTTGCATTTCTAAGATTTATCTGTGCTGATGCAAATAGTTATAGTTTGTCCAATTTAATCACTGAATAGTATTCCTTTGTAGAGATGTATCCTAAGTATTAATCCATATTTGTTATTAATGGGCATTTGAATTGTTCCTGGTTGGGCTATTAAAATTTTGCTGCTTTGGAATAGTCTTGTACATGTATCCTGGTATTCACTTTATACTACTCAAACCCTTTTTCAATTACATGCTTTTCAAATATATTCTCCCAGTATGGCTTGTTTTAAGTGTTTTTTGGTGATTTTCATCATAATTAATTTTATGATTTATATTTTTGTGTTTGATTTAATAAAAATGAAGTTAGAAATCTGTTCTATATTTTTTCTACAATTAAAAATGCTTTTAAAAATTGTCAATTCATGTGAGATAGTTCATCTTTTCCACACTGCTTTGCAATGCTACCTATTTTATACATAACGTTTTTATATATGGATGAATTGTTATTGAGTTCTTAACTTTGTTCCATTGCATCATTTGTCTTTTGCTAAACCGATACTACATATCTTATTTATTATCTTGATAAATTGTAGAATTAACTTGTTAATTTATCAGAAAATAGTCCCATAAGATTTTTTTTTGGTATGGATTTTATATAATCTATTCTAATAGATGTGTAGATGTATCTCATTTATCAGGTTTTTTTTTCAAATATTTTCTCTATCTGTGGGTTGTCTTTCCATTCTCTTAACAGTATATTTCACAAAACAAAAATCTTTAATTTTAATGAAGCTAAGCTTATCAACTATTTCTCTCTCTTTTTTTATTATGTTCAGTTAGCCAACATATAGTACATCATTAATTTTTGATGTAGTATTCAGTGATTCATTAGTTGTGTATAACACCCAGCACTCAACTATTTCTTTCATGCATCATGGTTTTGGTGCTGTATCTAAAAAGTCATCACCAAACCCAAGGTTATCTAGATTTTCTACTATGTTATCTAGAAGTGTTATAATTTTGAGTTTTATATTTAAGTCTGTAATCTATATTGCATTAATTTTTGTAAAGGATGTAAGGTCTGTGTGTAGATTAATTTTTTTTTTGCATATGGATGTCCAATTATTTTAGCACCATTTGTTGAAAGGTCTGTCTTTTCTCTATTGCATTGTCTTTGGTCCTTTGTCAGAGATCAGTTGGCTATATTTATATGAGTCTATTTCTGGACTCTATTCTACTCCATTGATCTGTTTGTCTATTCTTTCACCAATACCACATTGTTTTCATTGCTTTAGCCTTATAATAATTCTTTAAGTCGGGTAGGAACAGTACCTAACCTTGTTCTCCTTCAATATTGTGTTGGCTATTGTGAATCTTTTGCTGTTCATATAAACTTTAGAAGCAGTTTCTCAATATCCCCAAAATAACTTGCTGGGATTTTGATTGGGACTTCATTTAATTTATAGATCAATTTGGGAGGAATTGATATCTTGATAATATTGAGTCTTTCTCTCTGTCACCATAGAATATATCTTTATTTACTTAGTTTTTTAATTTTATGCATAGGTTTTCAGTTTTTCTCATACAGATCTTATACATATTCTGCTATATTTCTACCTAAGTATTTCATTTTGGGGATGCCAATGTAAATGGTATTGTGTTTTTAATTTCCTTGATCATTACTGGTACTTGGGAAAGCAGTTGAGTTTTATATATTAATTTTATATCCTGCAACTTTGCTGTCATCACTTATTAGTTCCAGGAGTTTTTGTTAGGGGTGTGTGAGTTTATAATCAAAGGACTGAGGAAGCTAAAAAACTTTTAGAGTAAAAAACTAAAGGAGGTAGAATTTGGACAGGTGGTGTCTTTTTTCCTTTGTGGCTTACATTTGGTGCTGCTAATATTTTCCTTTTCAACTGGAAGGCTAGCTGGGAACAGCTCTAAAGGAATGGAATAATTTCAAATTATTTGTATATAATCTTACTTAAAAAGTCAGCATTTGGAAAATTTGGATTAGAATTCTCATTTTGAAACTATTCTTTTAATTTGTAGTTCATTAGAGGTTGAGGTTAAATCATTTAACAAATTCTTAGATAGTAATATTGGCAAAACAATGATAGAAAACAATTATATTTTTATGAAGAATACTGTTAACTGTGATGTGGATTCCCTTAGTTTTTATGCCTTGGCGTTGTGTTTGAAAATTCTTTAACTCCTTTCATACCTATCTGTATGTGGGATTGCTCGCCTTTTCCTCTAACTCTGCCTTTTAGAGTGTCTGTTTAGTCTGTTGCTATAGCAGTCACTACTGTGCTTCCTAGTGTTTGACTAGAAAGTCAGACTTCCGCTGGAGGTGATAGACATGGCGATTTTGCTTTAGCAGTTGGCCAAAATAAAGGATGGTGTGAATGGATGGGAGGATTGTGACACTCTACCCCAAATTCTGTGCGAGTTCAAGCAATGTATATTATATATCTAAGCTTGGTCATGAAACCAAATTTATAAAGTAGTTCCTGCCTCTTAGAATTAAGACCAAGAACAAGCTAGCAGACGTCTGATTCAGATGCACTGTATGATGAAGGAGATAGACTTCTATGATTCACATTTTCTCCTGACCAACTGCCAACTCTCTTTTCTGACTGACTGACCAAATGTCAAATATCCTTTGGAGGTTTTCATGTTTTTTTTTTTTTTAAGTCAATCTGTAAATCTCATTAGTTGTCTAACAGTCTTTCCAGAACTTCTTTTGTATTTACTTTTCCATTATTTTCTGCATAGTTTTCCAGAGTATACTTTACTTAAGATATTATTTTCAACATGTATGTATATGTAGATATGAGAGTTATTTTGCCTAAAAACCATAATTTCAAAAGTTATAGTTATACTGCTGTATCTTGATGTTTTCACTATTAATTCTTATTCATAAATACTAATTTGAATTAATAGGAATACTGAAGATGATGAATGGATTCTATGAGATTATGTTGACTATGAATTATATTAAGCATATTTTTATTCTCAAAAGTTTTGTGTAGAAATATTTGGGTGAAAAGTCAGATTAGAGGAATTCAATGGATTTCAAAAGTAATTATAAAAATTGTTAAATAAATATCAAATATAGATATGCCAGTATTTCAGAGAATTTGAATGTGCCCATATATGTCTGACCTGATTACTTGTTTCTGACAACCCTTATTTTCAAATCAGTGAAAACACACAAGCATCTGTTCTATTTTTAAATATTTCTTTGAAGGAGAATAACAGTGTTCATCAGTTGCTAGGTCTCATGCTTAACCAATTTCATTGGATGGAAGATTTTCCTTTTATATAATCTGAATTCCTCCTACTGTAATGTAATTTCCCTTTTACAGATTCTAAATGGAGAACATCTGGTTACCATCTTTCTTTCTTTCTTTCTTTCTTTCTTTCTTTCTTTCTTTCTTTTCTTTCTTTTCTTTCTTTTCTTTTCTTTCTTTTCTTTCTATTCTTTCTTTCTTTTTCACCTTTTGCCAAAGCCATTAGCAGAACCCTGTCCTCTGACCTTTACTATTCAAGTCTGACCCTTAAAATCCCACTATTTTTGTCTGTGTTGTTTGGGGCATGGTGCATAGGCACCAGATTCTTTTGATTGCCTCAGCCTCATTGGATTTTTCAACCTTTGCTAGACTCAGTTCCCATGAGCTGGGCCCACTCATTTTCACACCACAAGTTAGCTCTGCTTGACTTTCTAAATGAAACAGGACACTTGTAATGTGGTAATAAATAGTCTTAGCTTCCCATGGAGGCTGACTCTATTAATATCTTCCCAATTCTAGAAACTGGGGCTTCCTCACTTGTCAGTGGGCTATCCAAATATCTTAGCAGCCAACTAGATTTGGCATTTACTGGTCACTGAACTCCTAGGTCACCATACAAAGTCACATCTCTCTTTGCTAAAGATTTTAAATTCAAATCTATTGGTAACTTTTTAAGAAACTCTGAGTCCTCTGAAATTTCTGTAAGACATCACGTGTATTTTTTTGGACACTGTACATTTCCGTAGTTTCTCAAAGAGGTATGTAATAAACAAAGTTTATAAACAACTTATATTTTAGAGATGTATGCTGGATTTTAAAGATTTTATTTATTTATTTGAGAGACAGAGAAAGTGAGAGAGAGCATGAGAGGAGAGAAGGTTAGAGGAAGAAGCAGACTCCCCACAGAGCTGGGAGCCCAGTGTGGGACTTGATCCCGGAACTCAAGGATCATGACCTGAGCCGAAGGCAGTTGCTCAACCGAGCCACCCAGGCGCCCCTGTATGCTGGATTTTAGCATGCAATATCATATCTACAGCCAATATAAAATAAAATTAAAGAAATAAACACTTTACTTACTACCATATGTCCTTGTGCCCAGTATTGGGTGTTTTCTTTGGTACCTGATAACCTACAGTCCCCTTATCTGTGTACTTTGTATGTGGATTTTTACTAGTAACTGAGACCTCAGCTTGGTTGGCAAGGTTTTTTGGCCCTTGTATATTCTGCCCAGAAGACAACTGCCCTATCTAGCTTCCTAAACTTAATTGGCTTCTTTCTCTTGTTAAGAATCCTAATATCTCCACATAGAAATGTCATTAACAATAGAACAGTCCTGACTTGACCTTTCTTCCAGCACTTCTTAACTCTGTGAGGTCAGTTACTATAGCCAAATATCTCCTAGTATCTGTGTCTACCTAAAAGGTAAATCTTAGGTCAGGTTCCAACTTCTTTGGTCACTACAGCAGCTTTTGAAGCCATTAGCCAAGTACAAAGATGTGAAATATGAAAATCTGGGTCTCTCCTTAGTCTGTTCTTCTCAAATCAAGTTTGTTATTATAATCAGGGAAGAAAGACACTGAAAGGGAATAATTAGGTATATATGTAATCATATTCCCTTAAGTTAAAAAAAAAAGATAGAGTCTAAAGCTTGGTCTAGATTTGGGACACAATGATTAGAATTGAGGCTGCCGTGGAAAATTGGTGACATATGGCTACCGTAGTGAAGTAGAACAATCACTTTTTTACTGTGTGAAGTTAAAAATAACCTTGGAAAATTACACTTGAATGAATATTACTATAAGACTCTATAAATGGAAAATCTTAGAATGACTTACAACATTCAGTTACACATTTTTTTCACATTTTGAGAAGGAAATTAATACACATTTCTTGTTTGTGTAATTATCTCCTGGTGCACATTTTTCTTTGAATAGCAAATGATCTGCTACCGAAGACATTTCTCATTTAAAATGGACCAAGGGTTCATTACAGATTACTTGACTGATGTGTGTAAAAGGAGTCAAAATTAACTCCTTTCCTAACTGAGATAAACTTTACTTCTCTTATTTGCTGTGTATGGGTGGTAAAAGTGAGGGTGGGATAAGGTTGGAATTATCAGAACATACACAGAATGTTGGAATTATCAGAACATACACAGAATATTGGACCAGGGATTTTGGAGACCATCTGGTCAAACTTTTCAGCTCAGAAAACAGATCACGGTTTGGCGGATAATTTGCCTTGGCTCATTTGGCTGTCAGAGCTGAGGTTGCCATTGGTTCTCCTGGATGTATGTTCTTCCTGTGTCATCATTCTTGCCCCCTACCACTAGGCAATTTTCTGGGCTGCTACAGCTCCCTGTCCTTCCTCTTTCAGTAAGAAAAAAAAAAAAGAATCCTTTTTTTTAGAGGGGGAGAGGGACGGGCAGAGAGAGAATCTTAAGCAGGATCCACACCACTGCAGAACCTAACCTGAGACGTGATCTCACAACCGTAAGATCATGATCTGAGCTGAAATCAAGAGTCAGAGGCTTAACCGACTAAGACATCCAGGTGTTCTGAAAAAGAATCCTTTTAATATTACATGTGTCCTATTTTGCTCTCAAAGTCAAACACATATCACCTTCTTTACAGTCTTCCATTTTGAAAGTAGGATTTAATTAAGAAACTCCATATTGCTCTTTCTGCAATACTGGGCCCAGAATTACAATGTTAAACAAAAATTGGAAACTTTCATTTTTTACTGAATTAGTTATTATCTCCTCTTCCCAATAAGATGATAGGGTGGCATTAGCCAATGCAGCTGTTCAGAAAAGGATGGTAATTTAAAATTATAGAGAAAAAGCAACAATTTAATGAATTATTTGGGGTACAGAATTGGATATCATTAGAATAATTATTAGCCCAAATATTTTAGTTTTTGTGGAACAGTTGAAGAAAATATGCTGTATGTGTTTATTCTGCCAAAGTTTGTGGTATTATCTGTTTAATACCACAAATACCATTTGGAACTATACTCTTACATTGACAGAAATTAAGTTCACAACAGAAATAATAGGAATTTACCCAGCAGAACTTACTTTTACAATAAACTTAAATATACCTATTTCACAAGAAGAGGGATTACATATATTTTAATAAGAGATAGTATGGTACAGGGAAAAAGATTTTTAAATGGATAAGATAAAATACATACATTTCCATTTGGGATTATATTTTACTTGGAAAAATTGTTTTAAAAATATATTTTATGATAATTGGTAACTAGCAGGGGCAACCATTATCTTATCTGTCTTTCTATTTCCAAGATCTGATCCATTTCTTTACATTTCATGCATGTTAAAAGTGGTCTATAAAAGACATCTAAAAATGAATGAACCTTGCATAGAAATCTAAACAGTGCTTTGGTAAACAAATTGGTTCTCTCATACATTGCTGTACGACTCCTATGAAGGACAATTTAACAATGTCTTCTAAAATTATGACTGTCGGTAGCCTTCAATTCTGGGTATTTATCTTAAAGATAAACTCAAAGGTGTGTGAAACGAGGAATGTACATGTCACTAACTGCGGTTCTGTTTGTAATAGGAAAGTTTGTAAGTGATTTAAATTCCAATAATGGTAGACTAATTAAATCATTATGGTACATTCAAAAGCATGTAAAAAATACTGACGGCACAGATTTGGAAAGATCTCCAAAATTTCCTAATTATAAAGTCCTGAATTAGCTAGCTCTACCCACTCAATTGTAGTCAACTCTGGACAACTTGGGGAAGCTGAAGCGAACATGAGTTCTCTGAGGGCAGGAAGGCAAATGGTCAGGGCTCTATGCATGGTTTATCCTTTGAAATTTGCCAATCTGGTCAGTCATTTTTCCACTTCAAGGTGAGAAGAGAAGCCATGCATAATATTGCTATTCATCTTCATTCTGCTAGGAAGGAAGCAGCACAGGAGGGAAATAAGTGTCCCTCAGGACATACCCATCTTCCCATTTTCAATCTTTTGTCTCTCCAATCTATGTAACATGTTACCAAAGAGTACTTTCAGAATACAGTTTCATTTACTCATCTGTTTCCACAAAGGCCTTCAAAAGCTTCTTGTTTCCCACAAAAATGTAATAAAATTTTAAATTTGCCTTCCAGATTTCTAGACAGGAAGGCATGGACTGAATCTTAATCCCTATTGAATCCGCAGTACCAAGTGCTCTGCTTGGAATACAGCAAACATGTAGTAAATACATCCAAATGTATAGTAAGTAAATAATAAATAAATGCTGAAGGTCAAAATAATTCTCTAATCACCTTTAAAGCCCCACCTCCTTAGTCCAATCCCCCATATACTCTAGCCATTCTAGGCCCTTCATCTTCTTTGTACTTTCAAGGCATCATGTTCTAGAGGGTAAATATTCCACCAGTTCTTTTCTCTTCTTTTTTTTAAGACTTTTTTTTATTTATCTTTGGAGGGAGAGAGAGAGAGAGAGAGGAGGGGCAAAGGGGGATAATCTTTTAAGCTGACTTCCAGCTGAGTGAGAAGCCCAGCATGGGTCTCAATCCCACAACCCATGAGATCATGATACGAGCTAGAACCAAGAGTCAGTTGCTAAACCAACTGAGCCACCAGGTTGCTTGAGTGCCATTTCCTTTATGAAACGTTACCTGAATCCCCTCATCAAGAGGAATGGTTTCTCCTACTTTACTCTTACAATGTTGGTAATTCACTTTAGTTCTTACATCATTCCACTGTATGTTATAGTTGAATAATTTTATATATATTTTACCAATTAGATTATAAGCTCTTTGAGGGAGCTTACTTTTTTGTATATAGTGCCTGCATTGGAACCAACCTACAGTAAGAATTCACAACTTTAAATTGAAACATGTCAAAATTTTAAAAAAACAGAATATTTATGTATTTGGCAGTGACTCTCCTGATGCACAAAGAATTAGTGCATTAGACAATATAAATTTAGTTTGTTTTGTGAAAATATTAGCATTTTTCAAACATCTATTCAAGTAATAGTGTGTTTCAGAACAGAGCTTTGGGGAGTTAGGGTTGAGAAAAAGAAGGTGGCCATTTGGATGGAGAGAAGTTAAGAGTACAGATGGCATTAAAATTACTCTATAAATTTTTTTTTACTCTATAAATTTTATTGCACACTGGAAAGAATGTCAAATGGCTACACAAATTTGACTGTTTTAATAATTAATTGAAGAGTGCAAATTTTTGACTCGCATGGAATTTATATTTGAACGAGACTTTTGATATGTTTGGATTTTAACTATTTTTAAATTAACTTAATTACATATTCACTTAATCAACACTTGAAGTTTATGTTTGGGTTTTTAGACTCATATCAACCAAACTCTTTGAGTCAGAGGCACATATTTGTAATATGTGGGAAAGAATCCAGCTAGCCTATTTTCTGATTGGTGGAAGGGGGAATGATACATCACTTTTGCCTTCTATGACTTAAGGTCTATTTCTTGGGAAGGCACGTTAAGATGGGGTGTGCAAGTACTTTCTCTGGGTACTTTATTAATAGCATAACAACTGTTTGTAGGTGTCAGGATAGAGTTTATAAGACACAAAATGATTATGGTGTCTTCAAAATGGAAGAAATACATGTACTGATGCTTTCAAATGAGAAGACTTTTGTTACTAGATTAAGCAAGAATCTGTGAGGTGGCTTACTTCCCAAACTGGCCCAAAGTTCACAGTTTTTCTGGCGTCCCTCAGCAGGATTTGCTACTAATGCAGTGAAATACTGTCTTTTGGCTTCTGGTGACAAGCAGAGGTAGCCTGATTCTGTAATGTGAGTGTAATGTCAGGGGCAATGTTTTGTGTCACACAGAGTCTGGAGTGGCAGGAGTTATGTGGGAGTGCTGTCAAGGGCCCAGAGAGAACACTGCACTAGAGGCCAGGACAAGTGGCCATGAAGATGCTGTCTTCCCTGAGCCTGGTCAGGCAGGTTTTTTCCCCTTCTCAGTCCCAGACTTGGAAATCTGGAGGGCACATGTGTTTGGCTGGCTGCCCTCCTGAGACATTTTTAAGCCCTGCCCAAGATCTTTTAGTGGAACAGTGATACTGGTTTAAATCATTGGGCATAGAAGCCTTAAGTTTCTAAACTAAGTATAAGCCAGCCAATATTTACACCCCTCATAACTGTTATTTGTGAAACATTTAGATGCCTGCCCACACAATGAAATGTAATGTGACCCAAGCAGGATAAATAACTATCATCTCTGTGAAATTATAGCACAGCATATGCTTAAAAGTTAAAATTATCTTAATTGAGAAGACTTGAGTTTTTACTTTTCGGAAAGACTTTGTGAGAATAATAAAATATTCAAGGGCATTCAATAGAAGACCAGATTGTGTGGACTCAAGATTACTTAATGAGCAATTTTTAGATTACTTCCTGACAACAGGTTCCACAATGATGACACATGAAAGTTTAGTATTGACTATAAGGATAGTCAGTTTATGGCAGTAAGAAATTTATAAAATATTTCTTATATTTTAAGAAATATAAGTAAAAATAAAATATAACAGCCTTCCTTCGAATTATTTGCCATTGCATGGGTGAGTGATTCATCAAATAGTTATGCACTGGATTTATTCTTCTAAGACACCAATCTGATCAGGTGTAAAGTGCTGAGAGAGTTGCAGTGGGGAAGTGACTCATGGAGCAACGAGGGGAGATGAATTACATACATCAAGTCCTCAAATGCAAGACTGTATTGTGGGTAAGGTTCAAAATGACCCAAAGTCCTATGAAAGTTCAGGGGCTTGTTTGGCAAGGTTTTTGGAGAACTTTGATCGAATTTAATTCAAACCTTATGAACTTAAGTGCTGGGGATTTTAAAGATGACTAAACCATGGACCATGGTATTAGCTTGGATTTTGGCAGGTGGAAATCAAAATGAAAGAGATAGTCTGAAGAATAATGATCTGTTAGAAGTAAAAAAAAATGCAATTACGCGTAGAATGTAAAGAACCTTTAACAAATTCGAGGAAACACAAAACTGGGGGGAAAGACCTAAAGTCCAAAAAATGCATCTGACTCTACAATTTAGGGATACAGTTTTAAAGCTAATATTTAAAGAATACTTGGTTAGCCAGTTATGGTGCCAGAAACTTGGTATAAATTATTGACTTTAATTCTCACAGCATCTCTAGAGGTAGATATTATGATTATCTATACTACTGAGAAAAAATTTATAAATTTATAAATATTTTCTATTTTATAATAGATCTAAGGGAGGGATGTTAATTTACTTAAAACAGACAGTAAGTGGGAAAGACAGGCTGAGACAAGGGCAGTCTGACTCCAGAGCCACATAACCATTAAACCACTCTGCCAACCTTACTGATAGTAACAGAAATATTTCTTAGGAATGAGCTCCTTCACTCCATCAGCTTCACTGCATTATTTAGCTATCACCACCTCTCATCCTTACAGTAATACTGTCTTACGTCTCTTCTTCAAATTTACTCTAATGTTGCCTCCAAAATTACCTTGGGAAGATACAGATTTGATCATATCACTCCTTTGTTAAAACAGGTAATGTCTCCTGGCCTTTAAGAGCAAACTCAGAAGTACCTGTGTGGCTCAGTAGGTTAAGCGTCTGACTCTTGATTGGCTAAGGTTATGATCTCAGGATGGTAAGACAGAGACCCATGTGGGACTTTACACTAGGCATATAGCCTGCTTAAGATTCTGTCTCTTCCTCTGCCCCTTCCCCACCCTCCCTCTCTAAAAAACAAAACAAGAAGCAAACTCAGACTTCTTAGTGTGATACATAATTTCCTTTATAATCTAGCCCTAGTCCAGTTTTCCTTCACAGCCCCATCATCTGCAACTCCACCTTCCCCTCAAGGTTCTCAAATATCTCAGCCATACTTAAATATGCTTCAATTCTAAAAATCTACAAGAGCTTTAGAGTCCCTTTAAAATAATGTTTTTTATGTCTCCTGAGAGATTGTGTATGGGAAAAGTTGAAATAGTAAAAAATAAAACAGATTGAAGTTAAAAAAAAATTAGGAAGACATTGAATAATGGGCTAAGGACTTTGAAATTTATCAAACAGACAATGAAGAATTGCTAAACTTACAAAGCAAGAACCTATCAGGGTGGTTCTTTAGAAAGATTAACTTGTTGAAGTGGGCAAAATTAGACAATAGAGGGATTTTTTTTCTGCTTAGTTCACTGATGAATCCCAAGTGCCAAGAACAATGCCTGAAGCATAGTAGGTGCTCTATAAATACTTGCTGAATGAATGAATTCTAGAGCATCTCTTGGGAATTAGTGCTTACATAGTATCATTCTTTCTCCATTTTGACCTCTAGTTCTCTTTCTCCTTCACACAAATGTGCTCCCTCCTTTTCCTCCATTCTGAACTCTTTCCTCATTTATTATAAAGAATAATTTTCTGACATAATTATTACTATAACCATTATAACTCATGGTCAGCAAGTATTTCCTAATTATTGTGTTCCAAGATGAGTTTGAGTGGTATTCACCCACTTGCTCACATGTAATTCTCACAAGAACCCAATGGGATGGGTATCATTGCTCACATTTTGCAACTGATTAATGTCAAGAATCCATACAGATTTCTGGCTTCAAGTCTTGATCTCTTTACACCAGAGCAATTGAACAATTCATATTGTGATTTCTTTTTGGTCTCTGACTTAACCACCTTTTTAAAATCAAAATCAAAATTGCAGGAGGTAAAGGAGTGAAGATGGGATGAAAGCTTTAGAGGGAAGCATTGCTGAGAGATCATTTATTTTCTCAAAGGAAGCAGAAATATGAATATGTTACAGTCTTGGGCAAAAGAATAAATATTGTGCGGTAATGTGAGGAGAGTTATGAATCAAGAATTTATAGAGTATGGTAGGACATGGAATTAAGCACTAACATGGGACCTTGAATTAGTGTTGGAAAGGAAGAGGGATACTTATTCCTTCAATGAGGGAAGAAAATAGGGAAAACAGTATTGCACTAAGATGAATTTTCAAGTAGGGAAGAGAAGGAGTTGCAGGAAATCACATCAGCAGGTTGAGACACTCCATTGAAGATTCTAGCTAATTGGTTGGACACAGAACATTCGCAGCAATTGGCTAAAGTATTTGTCCCTAGAAATGCAAAAGAGCCTGATTAAACTTCATTACTTGGTTAAGAGCATGGATTATGAAGTCAAACTATCCGGGTTTTAACCATGGCTTTTCTGTTTACCAGTTGCATGATCATTAGCAATCACTTAATCACTTGTGCTTTAGTCATCATCTATAAAATGGGATGATACAGTACTAACCTCATAGGTTTGCTGTGCAAATTAAATGAGTTAATATATCTAAAACTCTAGGAATGGTACACTTTGTTTTTTTTTTTTTTAAGATTTTATATATGTATTTTAGAGAGAAAGAATGAGAGAGCCCAAGCAGGGGCACAGCAGAGGGAGAGGGAGAAGCAGGGAGCCTGATGCATGGCTCCATCCCAGGACCCTGGGTCATGGCCTGTGCTGAAAGCAGATGCTTAACCGACTGAGCCACCCAGGTGCCTCGAGGAATGTTACTTTTTATACAACAAGCCTTAAAATAAGTGGGAGCTGCTGTTCCAGTTCCCTACCACCTTAAGCATCGTGAATATTGTTTATCCTTTTCATATAGTATATATTTTCTTTGGAAGGTGTGGTTTAGTTGTAGACTGGAAGAGAAATGTACTGTTCTTTCCTCCACTTTTACAACCATACTCATATATATGGAATGAGATACAGATAATTACACTGGCCTTAATCCAGCTGACAGCTATGATTGAGTGGTATCTTTGTTATTTGAATTGTTTCTTTTTAATTAAATAATTAAGCAGGAGTATTCAGTCAAAAGTGACCATAGATAAAAGGACTGCTTTTAAAACCTTAATTTGGAATTCTGTAATAAAATGAAAAAGACAATTTATTGTACTTCAAGTATGCTAAAACATCTAATAAGTTCTGGATTATTTTTATTTATTTTAAAGATTTATTTATTTATTTATTTATTTATTTATTTGACAGAGAGAGAGAGATCACAAGTAGGCAGAGAGGCAGACACAGAGAGGGGGAAAGCAGGCTCCTGCTGAGCAGAGAGCCCTATGTGGAGCTCGATCCCAGGACCCTGAGATCATGACCTGAGCCAAAGGCAGAGACTTAACCCACTGAGCTACCCAGGTACCCCTGGATTATTTTTAAATACTTCTGTATTTTAGATCCTGCATTACCATAGGAAACTATAACCAATCTACTACATAGTCATAAATTAGTGAGTTGCTAGAGTCTGGCCATAACATACACAGTAAAGCTTAAAGTTCAAGGCCAACTGGAGAAAGAATATAAGCTTTGCATTAATGGCAGGTTCATTGCTTTAAAGCTGCTATCTTCTTGTGATGTGACATGTAGATAGTCTCTGAATTTTGACTATTTTGATATATGATTACAATTAGTGATAATAATGCTAACAAATTTCAACAGCCATCCTAGAGAATTGTAGCAAAAGGAAAAATAATCTGATATAATATATGCCTATTCTATATATCACTAACTTCATCCCCTGAAAGTGTGTTTTAGTAAAATCTTTCTTAGTATGCCAAAGAAAACTACAGAATTGGCTATCCTTGTGACATACGCTTAAGAAAAGTCATTGCAAAATTTTGAGTTAAGGCAACTAATGCTTATCCCCCCTCAAACCCTTTGAAATATTATAATAACCATCTTTTTGGTGGAATCATCTTTTAATCTGTCCACCAAAAGAGTCTTAAACATACTTTAAAGCTATTTTAATGTTGTGGAACTATAGCTTGACCAAGAATAAAATCAACATATTGTGCAAAATGACCAGATATGCCCAGAAATTGAATTATTACTCAACCACAAAAATCTCTGAGAAATTATTGTGGAACAGTAGTAGATCATGAATTAGTCTCTTTTCTCGAACAAGTGTTAATTTACAAGGTATTGTAGAAATTAAATGGATAGGTAAAATCATTAGGGTTAATTTTAAAAATCACAGATTATAGTAAGTAGAAGGAACCTGAAATATTTTCAATGTATTACATATATGAGTAGCTATCTAGAGTTTTATAGAGACTGAAAATTATGATGAAATATAATATTCTCTAAAAGTTGTTTTCCATATTAATAAAGTTTTATATAATACATATCAATATTTCTCCTTTGTCTTCTTTCAAATTAGTTTTTTCTTTCAAGAAAAGTACATGCAAAAGAAATTTGCCATTTATACAGAGCTGTTCTTCCGCTAATGCTCTAGCACTTGCTGCCAAATATTTTTTTCTGCCAAATATTTTTGAAATAGTTTGAAATATGTATCACCATTCAACATCTGTTTCTTCTCCAATTTTTTAAAACATGGAAATAGCTGTAGATAAGGGAAACTTCTCTGAAATGTCAGACTTTATTGTACAAACATAAGTTATGACATACGCAGCTGTATCTTGAGACAGAAAACTACTAATTTGGCCATTGATAAAAGCACATGCTTTTATAATAAAAACTGTGACATTTTGTAGATTAAACATATACATTCCTTTTTTCCTAATATTTTGGAACTAATAGCTAGAACTAGCTAAAACTAATTTTTTTAAAGTCAGTTAAACTATTTGGGGAATAAAATATTTCCAAGTGAATTATAACAGTTAATTTTACTTCTAGAAAAATGAGAATATGTATTGCTTTTAAAGGGTTTTGAACATTCATTAAATATATCTTCAGAGCCTATCATTGAACAATGATGCACTGGGTTACATGCTATCTTGTGTTATTTTAAAAACAAAATTAAAAAAAAAAAACAAAAAAAAACCCCATAAAATTGACCTAGGTTTTCTAAACTAATGTGCCATGTAAGCCTCAGTGTGATAATGGGGATATTGAAAAAAAAATTTCCCCATGGGCAGATGAATTTGATTACTTTAGGTTTCTCTACTGCAGAACTTTCAGACTCTAATACATACTGTGAATCTGGAAGGGGACTGTTGGCACATATTTCACAATCCTATTTAACCACAGAACCTCTCTGGGCAGAAAGGATGGGGCACATAGCCCCCATTAAATCATTGCTTATTGATTCATGGGCACTAAATGAGACTGTTGGGTAAACAGTCCCCAGCTTTCCTATGGTTCTCTCTCTTTTATTTGGCTCTCTGGGATTTCCCAAAGAAAGATTCATTTCTTATCTCTTCTTTAATTCACTCCATAATCCTGTCCCTTTACTTTTGTATATGCCATCTTTCTGGGCTGTTGTCCATTACTCTGCTCTTCACTTTGATGCTTCTTGTACCATCTTTGATGTTATCGGCATCATCTTGGCCTATCTACTGGAGCCACGACCTGCCCAGATCCATTGTTAAGGTTCAAAGACAACCAGCTTCTCTGCTGCCTGTGTTGGATCTCCTTACTATTTGACCTGTTTTAGGTCAAGGGAAACCTCTTTCATCTGACCAGCAGAGAAACATTTCCTTCATCCTGAGCTTGCTTTTTTGTTTTGTTTATAAGTGGAAGGGCAATTATTATTCCTCAGAAGAATTGACTTGGTGAAGTTCTTTGAGTAGGAAGCAATAGACTTATTTCACATTTACTCCATAGTCTTCTCTGTCTCAACAACCACAAGTAGCCCTCCGCAGTCCAGAAGACCAGATCTGATGGCTTCAAATATCTCTTTAGGCTCTATCTTCAACCACCAGTCTCTTTCACTAAGGACATATTTTGCTAAATCTGACCCACTGGACCAAAATTATTCTCTATGCTTTTATCCATTATTGCATATTCTCCATTCCATATTCCATATATTATCATCATCATCATCATCATCATCATCCATTATTCCATATCCTCCATTTAGGATTTTTCTTTCAGGGGAGCCTCACTCTCTACCGGCCTGTTATTTGGGGCTACATTTTACCCGCTGCAGTTTATCACATATCTGTATATGACTAAAGCCCAAATGTGGACAGGTTCAGTTTTCTATGTGGTTCCCCAGTCTCATATAGCCAATGCAGATAGCTAAGTGCTATTGGGAATGTCATCTATTTTCATTTACTACAATTCTGAGCCTCAGCTGTGACATAGGTGGGAATTTGATAAATTGTTCTATGAAACGAAGATATCAAACTTGAACTAATGAGAAATTAACTAATGTGTGACATGCTATAATTTGGATTATGTTTCTGGGTTAGATTTTTCTAGTATTTTTAAATTTTTAAATTTTTAAAATTAATTAATTTTATTTTGTTTTTTCAGTGTTCCAAGATTCATTGTTCATGTATCACACCCAGTGCTCCATGCAATACATGCCCTCCTCAATACCCACCACCAGGCTCACCCAATTCCCCATATCCCCCCCCCTCCAAAACCCTCAGTTTATTGCTCAGAGTCCACAGTCTCTCTTGGTTCATTTTCCCCCCTCCGATTTCCCCCAATTCACCCATCCTTTCCTTTTCCCAATGTCCTCTATGTTTTTCCTTGTGCTCTACACGTAAGTGAAACCATATGATAACTGACTCTCTCTGCTTGACTTATTTCACTTAGCATAACCTCTTCCAGTCTTGTCCATGTTGATACAAAAGTTGGGTATTCATCCTTTCTGATGGCTGTGTAATATTCCATTGTATATATGGACCATATCTTCTTTATCCACTCATCTGTTGAAGGGCATGTTGGCTCTTTCCACGGTTTGGCAATTGTGGCCATTGCTGCTATGAACATTGGGGTACATGTGGCCCTTTTTTGTACTACATCTGCATCTTTGGGGTAAATACCCAGTAGTGATTTTTCTAGTATTTGTGAAAAAATGAAGTTTCATATGATATACTTTTTTTCTAGAAAGATTGAATTTTTTCAAAAATAAAATGACATGCCTATTTAAAATAACTAAATATATCATCATAAGTATTTGCAATGGTCTGTAAGTAAAGTTGACAACATCAACCAATTTCTGTTTATTGAAGTATTATTTTCATCATAGGCTAAATGCCTTTGTGGTTTCCATAATATTAGCTACAAAGTGGTTCAACAGTACATACCATGAGCTTCTTCAGTTAGAGGAACCATACTAAATACAAATTATAATGGCATTGATAAGGAAAACAGCTTCACTCTAACTCTACCATAATAGTGAACTGTTCTTCCAGTTAACTGTTCTTAACTGTAATTAAGCAAAATTAATTCTAAAAATGTCCCTTTACCATATTGCAGTTTAGACTATGAAGGATCAAAAAAAAAAAAAAACCATAGCCAATGGAAGGGAGGAAAGAATAATCAGAGAGAAAAACTACATCTGTAGAGAACTTAGGAAATATGCACGGATCTTTGGGACATTATAATTTTGGACAAAGCTAATATTTTAAGAGGTCAATTGATAAATATTTGAGTTTTAAAATGTCTCAAAGTATGTCTGAGGCTAAAAAATCCAGTTTATTGGCACAAGTGACAATCTACAAGGTCTGTATTTCTTTCACTGGACAGAGTGGTGCACACAGAGGAAGGTTGGAGGGATTTGGGATGGCTAGACTGCTCCATCCTACTGGAAGCTGCTGGGAACTGAGAGGTCTGTGTCCTACTTTTTCAGCTTCTCCAGGATTATTTAACAGGTTCCTCTCTGCCTCCTCTTCCCTTATCCATTGTTTGTTCTTCCCACATATCAAGTTCAACCTGTTTCATGGAGTTTTCAAAATTTCCACTTTATATTTTCTGTTTGAAAGTATATTTTAAAGTTAATATATTGTAATTTACATCTTTAGCATTATATTAATGATTTTTCTCACAAAAAATATTGTCTTTGAATGGAAGGCAAGAAAATTTGAATCAGATGTAAATGATGGGTAAAGTTTCAACAGATCAGTTTTAGTAAGAAGTGAACACTGTGAAGTAGCACCCAATAAGGCATGTTTATCTGTGAGGCATATAGCTATAGAGCCTTGTGCAAGACACTGCACCTTTTTTAAGCTTCAGTTTCAGGAACTGAGTTGTGTCAGAGAGTAATGAGGATATATGGTGAATAAGGTGATTATATTTGATGTGGAAGAAAATAGGGCACCACTGAACATTATAAAGTATTGAAAAATGAAAATGAAAGTTATATATAACAATATGAGTAAACGAAGAGGGATTAATGGATCTTTTTTTCTGAATGGCAATCTATAGTTGATCCTTGAACAACAAAAGGGGGTAGGGACACTGTCCCACCTATGCAGTTGAATATCCACATATAACTTTTGGCTCCCCTAGAACTTAAATACTGATAACCTACCACTGACTGGAAGCCTTACTGATAACATAAACAGTCAATTAAGTTTTATATGTTATATGTATTATATACTGTATTCTTATAATAAAGTAAGCTAAAGAAAATGAAATGTTTTTAAGAAAAACTTATGGAAGAGAAAATACAGTATAGTGCTATGCTGTATTTATAGGAAAAAAATCTATGTGTAAGTGGACCCACATGGTTCAAACCCATGTTATTCAAGGATCAACTGTATTTTGGTTTATGATAGAATAATATGTGACTAGACTTGGAAATTTGAAGTCCATTTTGAGGGAACAAATACCAATGGATAAGAAAGGCAAAATATTATGAATATGGTTTTGTTCATGGTATGTATTTCTGAGCATATTTTAATATCTTAGATTTTCCCTCCACAGATTTATTGACTGATTAATCCACTAATCCCCTGTTGTATGTCACTAATATTTATGTGTTCTATCATGCATTGACTGTATGTGAGAACTTCCATGAAGGTTCCTCTGAGAACCTGGAAATAACCTGGAAATAAACCTGGAAATAAAGTAAAAGTAAAGTAGTAAAAGTAAAAAGTAAAAGTAAAAGTAAAGTAAAAGTCCTCTGGGAGTTTTATGATGAAAACAATACACAATGATTCAGTGAAGAGACCTACAAAGCTATCATAAAGACACTGGCTGACTACTGTACCAACAGAAAAGGAGTAAAACCCGGATAAGCCAATGACAAGAGACACTGGTTGGGTAGAGAAACACAAAAAGAAGAAAGGAACATCAGGCCTTAAAATACTGATAGGATGTAGCCCTGTATTCTATAGGGAAGAATTCATCTAAAGTTAGCTGACACTTTAAACATTATTATCCTGTTGGTAAGGCTGTCTTTAATATCTTCTCAAAGTTACTTATTTTTATAATCTAAAAGCTGGAACTTGGCTCACAGATATGATTAACTTGGCTTGCTTAGAAGTTTTTTTTTTTTTTTTTTTAGTATTGCATTAGTTTCTTAATACTGCCATAATAATATATCACATGTAGTGGCTTAAAGCAGCACAAATTAATTATCTTATATTTCTGGAAGCCTGAAGTCTGAAATGGGTCTTATTTGGCTAAAAAACAGGTGTTGGCAGGCTGCATTCCTTTCAGAGGCTCTAGAGTACAGTTGGTTTCCTTATCTTCTCTAGCATATAGAAACCACCTGCATTACTTGTCGCCTGTCTCCTCTTCCATCTTCAAAACCAGAAATATTGTACCTTCAAATATTTCTTTGACTCTGCCTTTACATCTCCTTCTTTGCTTCTTCCTTTTTTCTTAAGAACCTTTATGATTTTTAAATTGGGCCCACTTGGATAATCTAAGATAGTTTTGCCATGTCAGAATCTTAACTGAATCACATCTGCAAAACATTTTTTGCCAGAGAGGTTATATATTTGTAGTTTCTGAGGATTCATGGGTATAGTTAGGAGGCCATTATTCTATTACAATTTCAAACACTTATAAATATGAGGATAAACATTGAAATTCCAGAGTTTCTTGAAAAATTAGAAGATCAGAAGAAGTCACAAAGATGTCAGCATGGATCATTTCTGACTTTGATCCCTATCATAACAAGAACAACTAATATCTATTCAAGAATAAGACACCACTGAGAAAATCTTAGAACACAAAGGTGATGCTGAAGTGCCCAGTACCTCAGAGTCCAAGACAGACTGCATTAGCAGAGTAACAGAAGGGGCTACATGTGGACTATTTTGCCCCTCCCCCAGGACAGTGCAACACCATGTGGAGACGTCTACCCTGAGCCTCTGGTTCCTCCAGTGAGAAAAGAGAAGCCAGGTGGGACAACCAGCCTCCCCCTACATTGTGGGTCACTTTCTGGGAAGCCCCTATTCTGATCTCATATCATGGAGATTTACAGGGGAATCTTCAGGATCCAGCCACTGGGACTCTGTGATAGAGAAGGAAAGTCTTGAAAGAGCCCAAAGTTCTTGGAAGACTGAGTTCATACTTGAAGTGCCCAAGTAGGAATCCCAACCAGTGGCTTTGTTCATTTGCAGAACTAAGTGGGGCATGCATTCTGCCATGGGAACTTGGAAGAGTGCAAATCTGCCCAATTTGGATTCTCAAATGAGGAGTTTTGCATGCCCTAGCACCCTATTTGCCCACTCATGGGCAAGTTGCTGAATCATTGTGGAGAGTGCCTTCTAGCCCTATCTAACCAGAAGGGCTAATGAAAACACCTAAAATCTGTGAAGCCTAGTGGTGTTTGAGCCAAGAAAATCTCAGACAGAGCAAAGCCAGTGGCCCTGTTCAGCCAGGGAAGTTGGAATGCAAATTAGCTTGAGGTAAGACAAGAGCTTTACCAGTTTTAGAGCTCTTCTCCCATTGCACCCAGGCAGGGAATCTAATTTGTAACCCCACTTATTGCTGAATGTACCCTTCAGCCTATCCAGACAGGAAACCTAACCAGAGCACGTGGTAGCCTGTGTAGCCCACTCAACTTCCAAGGGCTTACAGTGGCACTTGAATAGAAAGCACATTCTGTGGCTTCCTGTCTGTAGAGAAAAACTAGTGGCCTCACCTGATCAGGGAATTAAGTGTACACTCGGGGCTGATTTGGATCCCCAAACAATGAACTGTACAAGCCCTGGGGCCTAGACTTTTTCCCTGCTAGTGCAGAGAAGCCAATTCATAATGCCATCTACCACTGAATATAGTACCCAGCCCCAACTGTGTGTAAGCCTGACCAGAGAATTCAGGCAACTGCAGAGCCCATCCTGCATCCTGGGTAGAGAATTCAGCCAGCAGTCCTATCCAACTGTTTTCAGCCAGTGGCACACCTTCCAGTCCTCATGCTTAGAACTCAAACAGTTGCCTTGCCCAGAATTGGACCACAATAGCAGGTTCGTCTTGTCCGAAGGCATTATCAATAGACACACCCAGAAACCTAAACTGAGCTGACTGGTGAAGAACTGCCTTTGCCAAAGCAAACGTGTTAAAATCTAGAAGAGGAGCCCATTAAACAAATGAGCAGATACCAATGTAAAAAATCAAAGATCACAAAAAATCAGGTTAATATGACACCAAAAGGAAATTAATAAAGCTCTAATAACTGACACTAAAGAAATATGAAATGTCAAATAATTCTGAATCATTCTCTTAGGGACATTTAGGGAACTATAAGAAAACACAGACAACTAAGTGAAATTAGGAAAACAATGCATTAACAAAAAGTTTGACAAGGAAATAGCAATCATAAAAAAATTAATTCTAGAGTTGAATAATGCAATAAGTAAACTGAAGGATTCAACAGAGAGTTTCAAAGTAGAGTTGACCGTGGAGAAGAATCAATACCTGGGGGGTGGGACATTGGAAATTACCCAGTCAGAAGAACAGGAAAAAAGAGAGAGAGAGAGAGAGGAGAGAATGAAAAAGAGTGAAGAAGACCTATGGGAGTTCATTACCACTAGATTTGCCTTATAGGAAGGGCTAAAGGGAGTTCTTTGAGTGGAAGTAAAAGAATGCTAATTGTATCATAAAAACACAAAAAGTAGCATATATCTCACTGCTAATGGTAATATATAGTCATGATTAGACTGCAATATAGTAATAGTGGTGCATAATTCACAACTTTAGTTTAAAAGTTAAAAAAAGAATATAGCAAAAATAACCACAAATACATAATCTGTTAATAGTTATACAATGTAAAAACATGTAAATTGTAGCAGTAATAGCCTAAAATATGAGAGGAAGAGAAGTAATAATGTCAAGTATATAAATTCTATTGAGGTTATGTTGTTACCAGTTTAAAATAGAGTGTTACAAGTTTAAGATATTTCATGTAAGCCTCATGGAAACCACAAGGGAAAATCTGGTATTAATTACATGAAAAGAACGTAATAGAGAAGACAAAGCATACTGATACCAAAAGACATCAAAACACAGAAAAACACAGTAGGATAAGAGATAAGGAACAATGGATCTACAAAATGACTAGAAAACCATGAACAAAATAGCAATAGTAAGTCCTTACCTGTCAATAATTATACATAAATGAATTAAATTCTCCAATCAAAAGATGTTGAATGACTTAAAGGTTAAACACACACACACACACACACACACACACACACACCCCAAGATCCAAAAATGTGCTGCTTATGAGAGACTCATTTTAGCCTCAAAGACACTCATGGACAGAATGAAGAGATGGAAAAAGACATTTCAAGCAAATAGTAAATAGTAACCCCCCCCCAAATGCAGAGGTACCTATACTATCAGACAAAATAGACTTTAAAATTGGTAAAAAAAAAAAAAAAGACAAGCTAAATATATCTTTACAAAGCAGTCAATACATCAAGAAGAGATAACGATTGTAAATATTTATGCACCCAACATTGGAGTACCTAAATATATAAAGCAAAAGCTAATAGCTAAAGGGAGAAACAAATGGTAATAGAATAACTATTGAGGACTTTAATACCCCACTCTCAACAATGGATAGATCATCTGACAGAATATCAATAAGGAAACCGTAGATTTGAACAATGCTATAGACCAAGTGGATCTAACAGACATATACAGAACATTCTATCCAATAACAGCACAATGCACATTCTTCTCAAGCACACATGGAACATTTTCAAATATTAGGCCACAAAACAAGTCTTAGCAAATGCAAGAAGATTGAAATCATACCAAGTATCTCCTCTAACCACTATGGCATAAAACTAAAAATCAATAATAAGAAAAAATAATAAGTATATAATTACAAAGAAAAGCTTTCTTGAACTGATGTAAACAGTTCACCAAAGTCTTCATTTGAGATTCCTTTTCTAACTGATATTACCTACCTGATCTCTAAAGTATTTGAACTTTTGTTATCTGTTGCAAAAAGATATGTAATGCTACAGCAGGATCTAGTAAATATTTAATTTTGCTAAGTAATTACCTTTTTAAAAAAAGTGGTCTCTAATTATATTTAATTTCTCATGTACATTTTTCTAGTGAGAGATACAAAGATTCTAGTTCTATTTAGAATCTTATTTCTCACTGAATGTTTATCCATTTGAACTTTGAATTCATACTTCAGGATTATGATCCATTGATAATGTACAGAAAAGGTCAGGTCTCTGAGGCTACAAAATGGGAGGCCCATTTCCTGGTCAGCAATTAACTAATTGAGATAGTGAAACTTAGTAAGACTCCTTGGAGATGTCCTTCTGAGTACCTTATCTGCATTTTGAAACATCAGCAGAAGGAAAAATAAGTCATGTTTATGACAGAGCAAGTGAAGGGATCTAATAATATTGGAGCAATGCAAATTCTCAAGCAGAAAAAAAAATAATGTAACTAGAAATATTCTGGAAAATTAGAATGAACTTTTATTACATGCATATATATTTCAACTCTGAATACAGGACATAATAGCTCAAAAAGAGTATATTTTATTCCTGAATTCCACTGCTAATTTTAGTTAAGATGAAGATATTTATTTTTCTCTTTCTTCAAAAAAAAAATTAAACATTTTGACCCCCCCCCAAAAAAGATGATATTTGTTTCTGTGAAAAATCTAACTAAAATCAGCTCTTATTTTCATTTGGTTCAATGAAAGCTTCACACTGGCTCTAATAGCTTTAATACATAACCTTAAGTAACATGGTCATGTTTACATTTGTTTGATTCATAACTGGACCTTGCCATATTCAGTGCCAAGTAAGGTCAAAGTCCATCAAAATGTAGAATTATAATTTCTATGTTATGTTTAATTCTTTCTTGGCTTTCATAAACTTCCATGAACAAATGGAACATTTGTGCCAAATAAAAATATAGATTTTGGTTCATTATTAAAAGTATACATTACACTCAGTCTTTGTGCATTTGTATGGTCAATATATTGCCAAGATAACTAAAATACCAGTTATTAAACATATTTTGGCTTTTACCATAGTAATGTTCTTATTATCACATCATCAAACTCAACAACTTCTCTGAGGTACATTCTTTTTTAACCCTGGACCAATGTGATTCCTCACTCCTTTGAATTCCTTTGTTACTTAGTATGTGTATTATTTTATGTGTAATTAAAGAAAAACTTTTTTACTGTAATAGTAACTTCTATTTCATTTCTTGAGCCCAGCTGCCTTGTTTTCTGTTATTGCCTTACAGTGGTAATCATTTCTGTGATCTTATTCTCATTTTATTTTGTGAACTCTATAAAGTAAGAGATAAAGTTGAGAGAACAATAAAAGAGAGTGAAACAGAGAGATAACATAATTTCTAAAGAAATGATCACAAATAGAGCATATTGGAGTAGGAAGCAATAGTGTTTCCAGAGGAAAGACAGAAGAAATGGAACAGAAAATATTAAAGTATATAATTACAAAGAAAAGCTTTCTTAAACTGATGTAAACAGTAAACCTGCAGATCAAAAGGTTACAACTTATCAGAGAGAAAATAAATAGTAATCAATTGTGGATCAAATTCTGGAGAAGTTATTTGACTTCAAGAAAAAAGACTTCACCTCATGCAGAGAATCATTTCCAGTGGATTGTAGATCTAAATGTAAAAGGTAAAGGAGTAAAGAAGCATAGGAGGACATCTTTATGACTTTGGGGGTAGTAGATATTTCTTAAATAAGACACACAAACTGTTAGGTATAAAGGAAAAAAATTGATAAAGTACGTTAACGTTCAGAACTTCTGCTTACTACAAGTTAATGTGAGGAGAGTGAGTGGGAGAAAATGTTTGTCATATTATAAATAGACAGACATATATAAATAATAAAGGCTTTATATATGGAATACATAAAGAATGCTTACAAAATCAATAAGAAAAAGTGAGACAACCCAGTAGAAAAATTGGCAAACATATTTTGGCTTTTAGAACAGATACATCACAATAGAGAATATACAAGAAGCCTATAAACATATGAGAAGGAGCTCAACTTTAGTTAATCATCAAGGAAATTGCAAATTAACCCCAAAATGATATGTCACTCTGCACTCACCAAATTGGCTAAGCTGAAAATGCCAAGTGTTGGACTGAATGTGGATAACTAGAACTCTCATAAACTATTGATAGGAGTGTGAACTGGTATTACCACTTTGGAAAATGATTTTTCGGTATTTAGTAAAGCTGAATATATATCCTATGATCCAACAATTCCACTCCTTTGTATATGTATTTAACATATTCTTACCAGGGGCACCTGGGTACTCAGTCGATGAAGCATCTGCCTTCAGCTCAGGTTATGATCTCAGGGTCCTGGCCACACATTGGGCTCCCTGCTCACCAGGGTAGTCTGCTTCTCCACCTTTCTCTCCCTCTGCCCCCACTCATGTACCCTCTTTCTCTCTCTCTCTTTCTCGCTTGCTCACTCTCTCCACTTACTAAATCTTTAAAAAAAAAATCCACAAAAAATGCGTATTTTAACCAAAAGGCATACACAAAAAATATTCATAGTAGTGCTACTTGTAATAGCCCTGTGTTGGATATTGCCAAGACTATCCTCAAAGTTTGATGATTCACTAGAGGACTCCCAGGACTCAACAAGCCCAGAGTCATGCTCATCAGTGTAATTTATTATAGTAAAAGGGTAACAAAGCAAAGCAGAATCGGGGCAGGGAAAAGCTTGTGGGGCAAAGTCCTGAGGAAACCTGGAAAGGTTCCAGAATCCTGCCCCAGTGGAGTCACACAGGACATGCTTAATTCTTCCAACAACATAGTGTAACAACATCTGTGAAATACTCTCTTCCTGGGATGCTCTTTAGAGACTCAATACTCCAGGTTTTTGTTGGGCCTGGTCAAGTATGCAGCCTCCACCTGGCATGTATCAGAATTCCAGACTTCCAGAAAGAAAGCAGATGTTTACATAGACCATATTGTTTTTACAAACAGTTTGGGTACAATGAGCCTTTCTGAAAATTAGGATGGTGAGAAACCTTCCAAAAGACAAGTTCTCAGGTAACAGCCAAGGGCAAGCAGTATGTGCCATCCTGCCTAAGGATAATAGTCAGGTCTGCTATGTTAACTTGTTTCTCTACAAGTGCTAAACTGGAATTAATTCAAAAGTCTATCAACAGTAGAATGGAAGAATACACAAATAAATTTTTGTGTATTCATACAATGGAATGCTATATAACAATGAAAATTATAATCCAAACTTTTATGCAATGTGGATGAAATATAATGCTGAGCAAAAGAAATCAGACATAAAAGGATACACATTGTATGTTTCTATTTGTATAAAGTTCAGAAATAGGTTAAATTAAACACCATGGTAATTGAAGTCACCTGGAGAGTTATATGGAATAGATGGGGACCTTCTGAGGTATTGGTATTGTTTTGTTTATTGATTTGAGTGGAGGTTACATTTTCACTGTGTAAATATCCTTTGGAGTCAGCACTTTTATAATTTGTGCTTTTTTCTACATTATGTTATATTTCAATGCAAACTTTACTTAGAAAACAGTTTTTAAGCTAAAAAAAAAGACTCCTGCATATATTTAGGCAGAAAAAACAAGACACTTAGAAAACAAATAAGAGTATTCTGAGAGTACTAATGCATAATATTAAACAAATAAAACTTCTGTATAATTTAAAAATAAAAACATGTATAATCTAGTGAATGTTTGTACCAGGTACCCTACTGAGTTCTACTATATTGCTCTATACTCTCCAATGTGATAGTCACTAGATACATATGCTTCCTGAGCACTTGAAATTTGGAGCATGTCCAAATTTATATATGCTATATGTTTATGCTATGAATGTGTATTACAGCTGTATGGTGTAAGTATAAAATATACACCACATTTTGAAGACTTACTAAAAAAGAGTATTTTTATATTGTTTACATTTTGAAATGACAATGTATTATTGAATATATTGGGTTTAGTAAAATATATTATTTAAATTATTTTTGGGGGTGGTACCTGGTTTGCTCAGTGGGTTAAAGCCTCTGCCTTTGGCTCAGGTCATGATCTCAGGGTCCAGGGATCGAGCCCCACATTGGGGTCTCTGCTTTGCAGGGAGCCTGCCTTCCCCTTTCTCTCTGCCTGCCTCGATGCCTACTTGTGATATCTCTCTTTCTATCAAATAAATAAATAAAATCTTAAATAAATAATCTTTTTAAAAAAAGATTTTATTTGTTTTAGAGAGAGAGAGAGCATGTGCATGTATGCATGTGCGTACATGTGTGCATGAGCTGGGGGAGAAGTGCAGGAGAGGGAGAGAAAATCCTCAAGCAGACTCCCTGCTGAGCATGGACCACCCTGCTCCCATTATGGGGCTCAATCACCGACCCTGAGATCATGACCTGAGCTGAAATCAAGATTCAGCTTTTAACTCAGCCACCCAGGTGCCCCTATCTTTTCATTTTTATCTTTTACATGTGAGTGCTAGAAAATTTTAAAACTCCATATGTGGTTCATGTTGTATCTCTATTAGATAGTATTAATATAGATTATGTCATTAATTTCTTACATCAATCCAGAGAGATAATGGTCCCATTTTATAGATGAGAACATTGAGATGTAGAATACAATGAAAAGAGTATATAATTTATAAAAGTTACATAGCAATTAATTGGCACAGCCAAAATTAAATATATATAATTCTACATCCTGTGTTGTTCACCTCTGTGCTGTACTCTCAGAAGACAGGGGAACACTATCTGCCAACTTTTTAGGGGAGAATGAGTTTTATTCCAGAATTCTATATCTCAGTGAGCTATTGTTCCCATATAAACATCAAAAAAGTTTTCTTATGTAACCAAAGGCTCAGGAAATATACTCCTTACATATCTGTCTTACCGAAATCTCCATCTAAACATTCAATTCTGCCATTTAGGGAAATTGAATAAGGAGTTAATAGTGTGAAAGGGGTGGAAGTGGGTTTTGAGTTATTTAAGCATAGGATTATTATTATCATAAGTAGAACTATAAGAGAGTATTGTCATAAGTAGAATTATGAGATAAATATAATTCCTTGAATTAAATGTATTATAATTTTTAAATAATTTTTAATGTAACAATAGTAGTGATTTCAAAAAGCATAAAAGCAAAAACTAGGCTGTGTATAAGGTCAAGGAATTGTATAAGTCAGTAATTTCTTTGGAGGAAGTTAATAGAATTTATTTCATTCCTGAACTTGATAAGCTGCCAACTATGCCCTTAAGATATGTCATTAAAAGATATAAAAGTAAACACTAGTGGAACTAAAAACAGAATTCACAACTTACAATATACTGAGACTAGATATCGTTTTCTATGATACCGTAGAAAACACAGACCGTAAAGTAAAAGAGAGAAAGGAAAGAAAATTGCACAGAATCAGAAGTAAAACAGAATCTTTAAAATAAGATGACTGAAAGATCAAGTATAGGTATTCCAACAATAAAAGAAAATGAGAAACAAATTATAAAGATAGAGTTGAAAGAAGCTTAAGAGCAGAAATATAATATAGACACATTTAATCTTATATTTTACTTTCTAAATACAAAAGTAAAGCTGTAGTATCAGAGTTATATTTAATAACTCCAAAGTATCTAATTCCATATGCTTTTCTCATTTCTAATTTTCATAGTTCTTAGGGTCTCAAATACTGTTGACTAATATGTTTATGTTCAGTGACAAACAGCAGTATGAATTAGAAGTGGCAATGTCTCATTTCTAATCATCTCTTTTTAACTTGTGATTACATGTAGTTTTGCTTTAGAATGTAGCACAACTTTATTCTTAAATGGAAGCATTTGAAACACTTTATCTTTCCTAGATCTCAGCCTCTAATTATCTGGAAACAAAATGGAGGCAGTAAGAATAAAGTTACAGATACCAGCAGGAAAACAGTAATTTGTATACTTGGTATCATAATCATATATATCTTTGGTGTGGGGACTATTATTTCTACATGTTTTCTTTTGACTGAAATTTCTTGCTTTATTTTTTTTTTTTTTGAGAAATTTCTCAAATAGCAAACTTGGTGTACCAGAAATCTAACTGCTTATTCTCTTAAATTTTATTGATATATCAATATTCCTAGGCTATTCCAGCACTGAGGCATAAACTAAGGCTCAGCAGTAGTGACACAAAAGAACACATTTTTTTCAGATGTGCTCCCACCCATTCTTTAGAAACACAAAAGCTCTTCCACTATTTGCTCCTTTGCTCAGCAGGTGTTTTCCCCTCTACTTCAGTCACAAATCCACCCATCAACTATAAGATGATCACTATTCTTTTTTCTCCTGCTTTACTTCATTGTGGTAATGTTTCCTGTGTTCCCAACGGGGAAGTTTGTCATTCATGCTCATTCAAGATATTACTGTGGATGCATTCAAGAGAGGTTGCGGATGCTTTCTGGAGTTGAGTGCTGATGGCTAGCTACATCAGGATTCTCTACTGGTTTGCTGCGGTCGACATGTGAGCTGTTGCTGATGTTTGATGTTGAGGGCACTGATACACGAATCATCCCATCTTCTTTTACCACTACCAAAGCCACTGGCTCCATCTCCCATCACTGCTAAAGCTGTTGACAACAATGACTCTCTCTCTATATATATATGGAAAACAGTATGGCAGTTCCTCAAAAATTAAAATAGGACTCCCAGATGATCCAGCAATTCCACTTCTGGATATATGACCAAAAAGAACTGAAAGCACAGTATCAAAGAGATATTTATACACCCATGGTAATTGCTGCATTACTCATAATAGCTAAAATTTAGAAGCAACCCAAGTGTCCAGCTACAGATAAATGGATAAGCAAAATGTGGTCTATACATACAGTGGAATATCATTCAGCCTTTAAAAGAAAGGAAATGCTGATATATGCTCCAACATGGATGAACCTGGAGGACATTATGGTAAGTAGTAGTATGTCTTTTTTGACATAAAGTGGTAAAAAAAAAAGACATTTTTTTTAATTCCATTTAGATGAGATACTTAAGAGTAGCCAAATCATAGAGACAGAAAAGTATAATGTGGTTGCCATGGGGTGGTGGGAGAGGGGAAAGGTGAGTTTATCATAATAAAAAATTGGAAAAAGAAGTTATCAATCAAAATGGAAGACTCATTTCAGGTAGCTAGGGAGTCAAGCCAGTTCCAGATGCACAAGGTAGGCATCCACATTAATGAGTACCTGGCTATCTTAAATGCAATTTTGTAGAAGTGTTGTTGTTTTTGTTTTTGTTTTTTGGGGGGTTTTGTTGTTGTTGTTGTTTGCAAAGTGAACAGTTTTTAGAGAAGAGATAAAAAGTTTTGGGTGTGGATGACAATCCCAGGTTTTTGTGAGGTTACTTTTCAGAAGGGGCTCTCCTTTTTCTTTCTTCACTTCATCCTCATATGTTACTGTTCTTTCTGATAGAGTTATTATTCCTTTACCTCTGTTAGAATTATTATTTATCATCTGTCATTGTGGTAAATGTAGTAGAAAGCACATAACGTGAGATCTACCCTCTTAAATTTTTAAGCAAGAAGTTCAGTATTGTTAAGTATAAGCACAGAATGTTAGATGTATGGTCTGGTCTTCTCTTTTCCTTCCCAAGGAGAAGCCAGGAGGTAGAAGTTTCCTTTCAATTGTGTGAAGCTCTTCCAGGGAGAGGGATCATGGCAAGACAGGGCCACGAATTTTCCCACTGGCTTCACTTTGGCCGTGTGTTCTCCTGGGGAGTAGGAGCCTCTGAAGTGTCTGGATTTCTCATAAAGGGAATTGGTCCACATATTGTTGAATCAGTGTTTCTGTGGGAAGAAGGAAGGTCTAGGACATCCTATCCCACCAACTTGCTGTCATTACTCCTCTATCATTCCTCTGTTTAGTACTAGTTCTTGTTACTTACATATGCTTTTATGGTTTGAGTACTTGGAAATAAGATTGCCACCAAATCATGCTCTGTGCTTTTTATCTGTATGAAAGGAAACACTTAAGAGATACAGATATAATGATAGACACTATTTATTAAGCACTTTTACTGCATCAGCAACTCTCTTAAGTGTTTATACAATGATATTTAATTTTCACAAACACATTGAAGATATGTTACTGTTATTTTCCTAATTTTGTGGAGGAGGAAACTTACGCACAGAGAAAGTATTTAACTTGCCCAAAATTATGTCCCTTATTAGTAGAAGAACTGGGAATTAACCCAGGCATTTTAATTCCAGAGCCTATGCCCTGGAACGAGAAACAGTACATGGTAATTGTCACACTTATATAACAACTCAGTGGTTGTTCTAGAAGTAGAAAACAATAGGAAGAAGTAAAACAATACAATAACATAAAAATTATAAAAAAATCTGTAAAATCCTCAAAATTCAGTGTCCAACTTGGAACATGCATTACATGTGAAGAGGTTTTTGTTGTTATTTGTTTTTGCTGTTGTTGCTCTAGTTTTTGCTTTTTTTAAAGATTTTATTTATTTATTTTGAGAGAAAGAGAAATGGGGGAGGAGTAGAGAGAGAAGGAAAGAATCTCAAGTAGACTCTGTGCTGACTGCGGGGCCCAGGACCCATCTGGACTGAGTCTGGGGCTCGATCTCACAACCCTGAGATCATTACCCTGAAATCATGACCTGAGCCAAAATGAAGTATAGGATGCTTAACCACCTGATCCGCCCAGGCTCTCCACTCTGGCTTTGTTTTTATTTATTTTTTTTATTTTTTATTTTTTAAGATTTTATTTATTTATTTATTAGGAAAGAGAGAGAGTGAGAGAGAGAAGGTCAGAGTGAGAAGCGGACTCCCCATGGAGCTGGGAGCCCGATGTGGGACTCGATCCTGGGACTCCGGGATCATGACCTGAGCCGAAGGCAGTCGCTCAACCAACTGCGCCACCCAGGGGCCCTCTGGCTTTGTTTTTAAACAGTTAATTATTTTTATTTTTCATATTTGAAAAGTATGTTTTTTGTTTAAAAATTATTATTTTCAAAATATTCATGTATTCTTTTTGTTGTTAATAGGAAAAAAATAGCAGCTTCTAGCAAAATAATGTGAAGAGAACACAAGTGGTGTTTTGCCAAATTCAAATACAGATTTCCCTGAGAATCTGTAGTAATTAAGATGTAACAAGAATTTTTTAGTTTGAAACAATATGAGAGACCATTTTTCAAGATAGAAGAGGTTTTTATCCTTTTGGGTCAGATTATCATGAATATTTTTCTTCATTTTTAACCTCATAGAACAGCTCTTGTTAATATCAAAGGTACTGAGAAGCCCAGCCACCTGCTCCCTCATCTGCTGTTCCACAGAGCAGCCCAGCAAGCTTCTGGATCCTGGAGTCCTATGGTCACTATTACCACATACGCACATCTTCCTGATTCTCTATGAAGATAGCTGAGGGTCAGACTTGAGCTACTGGTATGTATAGTAAAGTGTTTGATTGAGCTTAATTGTCCTCTAAGAGGTTTTAGCATTTACATCTCCATCATATTTCTGTATTATACCAACCTGGTCATTAACATTTATAAATGTATTTGTCAGTTTTATAACTTCAGAATGCTGTAATTGTTTTGATACTCATTGAGGTCAATTTTTCATTTACTTGTATTCTTTTGTGGCATGCCTGTTTGTGTCCTTTTTCTGTCTTTCTGTTAAAACTTGTTTTTTGATTTGTAAGGATTCTTAGCTAACAAATATATTAACTCTTTGCCTTTCAAATAATTTGCAAATATTTCCCCAAATCTCTAAAATTCTCCCACTTCCAGTTACGGTTTTTGGGTGCATAGATGGCTTTGATTTTTAAAGTTGAAAAAATTATGGTATTGAGCTTAGAATAGCTCATGCTTCAAGCTGATATTTTTTAGGTTTTAAAACATTACTTATTCTCATAGTTTATTTGTCTCCCATTTTATACTTTATTTCATCCAAATTGAAAGGACAACTGACTTCTGGAGAGATTACATTGTATAAGGTAGGAAGCTCAGTTTATTTCCTTAACTGGTAGTCGGCGAATTCAATGACATTTATTTTTCTTGGATATATTTGATTTTTGTATTTTCTCATTAAGAGAGAAACTAGTTTTTGGTTGTTTGGGGTTTGATATTTGATATTGTCTAAACATTTTGATTTTATTCTCAATCCCCATACCTCTCCTGTTCAGGAGACTGGCAGTTAACTTTATGAGACAAATCTTCCAACTTAGTCCTCTTCTCTCTTAGCTCTCCTTGCTACCAACTGTCCTTGCTCTTAACTCTCATTTTTAATTCATTTTCATGTTATTTTCCTCAGTGGTATCACAATGCGATAGGATTTTTAATGAACATTTGTGGGAGTATAATATATATACAGAAAAGTGTGCATATATTTTGTGTACAATACACACAATAGATTTTCTCAAAGCGAACAGACTCAAGGAGTTTGGACCCTGATAAGTAAACAGGGTCTTGGGAACAACCCAGAAACCCCCCTTTACCAACACCCAATTAGTATTTTTCCTTCTGTCTCCAGTTAGCCATTATTCTGACTTATAACACCACAGATTAATTTTTCCTGAGTTTGAACTTTATATAAATAGAAATTTACAGTATGTACCAGCAACATAATATTGGCTTTCTTTGCTCAACATTATGTTTATAAGACATTTGCTAACTGTACGTAATTATAGATCACTCATTCTTATTGCTGTATGATCATAACCATAAATTTATTTATCCATTCTGTTATTGATACACATTTGGATGGTTACTGATTTTTGGCTATTAACAATAGTTTTGCTATGAATATTCTTATACACATCTTTTGGAGAATATCATTACAACCCATTTAGCCTTTTTTTTTTTTTAGATTTCCTGGCTTATTTCTGACCTACAGACTGCCTAGATTGTTCTAGTATTCACAGAAACCCAATGATTGAAGACCCAAATCTGAATTTTGAAAAACAGAGACTATGGATTAGGCAAAATAGGCCAGCCTGGTTATATGCAAATAATACTGTTGAAACATATATAGTTTTGTAACACTAAATCTTGTGTGCAAAATAGTCTGGATGAGGAAAAAACTTTAACTTTGGATGAGAAAGATAACTTTTCCAAAATGGCTTTGTTTGGAAGTTGTTTTGGTGGAGATTTCTTATGTGATAAGTCATTTGGACAAATTTATTTTCTAATGAATATAAGCTAGTAAGATAGTTTAGTATAAAACTAATTTATTACATGAGCCCAGTTTTAGCTGGGCTCATGTAGAGAAAACCCAGATATTTGTCCATTTTGATTAAAATTGATTGATTGATTGATTGTCTTTGAATGTTATCCATGGGTTATTCTGACATACATCCTGGGAATACTGGTACTGGGTGAATGAGAATTTCTCAGCACAGGAGACTAGAGCAATCTCATGTGAAGTAGCTCTCAGGACCAATGCTGACTTACTCTTGTCCTGAGATCTGTTTTTCATATGTTCAGTGATGTTCTGCATTTAGCCTGCAGCAGAACTGTACCATTGGAATTCTGGGAGGCTTTCTACTGGGCATCAGTTATTTCCTTTCCTAAACTACAAACACAACTGCCCCTTCTGTGGAGGAAAAGAGACAGGTTTGCCTTGGCCAAAGTCCGATGGCCCAGAGTCAAGCCCTTAAGTGCTTTTTCAAGTGCCCAGTCTAGGTTCTCTGAGGATTAGTCTGTTTGGTAGCCCAAGAAGGAAATTACCCAGTCATTTCTGTTCTGGCATTTACTAGTACACAGATGTTTCTTTTGATATTGTAGGAGAACAAACTTGAACTGGCACTTTTCCTGGATAGGAGGATACAACTTTTAGGAGATATAAAATATTTTTTATTGACCTAGATATAGAGAATATATTATGAAAAATAATACATAATAAGCTTTTTCCATCAAGTGTTCCTTGTCCATTTCACATACTAGTGTTAGAAACTCCCACAAAACTCTAGCAAAAACTTGGAAATTTATAGGTATCTCTTCCAGTGTTTCTTAATATATGGCCATACTCCCAGTCCTATTAATTTGGAATCCTGGGGAAAGCAGCCTATGGATTTCCATTTTTATCAGTCATCTTAGGTAATTCTGATATATACTAACATATGAAGACATATAGCTTAAACTCCAAAGCATACTCAGCTGAATTTGCTCTACTAGTTAGAATCTATTTGAGAATAAGAGGAAATTTAAGTGGCAACAAAATGGTAGTGATTTACCTGGATCACTTGACATTGTTTTTGTTAAGCATTATTTTAAGTGCTTAATTCTAGTAATAACCTTGAATTTTTTTTCAAGGCCTCAGGGCTATAACTTAGAATAAACTCAAGCTAAATTCCTTTCATTTTGCATCTTAAATAGATACACATTATAGAATATTCTATTTTGTAGACAATAAGTTTATGGTGGACACATGGTGGCCATGGAGATAAACTGCTCAGGTCTCCCTCCAGGACAAGCCTTGTTGCCCAGCATCATTAATTAGTCAAATTTTAGTCTAACTTTTATAACATTGCTATGCACTATTCTTCTCTCTTTTTACTATAGAGGAACAGATGAGGAGAGTAGAGAATGAAAACATTAAATGAATTTTTTTTAAGGACATGATCTATTAAAATGCGAATCTCTATTTACAAGAGTCAAGAGGGGCTGATGTCTAAATTCCATGTGCCTTCCTTTTTTAGTAACCTAAATGTAAGCTTATCTAATTACATTTCTTGAATAAGCATCTTTTGGTAAAGAAGTTATAATGTTTGAATATAGGCTTCATACCAAATATGTGCTTTTGGTGTTAATGTTAGCATGACTATAAATTTTTCCTTCTTAACATTTAGTTCCTTGTTCCTACTTCCTACTCTGAGGATTTAAGTTCCTATGTCTCTGTGAATGATAAGAGAAATTAATTATATCCTGATAGGCAAAATAGAAACCAAGCTTTATTACTAGTACCAGATACTATTCTCTAGATTTTTCTCTAATTTAAAAAAAGAATGAGAATAACATCTCTTGGCCATTTTAAGATAACTTTTAGACAGCACCAAAAGCATAATCATCCACAAACTTAACTTCAAACTGGTTTATGCTGTAATTATTTTTTATAATTTGTAGCGTTTAAGAGTTTGAGTATAACTTGATCATCTCCTTTTTATTTCTATCGAGCTGTAGTGTAATAGCACTTTGCCTTTGCTAATTGTGCAAATGTGGGTTTATGGACTCTATATTTTTAGTTATAATTTTAGGAAGGTTTTTATAAACTTCTATGTACTCATTCATTCATTCAACAACTTATTTTAGAGTACTAATTGTGGGACAGCCACTCTTCTTTGTACTGGGAATTTAACAATGAACAAAACTGGCAAAAAGCCCTGACTCCATAGAGCTTCTCTTGTAGGGAAAGGAGATAGGCAATGCAAATAACAAATATGAGCATAAGTTCAAAAGAAATCATTGCTATGGGGGAAAAAGACTGGGGTAAGAGGAATGGGAAACATTGGGCGATGATCTTTGTGCTTATGAGCTTGCTTACATACCACAGAGCATCAGAAATAACATTGGGATGCTAAATATTGTTTACATGGGTTCTTTTGCTTTATATACTGCAGCTACCAGTGTTTTATTTCTTAATTAATTAATTAGTTAAGATTTTACTTATTTATTTGACAGAGAGAGAGAGATCACAAGTAGGCAGAGAGGCAGGCGGGGGTGGGGGGGTGGGAAGCAGGCCCCCTGCTGAGCAGAGAGCTCCACGAGGGGCTCCATCCCAGGACCCCGAGATCATGACCTGAGCCGAAGGCAGAGGCCTTTACCCACTGAGCCACCCAGGTGCCCCTATTTCTTAATTTATAATCAGGATTTCTGATGTGTTTCCAGAATCCATTGAATTTAAAATCATCCTAAAATGTGTCCTTATTTGGAACAGTTTATTTGGAATGTATAGCTAAGTGAAGTTTTTTTGTTTTGTTTTTGTTTTTTTTTTTTAGAGAAAGGTAGAGGTTATGAAGGGGCAGAGGGATAGGGAGAGAGAGAATCCTAAACAGTCTCCACATCTAGCACATGAGCCCAATGCAGGGCTCAATCTCACAACTCTGAGATCATGACCTGAGCTGAAATCAGGAGTTGGATGCTTAACTGACTGAGCCACCCAAGCACCCCTAGCTAACTGAAATTTAATTTAAAAAGACAGAGACTAAAAAAAATTACTATAAATAGTTGATAGATAAATAAATAAATAGATAGAGACTGGGGCACGTGGGTGGCTCAGTTAGTTAAGCATCTGCCTTCGGCTCAGGTCATGATCCTGGAGACCTGTGATTGAGCCCCATATGGGGCTCTCTGCTCAGCGGGAAGTCTGCTTCTCCCTCTGCTCATGTTCTCACTGTCTCTCAGTCTCTCTCTCAAATAAATAAAATCTTTAAAAAAAGATAATAAAAAGACAGAGACTGAAAATTGTATTGGTTAACATGGGAACAGATGGTGTATTAAACTCCTGTAGAAAATTAATATTTGTCTTTTTTCTTTAGTGCACAGAATTTATGTTACAGTTTTAAATTTAAAATGCAATTAAAATAACTTGAGTTCTCTTGCTAAGGAATGTTCTAAGAAAGAAATTTAGTGTGAAATTTTCTCACTAAGTCATTAAGAGTCAGAAAAATAACTTAGACTTCTGGAATCTTTATATACTTATAATGAGAAAGGAGAAAACTGGGCAACTGAAGTTATCTTTAAAGCGTTGCAGTAGGATCTTAACACAACATCTGATAAATGGGCATCATGCCAATGGTGGAAATGGAAACAGACTACCTAGAACCCCCTCTAGAAGGTTTGTTGCCCAGCTATCAGCAACTGCAGGGTGGGCCTCCACTGCAGAGTGTCTCCTTACCTGAGGTCACATCCTTCTTGTGGCAGCCCACAACTAGTGACAGCCAGGCAGACATTAAAAATACCATTTCATCTCCACATGGGCTGTCATGACAGGCCATGTGTGTTCTACAGAGAACTGGCTACATAATTTGCAGGGCTTGGTGCAAAATGAAAATGTGGACCCCCATGTTCAAAACTTACTACAAATTTCAAGAGGATGGCAGAATAATGAACAAGCACGGGGCACTTCTAAGTGTGGAGCCCACTGAACCTCTATTGGTTGCACACTTGTAAAACTGACCCTGGCGTCACAACATCCTGTGTGATTGGCCAAGGCATTACCGGGCTAACATTGAATTGCAGTTCAACCTGGATGCCAGGCCCATTCTTATGTAACCAAGAAAATACTTTATACTGAAAATTTTTTCCCCCAAATATGTTTATTTTATCTTTTCAGTGTTACAAGATTGATTGTTCATGTACCACACCCAGTGCTCCATGCAATACATGCCCTCCTCAATACCCACCACCAGGCTCGCTCAACCCTCCACTCCCTCCCCTCCAAAACTCTTGGTTTGTTGCTCAGAGTCCACAGTGTCTCATGGTTCATCACCCTCTCCGATTTCCCCCCATTCACCCTTCCCTTCCTTCTCAAAATGCCCTCCGTGATTTTCCTTATGCTCCACACGTAAGTGAGACCATAAGATAATTGACTCTCTCTGCTTGACTTATTTCACTCTGCATAATCTCTTCTAGTACTGCCCATGTTAATACAAAAGTTAGATATTCATCCTTTCTGATGGAGGCATAATATTCCATTGTATAGATGTACCACCTCTTCCTTATTCATTCATCTGTTGATGGGCATTTTGGTTCTTTCCACAGTTTGGCAATTGTGGCCATTGCTGCTATGAACATTGGGGTACATGTGGCCCTTCTTTGTACTGCATCTGCTTCTTTGGGGTAAATATCCTGTAGTGCAATTGCAGGGTCATAGGGTAGCTCTATTTTTAATTTCTTGAGCAATCTCCACACTGTTTTCCAAAGTGGCTGCACCAACTTGCATTCCCACCAACAGTGGAGGAGGGTTCCCCTTTCTCCACATCCTGTCCAACATTTGTTGTTTACTGTCTTATTGATTTTGGCCATTCTAAGTGGTGTAAGGTGGTATCTCAATGTGGTTTTGATTTGAATCTCCCTGATGGCTAATGATGGTGAACATTTTTCATGTATCTGTTAGCCATTTGTATTTCTTCTTTGGAGAAGTGTTTGTTCATGTCTTCTGCCCATTTTTTGATATGATTGTCTGTTTTGTGAGTGTTGAGTTTGAGGAGTTCTTTGTAGATCTTAGATATCAGACCTTTGTCTGTGGTGTCATTTGTGAATATCTTCTCCCATTCTGTGGGTTGCCAGTTTTGTTGACTGTTTCCTTCGCTGTGCAAAAGCTTTTTATCTTGATGAAGTCCCAAAAGTTCATTTTCACTTTTGTTTCCTTTGCCTTTGGAGACAGGTCCTGAAAGAAGTTGCTGTGGCTGATGTCGAGGAGGTTACTACCTATGTTCTTCTATAGGGTTTTGATAGATTCTTGCCTCACGTTGAAGTCTTTTATCCATTTTGAGTTTATATTCATGTATGGTATAAGAGAATGGTCAGATTTCATTCTTCTATATATAGCTGTCCAATTTTCCCAGCAGCATTTATTGAAGAGACTTTTTTCCACTGGGAAATTTTTCCTGTTTTGTAAAAGATTATTTGACCATAGAGTTGCGGGTCCATATCTGAGCTCTCTATTCTGTTCCATTGGTCTATGTGTCTGTTTTTGTGCCATATACTGAAAAATTTTAACTGTACTTTGCTGGTTCACTTGCAGCTCTAAATACCATGACATTGACTACTCTGGTATCTATCATTCTGTTTTATATATTATATCCAAGTGTTTTACAGTATAATCTCTACCTTCCTACCTAAGTCATCATGAATTTGATGCTTTTGTTCATCCATTTCCTTTTTGCCCTTCAGCGAGGTACATTCTTAATTTGAGAGAAGATTTCTATAAGAAAAAGAGTAGAAAATTACAAATACATGTTTGGCATGCAAGTTAATATTTAATTAAAATAAGAAAAGAAGTAATAAAAATATGAATATAAAAACTTGACAAAAGCCATATATGTAGGAGTCTCCTGACTGAATTTTAACCAATCCTTTTTAATTTAATGTTTTTGGGTTCTACTAGGATACTTCCATCCTGTTATATTTGAATTTTGGTATAACCAATAATTGTGAAAAATATCCCAAACTAACTTAAAATCATAAGGAAGAACAATTTAAGTGTATTTTTAAATGGCTTTTCTTTTGTGTTGAGATAGGCAATTGTCCTTTATACATTGACTGATGTATGTTTGCGGTGGTTCTGTTACTACGACACTAGCTTTTTTAAACAATTTTTCTGCATTGGTGGAATTTCGTATTTGGTTTGCTCCAGACTATCAGAATAAGATGAAATAGATACATTAAAATATAATCCAATACATTGAAATGCATATAAAACAAACATTTTCAAAAAACAAAAAACCCAAATATTTTCATATTTTGAAGTACTTCCTGTTTTTACTACTACTATGGGTTGTGTCCTATAAATAGAGGTTACTGACAATTCCATTTTATATTCTTCCCAACAAAACCAAAAAAAATGCATTGTGCATTTATAATTGTGGGCACTGAATTATCAAATATATTACTGAGAGGAGAGAACTTCCACTTTGACTACACATAAATAAGAGACTAATACTGCGAGATTAATACTAAGACTAATCATCAGTACACAGCTGATGATTAGAAGAATTTTCCAGACTAGTTTCTGGTTTTATACATTTCAAATCTTGTATTTCCTTCACTACCTACCTATTTTTTTTTTTGCAAGACACCATAGGATATGTTCATGTTAATGTATAAATTCTAGCCCTGAGACTTTTTGTTATGTTGCTAGGCCAGTCAGCACAATAGGCAGGAGTATTTCTTGAAGTCATTCATTTACTGGGCCTGCTAGCAACATTTTAACTGCATTGGAAGGAACTCTGGGCTAAATAAATATATCCCACCGAATCAACAATAAATGTATCCCCAACTCGACTTCTTAGTTGGATTCCCAAAATGCCCGTGGCTGCTCCAATGTGAAAAGTGACCTTAATTGATTACAGTTAAAAAATCTTATTTTTTGCAGATTTTACAAAAAATATGACTATGTGCACATGTTGTTAGGGCACATGCCCTTTAGAAGATTAAATCTACTCAACTGTTACAGTGATTATAGGCTGGATCCCCTTTAAGGAATTTCTCACCTCCACTATTGATGTCTTTCTATGACAATAAGATGCTGATGTTCTTCTTACTTCAGGACATAAATAAATGCAAAGACTGTAAGGAGCTATTCAATATTATTTGTAACTAATGAATCTTCATTCATAAATAATAAACTAGTGTTAATTTTTTAAGAATTATTTTATTAATTCAGCCAGGCCCAAGACAATATTGTCACATGGATACGTGCTGTCACCTCCCCCTCCTTCCTTCCTTTTTTGCACTCTTACACAGTAAATTTTTGTAATTTCTTCATGTTGGTCCTCACTGATGAATGAAATATTCATGGTTCTGTCCATACCATTTTCTCCAGCAAATTTAGATTTTTATTAGATACATTCAATAATAAAAAAATACACATTTTTGAGTATGCAGAATATGTCAGAGACAATTCTAAGGGCTCAGAATATTATCGAGCTTATTTATTCCTTGATAACATTCTGAGGTGGTATTACCATTTTCTTTATTTAAAGGAATGGAGACCTAGAAAGCCCAGTTGCCTAATTTCATACAGCTAGTAAGTGAGTGTTCAGAATTAAAATTCAGAGTTGCTTGACTTCAGAGTGTGTGATCTTAACCATTTTGTTATACTACTTTTTCTTTTGAATCCTACTATCTGCTCTCCAATGTAACTTATTTAATCTGATTAATACATTCTAGTGACATATACAACCTCTACTGTAGCACTAATAACATTATAGTATTTTTTGTTTGTTTACATATTAACTTAAGATCTTGAGGCAGCAGGTATTTAGCTTTTTTCATCTTTGAATTCTCATCTTCTAGCACCTAGTGAAAAGAATACTAAATGAATAAGTGAGTTAGTGAATTGCTGAATGAATCTAACGACATACAGTAGACATTAGTGGCTCAACTCGAGGTCACATAGTCTATAGAGAATTTTTTAAAAACTGAACTACTGAAAGTGGATCTGCTTTATGTTGTCAGCCTCTATTGGCAATTCTAAACAATGTCAGTGACAAAATAATCCTCTCCACTTGGGCGGATCACTCTCACTGTGCCATCTCCCACTCCAAGTAATTGATCTCACATCAGGCTACTGGATTTTTCAGTGAATACTTGCTGGCAGCTCTTTGGGGATTGCCTTGTTTCTCAAGTCATCAGATGTCTCTTGGTTTCCCTTGACTCTCTCTTGCACAGCTTTCCATCCCATGCAGGTTTGAAGCTTTTGGTGGTTTGTCCCCACACATTTGTTTATTGCCATATAGTTCTGTTGTAAATGTTGTTCAGGGGTTTTTAGTTTTCTCTAACTCTTCCCTCCATTTTTAGGTTTTCTGGAAGACCCAGAGACTATACTGTTTCTACTTTTGTCATTTTCCTAGGATCCCCCTGGATATTTTCATTTTTAATCTTTGCCAGTATGAAATGTGAGAATAGTACTTCAATGTTTTTTTTTTTTTTAAGATTTTATTTATTTATTTGAGAGAAAGAGAATGAGCAGTGAGGAGAGGTGGAGAAGGAGAGAGCTGAACAGGAAGTCTGATGCAGGGCTTAATCCAGGACCCAGAGATCATGACCCGAGCTGAAGGCAAACATTTAACCAACTGAACCACCCAGGCACCTCAGTACCTCAGTGTTTTTAACTTTTCATTACTTGATTTTGTGTAAGCCTGGTAATTATTTTTATATGTACATATTTATTATTGGCCTTTTTTTTTTTCTATATTGTCTGTTCATAGTTTTGCCCATTTTTCTATTGGAGTCTGCCTTTTTCTTAATGATATGTAAGAACTCTTAAGGGGTGCCTGGGTGGCTCATCAGTTAAGCATCTGCCTTCCACTGAGGTCATGATCTGAGGGTTCTAGGTTCAATCCCACATTGGGCTGCTGCTAATTTGGGAGACTGCTTTTTTCTCTCTCCCTCTACTGCTCCCCTTCCTGTGCTTTCTGGCTCTCTGTCAAATAATGAAATAAAATCTTTTAAAAAAAAGAAAAAAAAAGAACTTTTTTAGGATATAAATCTTAATTCTTTGTCTATCATATGTTATAGTAACAACAAATAATTTTAATGGTGTGGCATTTTCATCTAAATTTATTTTGATATAACATAGTTTTGAAGTTTAACTGAATCAATTTCTCAATATTTTTTCTGTGTGGTTTTGGTTATATTTAGAAAGATCTACCCACTCGTTGTTGAAGAGTTTAATAAGTTTTACTGATGAAAAATATTTTATTAATGTTGCTACAGAACAAAGAACAATGAAGTCTTGGAAAGCAGCACATTGTCTTAATATGAAATGATATCAAACAGTGTTGTTCCCACCGTAGATGATCTCTACATGTTCTGGTCTATTAATACATAATAAATAAGGTTTATACAGTGCCTTGTAATTTAAAGACTGCTTTCACTTTTATAATTTGGGCCTCCAATAATTCATGTACTTAGAAAAATAACTGCCTAATGTCAGCAACCATGAATTTCTTTTCCAAGTGAATTCTACCCAATTCTAAGTCTTTTTTTGTTGTTAAGGGATCTGAAGGTTGGTATTAGCAACTACAGTAAAAAAAAAAAAAGAAAGAAAAGAAAGAACGAGAAAAAAGAAAAATTAAGTCAGAAACAAACCAGTTAACAGACATTTGCCAGGAAATGGATTGTTAGCAGATTACTTGGCATAGATCCCTGTAAAGAAGCAAATCTGTTCCCACCTCTTTACTCTGCTTTTCTGCCTGCTGTGTTCCAAAGAAGCAAATGTTTAGATACATTTGAATCATCCAAACTAGGAGTTTATACTAATCCGAACAACATAAGTTATAAAGACCAGGTGATATTCAAAATATTACCTATTTTGTCTATAGTCGATATTTGTATTTTAAAAAATACTACAGAAGATAATTTTTTTAAGGGTTTTCTCTGGTTTTAAGTTAAAAGTTTAAGAAAGCTATAAAACATTTTTATGTGATTTGGAGAATTATTTCTTGAGTAGAATTTTTTTTTCTTTAAAGTCTTTTAAAGTCAAAGTTAGTTCCTATGATGCTGCAATTCTGGTGAGTCAGAAACAAACCATATTTGGACTTTCAATTTTCCACTTTCAATGACTTCCTCTGTCTTTTTTTTTTCAAGCTCAACAAATGTAAAATATTTTAATCAAGTGGAAACAGACGAAAATGTGACTCATTCTACTCGGCTAAGAGGTTGGTTTGCTGATGTCATCCCAATCTCTGTTGCCAAATCATTCTAAGCATATGATCAATCTAAGGAATCCTGCATTTTAGTGTAGGAACTAAAGCATTTTGTTCTAAACTGCCTTTATCTCCCATTTCCCTCTACTTCATGTTTCCTTTAAAAAAAATACCAAAAACATCTTGAATCATTTCATACTTTTCTTATGTGTCATACCACATACATTTCCTTTCATTCTCTGTGTCTCCATTCCACTACTTAATATATATTTTTTCTGAAAACTGTTTGCTATTCTTTATGTAGAAAAAAGAGTCTTAAGATTTATACTTAACAGCTTGAAAAGTCTGCTCACTCTCTTTCTGTAGTCTCCCTTTCAGGGCAGGCATTACAATCTGCTTTCATGATTTTATCTAGCATCTTGGTTTTGAAAGCTCTGAAATCTGTATCTTTATGTCAACCATTTAAATGACCTAACTCAAATTCAGCTTTCAACTGACATCACTCCTCACCTTTCCCACATTCACCTTTAATTTAAAATATTCAAAATTGAATTAATTATATGTGCCAGGCACCCAAAGTTGATCTTTTAAAAAGATTTCCATTATCATTAATAGCTTTATCATTTACCCATTCACCAAAGTATGTCTTTGTATTTTTTTTTATTTCTCCCTCTCTATGATCTTTTCTGTTGAATGAGAGTACAAATACTATTGCTTCTTTCTGAGAAATAATTCAACAATTCAATCCCTTTTTAGTTGTTAAAAAGAAGGACTTTGGAACTAGAAGACTGGGATTTAAACCTTGTTTCCACCATTACTATTTGTGTGACCTTGGGCCTGATACTCAAAACCTCTCTGCGCCTCAGTTTTCTTGTATATAAAATGAAAATAAGTATATTTTCCATATTATAGGGATTATGGACCCAGAACAGTGCTTGGTGTATTGTAAGTGCTCCATAAATGTTAACTATTATTATTTTCATCACCGTTTTCACTCTTCCCAGCTTCTCTGATTTATCTCTTATCTAGAATATTAAAATTGTCTTTTAATTGATCTTCTAACTTCAGTTGTTACAACTGTATATTGTAGCCCATAGGGAAGTGTTTATGTCAGTTAGGGTCCAGTGAGCACTATAGAAGTCACACATGGAGAATTGAAGCTGTATTAAACAATAAGTTATTAGAATAATGAAAAAATACAAAAGAATACCAGAGGAATAATTGCAGAAGCTGCTACAACTCCTAAGGGAGAGAACAAAGACATGACGCTAGAGTATTTAGCAAGAAAGTTAGAGGAAGGACCTTATGAAGGGGAACTCAAATTTGGGGGAGGGGCAGAGCTAGGAAGTTACTGGTACCTCCATAGCTGGCCATAGGAGGGCCAAAAGAAGCCCAAGGACCATGGTAGGCTGATTCTGATACAAACATGAATCAAACAGGAAAGAGTGAGTCCACTTTCCCTTTTATCAGTCTTCTAATTTCCCTTTACAGTCCCCTGTTGTCAGAATCTAATAGAACCAGCTGGCAAGATGGTGATTTGCAGGGTCTCAGCATTAGCATCCTAGAACAGAGTATAGATGGGTGGATTGGAGATGAGCATCAATAGCTTAATCACCAATATGGTTTACTTTCTTGAACACAGATCATCTCTCTTTCTCAACTTGGAAATCGTCAGCGGCTCCTAGTTGTCTATGGGATAAAATTAAGAATCCTCACACTCTGGTCCCAATCTACTTTTTCATTTCTTTTTCCAATCCTCCCTTTCCTCCTCTATGACTGTCCCTACTCTACCTCCCAACTTCCAGTCCCTGCTTCATCATGCCCTTTGCTTTGTAGTTCTCAATTCATTCTCCTGAAATATTAATACTTCCATTGTTTTACTTCTGTTGCCACTTCTGCTTCCTCTTTATCTTGACAAAATCCTGTTCATCCTTCAAGAATAAACTATTCCATTAAACTGAATTCCAGATAAAATTAATGACTGGTTCCTCTGTACTTCCATAAATTGTTCATTCATTCAAATCAAGGATGTATTAATCCCTTATGTTATAGATACTATGCAAAGTGTTGTGCATACATAGTGAACCAAATGCCCTTGATATCTACTGCATGGAATTTCCCAAGGAAGTGACTTTTGAACAGGGATTAAAAGTAAGTAAGAAAAGAAGGGTTGGAGAACAGTAATGAATTTGGTTTCAGACAAGTGGAGTTTAATATTCCTTTGAGACCACCAAAAGGAGTATTAAGAACACTGATGTATAAATGAGTGTGTAACTCAAAAGTAAAAGAAAAGTACATGCAGACTCTCTAGCATAGACATTCCAATCAAGGTTTTGGAGAGAGAGGGGAGTATAAGTGCAACAAGTAAAGGCTGAGTCAGGGAAGATGACTCAAAAAGGAGAAAGAGTGATTAGAGAAACAGGATTAAAAACAGAACCAGTAAGGAAATATTTCAAAAAGATGGAGTAGCAACAGTGTTGATTGCTTCTAGGGTTTGGTAAGGTAACCATACATGCAGCCTTTTGCCTGGGACTTAGTGATCACAGGGGGATCCTCTTCAGTGGAAAGATGGCTGTGCTGCATAGTGTAGAGTGAAGAATGAGGGGGTGAAAGTGAAGACAGATAATGTAGAGTACTTGTTCGAGAAATCTCGCCAGAAAAAGCAGTGACCCAAAGCATTTATATCCTTCTATTATAGTTATTTGTGAGCTTTTCTAAACCACTAGAATGTGCACTCCTTGTGGGCAGCTTGTTGATCTTTGCAACCTTAGCACTTAGAACAGAAACTGACACCTACTAGATGCTTGGTAAAGGAGTTGTGTGACTGAAGAAGGTCTCTAAAGCAGATTAATTGAAACTGTAAAATAACAGAATGTCTTAGTCTGTTTGGCCTGCTATTACAAAATACCACAGACGGGGGCATTATAAGCAACAGACATAAGTTTCTCATAGTTTTGGAGGTTGGAAGTCCAAGGGCAGGGTGTTAGCATGGTCAGGTTCTGGGGAAGGCCCTCTTCTGGGCTAGATTTCTCATTGTATCCTTCACGTGGTGGAAGGGGCTAAGAAACTCTCATTGTATCCTTCACATGATGAAAGGGGCTAAGGATCTCTCTGGAGGCTCTTTTATGAGACACCAATTCATGAGGGTCCTACCCCCATGATTTAAACACCTCCCAAAGGGCCCACCTATTGATATCATCACCTTTTAAAAAGGAGTTAGGATTTCAACATATGCAATTTTGGGGGAATACAAACATTCAGACCATAGCACAGAGTAAGCTCTTTCTGGCTTAGGTTTAATAGAATGGAAGCTGAAATGCTTGTTATTTTTTTTCCTGAGTTACTATTGGCCTAATTTTGAAGATATGTTTTAATGATTCAAAAATATTTTGCATAAAGTTAACAATAGAGGTTAGAGGAACCAATTACAATATAGCCAATTTTTGAAAATACCACCATGCAATAAACTTCACAACTCTAGTCTACAGTCCTGTTGTTTAAGTTTGAAAAGTCATAGTTTAATTCCAATTTAACATATCCAAGAAAAAAACTAAGCTTTTGTTTGATCTGCAGTGGTATTGATAGTTTCTTTTTACATGTATTCTCCAATATTGTAGGAGCAAACCTTGCCAATTTTTTAGTCTTGAATTTGTGTAGAATCCAAGGATATTTTTGCAAAATCACTTTTGCTACTTTTTAAAGTATAAGTTGAGTTGTGTGTAAAAAATTATCTCTAATATTACTAGTCAAGGATTTTTAATTTAGGCTCCCAAATTTAATATTACGTAGACATTCTTATTGAATTGCTGCTCATAATACAGTTGAAAATAATTCTAGATTAACTTTATAAGTATGTGACATTGTTATCAAAGCCACCTAATGTCACCTTTCACAGACCTTTGGTGGCCTGTGGCTCTTCTTTCCCTCTCTGTCTCCCACATTTTATTCAACTTAAACAACTTCCTGTCAGGGTGAATATGTTGGGCAAATACTTTTTCAGGTGAGTTGTAAATGGCAAACACGAGTGGGTTTTCCTTCCTCCTCAGTGGTTATTCAGGTTTGGTTCTAACACTTTAGTTAATAGGGAACTATTCCTTACTCAAAGGAATTTTATTCATCACATGATATATTTTTGGAGAAGAAGCCTTTTATTTCCTCTCAAATCACAACATACAGGCAGCTACTATTTCTGCCTCTATATGTAGCTGGCCTGGAGGGCATGTACATCCAATGTGAATCCACTTGTGTTCTCTGTCCAAGCTGTGTTGTGTCCTTAGGATTCTGAGTGCTATAATAGATAAGGAGAGTGGAACTTAGTCTCGGCCTCTGCACCTGTATGCCTTTGTTGAATTTACTCCCCTGAGGCTCCTTTCAGCATTTGGTTTAGGGTTGGATATTCTTACTCTTGCCATCTTTTGTGTGGCTATAGTCATCTCCTTGGCTTTGACATATTTCTAGCCACTTGCCTTTCTTATGAAGTCCATCGATGACCCTGGACTCACATGAATCAGCTCTTTTTCTATTCCTAGTCAGTCATGTCAGGGGCCCATTATCTCCACACATCTCTTATCCCCTCCCCTCTCCCTACACAGTTCTTCTATTCCTGGCCTTATGATGAGACTTAGCACCTATTGGTCGTTCAAAAAGTATTTTGTAGACTTAGGAGAGGCTAAGAATAGTTTGTTGCAGGGGAGGAGAGTAATTGCTCTTCTACTTTAAATAGGTCATTTTGGAAAATAAGGAATTTGGCAGGGTAGTGTGAGTTTGGTCCTATAATTACTTAAAAACCCTACCAATTTTTCTTCATAAATGTGATATCTTGATTCTAGTGTGTTATGCAAATTTATAATTATTTAAAAGATTCATTACTTTGGCTTTTCTAGTGAATTATAATCCTTTTTTAACCCTAAAGATCTGATTACTTATAGGAATTGTAAGAAATTAAAATATGAGTGTAGACAGCCAACACATTGACATCTTCTATTGGTCAGATATCTTATATGCAATTATTTTACTAATATTTGTAATTACTTCACCAGTTAGGGAGCATTACCTCCTTTTTACATACAGGCAAGAGTGACTTACAGAGATGAGGTTAGGTAACAAGTACAGCATGGACATTGGAATCTAATGCAAGACTAAATACTAACCTTTCTGTTTCTGAACATTAAGATTCAGTTCAGTTATTTTAGTAGGACTTAGAGATTTATTTTAGTAGGACTTAGAGACTTATTTTAGTAAGACTTAGAGATGGCCTATTGTCTCATTTAGAGACATTGCCTCCCATTGTAATTTAAAATATAGGGTTCAGAATTAGATTTCCTGGGCTTCATATCTCTTCTCTGCTGTTCACCACAGCTGGGGCTTTGAGTACATCCCCAAATTCAGTTTCATTATTTCTAAAGTAGAGATGATGATGCTAAAGATGTCAGTAATTCCTTTCTTCCAGAATTGCCTGTGCTAAATGAAATGATCCATGTAAGGCAGATAGCATGGTGACTGGTACAAACTAAACACAAAGTAATTGTTCTCTTATTAATTCAGACATTTTGACTTTAAAAATAGCTTCCTTTTTGGGTGCCTGGGTGGCTCAGTTGGTTGAGCAGCTGCCTTCGGCTCAGGTCATGATCCCGGAGTCCCGGGATCGAGTCCCATATCGGACTCCGGGCTCTGCGGGAGGTCTGCTTCTCCCTCTGACCTTCTCCCCTCTCATTCTCAGTCTCTCGCTCTCTAATAAATAAATAAAAATCTTTAAAAAAAATAGCTTCCTTTTGGCTAATGAAATAGGAATTAGAAAAAGCTCTTTTTTCAAGGTAGCAGTCTCTACATTCCTGTGAGTTTCCTCAAAAAGTTAAAAATAGAACTACCCTACAATACTATAATTGCCCTGCTGGGTATTTACACCAAAAATACAGAAACACTAATTCAAAGAGATCTATGCACCTCTATGTTTATAGCAACCCTATCTACAATAGCCAAATTATGGTAGAAGCTCAGGTGTCCATCAATAGATGAATGGATGAAGAAGATGTGGTATATATGTATACAATGGAATATTATTCAGCCATAAAAAGAATGAAATCTTGCCATCTACAATGACATGGATGGAACTAGAGAGTATAATGCTAAATGAAGTAAGTCTAGTCAGAGAAAGACAAATACCATATGATTTCGCTCATATGTGGAATTTATGAAACAAAACAAATGAGCAAAGGAGAGAAAAAAGAGAGAGAGAGGAAGAGAGAGAGACAAGCCAAGACACAGACTCTTAAGAGAACAAACTGATGGTTACCAGAGGAGAGGTGGGTCAGGGGATGGGTGAAATAGGTGATGGAGATTAAGGACTGCATTTGTCGTGATAAGAACCGGGTTATGTATGGAATTGTTGGATCACTGTATATTACATCTGAAAAAATCAACACTGTACATAACTAAACTGGAATTAAAATAGCAGATAAAAAAACAGATAAAATACCCCATGGGTTAGAAGGAAATTCTTCAATCTGTGACAACATGCGCAGACCTTGAAGACATTATGCAAAATGAGGTAAGTCAGACAGTGAAAGACAAATCCGTATGGTATTATTTACATGTGGAATATAAAAGAGCTAAACTCATAAAAACTTAGAGTAAAATGGTGATTACCATGGCCTGTGGTGTGGAGGAATAGGAGAGATACAGTTTAAAGACTTACATTTGCAGCCAGTAGTCAGATGAGTCCTGGAAATCCCATGCACAGTGTACAACATATGGACAATAATATGATATTATCATCATCAATCTTGGTAAGATCTTGGTTATTCCCACCATAAAAAAAAAAAGACAATTATATGTTGTGGTGGAGGTGCTACCTATCACTACAAAGGTAATCCTATTACAACATATAAATGTGTCAAATCAACATGTACACCTTATAATATGTCAAAATTAATTCAATAAAAGAGAAAACTGATTTCCATAAAAAAGAAAATAGCAAGTATTCTACCACTTTTTACCCCACCATTCCAAGTCCATAGCAGACATAATCCAGCACTATATTATATCCTGCTCAATGCAGAGATTTGTCCTCAGGCTCTTCCTAGTAAAATGTTTCCAGGCAGTCACTATGAATCAGTCAGGAGTCAGCCCACAGGTTGAAGTCTTTTGAAGTCTATTTGCAGCCTTTGTGAAATGTTCATTTAAAAAAAATAGTAGGGGAACAAGAAATCTAAAGGGAAAATAAAGTAGGGAAATATTCTGGTGTGCTGAGATTAAACTTTAAAGATGAAATGGATTTGATAATGGGAAAGTAGGTCTAGGTCAATTCAACAATAATTACTGAAACACAAATAGGTCTAAAACTGAATCAGTAGGGAATTCAGACACACATGAACATGTAATTTCGAACAAGGTATGTTGTAGTAGGTTGTAGTTAAGTAGTCCAGACAGAAGTTCTAAAAATTTCCAAGAATGGAACAAGTAAGGCACTAAGGGACAATTTAGTTATTATTCATTTAGCAAACATCTTTGGACAAAGCCCTGCTTGGTAAATGAAAAGGTGCTTTTTTTTTCATTGTCATTTTTGAAATACTAAAGACCTAAACATCTTCATAAAATAGCATAAATCACTAAATTGGAAAACTAATGTTTATGTGGAATTGAAGCTTATGTGAAAAAGCCTCATTCTTACACAGGGATAGCCATGGACCAAGCTCTCTAATTTTATTCTCAATAATTTTCTAGCATTACTTTTCAGAATTTCAGTGTGAGATATTTCACTTTTATTAAAATTCTCACACATATGTAACTAATTATATATTCAGTTAAGTCTCTTTTAGGCTAAAGGGTCACCAGCTCCTCTGGAGTTTGCCTGTGCTACATTTGTGGCAAATAGTAAAATATCTAAATTGGAACAAGAAATATAGCCATGTAAGTAAGATGTGGCCCTCAATATTGAAGCTGGAAGTACTATGTTACAACTCACATGGTGACAAAAATGCTTAAACAGCGGTCACTTATTCCATAAAAATTAAAAAAAATAATCAGAATGGCACTCAGTTCTCTAAACTTGCTGATACATTGCAACTTTGGATATTCTTTTGTGTCTGATTCAGCAGTTTTAGAAACACTGAAATACTCAGCATACAGCTGTGTTCCTATTTGCACAGACTCCACATCTGCCAAAGCAAATACTGGTCTGCTCCCTGTAATTCTACCGTGCCACCAGACTTTCTCCTGTATTTATGAGATGGGTGTGTTGATTGTAAGTTAGAGTTCTGGTGTTTGGTTCTTGACTACATTGTACTTAAGTTCATTCTGTGTTTTTTTTTTTTTTTGGTTAGAACTTGAAAGCAATGCCACTTTTAGATTTGGGAGGGTGCAAAGAAATAAGGCAGAATAATTATATTATAGTCATGATATATCCTCATTTTATTTCCTTGACTTGTACATGTATTTGAAGGAACATCTTTTTTCTTGTTTCCAAACTATACTTTAAAAAAAAAACTCCATTTCACATATTGAGCTATTAAGCAAAACTCTTTAAAGAGGAAATAATTTCACTTAAACATTGATAAACTTAAGTATAACAAGTGGTGAAATATGAGTGATTGAAACTGTTCTCTAGAAAAGGTTAATAAATGAGCATTATGTTTTGATCCCTCTCTCCCTTATCCTCATCCTCATTCCTCCTTTCTGGCCAAATCTTCCAACAAAGATAATGATTTTAATGATGATTCTCAAGTTCCTTAGGCGTAGAGTGAATCTTCAAGTGAATCAGTCCTCAAAGTGAATGGTGGAATCTCATATTCTATCTCCTTCATTTACCCTGCATGCTTATACACTACTTTTATAATTTCTTTATTTTGCTCAGCAGCTCTCTTTTCTACCACATGAATTCTAAACCTAAATCTAAAATTAATTTTTCCAGCTTCTGAGTATGAAGCCTCTGCCTACTCTGTCCAGTTCATTTACTACCTCCTGAGTAAGTCAAAGTTATCCCATCCTGCACACTTTGCTTGCACTTCTTCTTCTCACCTCTCTCCCATTCATTCAAATCCTACCTTTCTTCATGACCTAGCCTGATGATTTATGGCTTTTAACTGCATATTTCAGTTTTTTAACATTTTTGACAGCTTAATTTTTAACATTGTATTTTATTCTTCTGACTTATCCTACTTTTTCTGTTTTTTTTTTCCATTGTTTTTTTAGGAAAGAGGTTAATAGATTTTAGTTTTTTGCTCACAGTGTAATCCTCCACCTCCAGCTACAGAATATGTTATGCATTTAATTTCTTTTCTTTTAATTATTGTTATAGATATTTTCACACACATGTTGAAATTAACAACCTAAAATTAGTATTTTTAACTTCTTAGCAACTAAACCAGGCACTTAAAATGCTTTATTTCCAAAAGCCAACAGATATGTACAATTTTAGCTTTGTATTGTTTTTATTAACCCATCCGATTTTTTAGAAATTGTCTTATATGGTCAGTGATTGTTTAGATTTACCTATATGTAGAACATTTTTCATTGCTTGCATCTCAGATTTCTTTTTGAGATAACTTTTGTTTTCTTCCTAAAGTGTATTCCTAAAGTGACTTACACTGTCTTCTGGTTTCTTTTCTTGTTGGGAAGTCAGTTTTTAGCTTATTTATTGTTCCTTTCAGTTATTTGCCTTTCTTTTTCTAATTCTGCTTTTATAATATTTTGTCTTTAGTGTGCACTGCTTATGTGTGAGTTCCTTTTTATTCTGTTTAGGTTTTTGTTTTTGTTTTTTACATTTTCTAACTTTGAGGTTAAGTTAATTTTCAATTTTGAAAATTTTTAGCCATTATCTTTTATGGTATTGCCACTTCCATTTTCTTGACTTTATACTTTTGGAATTCTAACCAGATGTATTTTATATTTTCTTACTCTAACCTTTATATCTCTTAATGTCCCATATATATTTCTTATCTTTTTATTTTTCTATGTTGCATTCTGGATATATTTTCTTCCAAATCATCGATTCTCTCTTTAGCTATGTCTAGTCTGCTTTTGGGTGATAATATTTTGTATAATTCCATTTTATTTCCATTATGGATTTATGAATAATATTTGTTTTTAATACTTTGTTAGTGATTGCTCTAGGGTTCAAAATACACGTTTTCATTTTTTTAAAAGATCTTATTTATTTATTTGACAGAAAGAGATCACAAGTAAGCAGAGAGGCAGGCAGAGAGAGAAGAGGAAGCAGGCTCCCTGCTGAGCAGAGAGCCCGATGCCGGGCTCAATCCCAGGACCCTAAGATCATAACCTGAACCTAAGGCAGAGGCTCCAACCCACTGAACCACCCAGGTACCCCAAAATACACGTTTTTGAATCAAAGTCAACCTTCACATGCAATGTTGAACTTTATAACAGTATAATTCCACTCTCTCATTCACACTTTTATGCTACTTTTATCATATAGTTTACTTTTTCATTTGTTATATTGCTACTTTTGCTGTTTTAGAAATTCAATTGTGGTTTAGAGTAAAAACAATAATAAAAATTTTTTTATATTTACTTTTATTTTAACCTTTTCCAGAGATCTTTATTTCTTTGTGTGGATCCAAGTTTCTAACATATTCCTTTTACTTGAATAATTTTCTTTAACTTTTCTTACAGTTTAAGACTTCCAGTAATGGGCTTGAAATCAGATGTTTATGCCGTGTAAAGATTATTTTTTTCGCCACTTTAAAAATGATATTCTATTTTCATCAGTCTTACAAAGTTTCTGATGAGAAATCTGGTACAATTATTTATATATTATGTATTTGTATTTTTAGTTTAGATACCTTATATATTTTCTTTTTTATCTTTGGTTTTCAGAAGTTTGAATATGATACACTCAGAGGTTTCATTCTTCTTCTTTGTTATTTATGCTGCTTGGTGTTCTCTGAGCTTCTTGAATCAGTACCTTTAGTATATTTTGTTATTTTGGAGAAACTCTTAGCTACTATCTCCCCAAGTATTACTTTTGTCCCGTTCTCTCTTTCTTCCTCAGTTTGTTTTACAACCCCATCTTCTTTTTATATTGTTGGAAATCATGCTGCTTGGCTGCCCTATAATCTCAGGTTTCTATTGAGTTAAAGAAAAATTATAATTCTGAAGTTATCTGGCTTTTAGTTATTATTAGGATGGGAGAAATGTACTCGTTAGCTTTCTACTTCCTACTTAAAAGCTAGTTGTCCTTTTGTTCTATAATTCATTTTGAGATAGTATCTAATGACTTTTAGCAATGAAAGATATAAAAATTAGTACATTTTATTTTTCTTTTCCCTTCCTCTTCTCCAACCCCTAATTTGGATTACTATGTTTGTTATTTAGGCCATCGAACTGAACTGATGTTTTTTTCTTTTCCTTTAGTCAAATTTTTTTCAGTTTGTAGCATGATCATTTCACATTTGTGTCTCCATTTCACTTAACTTAAAGCCGTTCCTTGATTAGCTAAATTTGATCACTGCAGATTTTATTTTTAAGAATAATTATTGAACCACTTTTATTTTCTCTCAGTATTTTCTAGATATCACTCCTTTTTTTCTGGTCCTGAATATTACTGTAAAAAATCTCTAACTTGATTTTTCTCCTTTTTTCAGACTTTCAATTGCCTCAATATTCATGTAACTTTTATTAATCATGAAAGTTCAGTAAATCCAACAAGATATGACCTGGTGTTGTTCATCCAGCAACAACTTTGTTGTGATACATGTACTATTTCCATATGTATATTCAATATGTTCTTTCCTTTCATTAAAAATGTTTTTTTCTTTCATATCTTGGGAAATATTTTCTGTTCCCATTTCTGTTCTATTTTTTTTTAATTCAAGAGAACCAATTATGGATATATTGAATCTCTGATTTGTTTAGTCATCCAATATCTATCTTTAACTTTGTATATTTAAATAATTGTATTACCTTCCACTTCATTTTTGTGTGAGTACTTCTAGCTTGTTCGCTATCTCTCTGTTTTCAGTAATATTTATTTCATTGCTTTTATGTTCACATATGGCTTTTGTTCTAAATATTTGTAATTTTATCTCCCATTTATTTTTTGAGCGCTGATTTATTTTTTATGTAGTTTATTATTTTTGTGATTTGTTAATAGAAATAGTACACACTGATTTTGTTGAATGTCTGAAGAACTCTTTGTGTGAACTATGCCTCTATTTTCTTATGTGTTATGCTGTTCTTCCTCTGCCTTCTCTTTGAATGTCTTTTCTCCGTTTATTTTTCAGTTTCTCTTCTTGGTTTCCATGCTGGCAGTTTATAGAGCTGGAAATTTGCTGAAAAGTAAAGTGGAGAAAGAAAAGTAGCAAAGAAACAAGGTAGAAAGTTCTGTGGCTTTGACTGAGATTTATTTTCTTGAGCACTCCTTTATGTCTACTCTTACTTAGTTCTCAGCATCCATGAGATTGGCACGGCTGACAGTGACATTTATAGTGAAGCTCTCCTTTCTGCAAGCCTATTCTTTTTCCACAGACTTTTTGATCTTTGATCTGGTAAATATTAAAGGTCATTTGATTAAGATGCTGTGTTACCTCCTCATGTAAATCACTATATATATGTAAAAATTGAAAAAGGTAGAAATTATATGGCTAAATAATTACCATTGGTGACATTGTATTGCAGAATCCAGAATGGACTCTGGATTCAAAAATACTGGAGTTTGAAACCCAATTCCAATCACTATCTTTGTCTGATTTATACTTAACCATTCTGTTTTGGTCTTCTTATGTTCGAATCTATCTCAAGATGGTGTTTTCATTAAATGATATAATGCCTAGATAGCTCTTAGTAGAATGCCAGGCACAGAGTATTCAATAAATGTAATTTTTCTTCATTTTTATTATATGGTTTTGCTTTTAAGTACTAATTCTTACTCATAAATCAGTGAATTCCTTAACTACAAGTTGCTAAAGCAAATATCTGCCTTGATCTCACCTGGTTTATCTTTTCTCAGTTAATCTTTTTCTATGTCTCTCACCAATACTCTTCTGTATCCAACACTTGGATGCATTCTGTTTTTGATGGATTGTATCTATCAGGATCCTGGCCCACAAGAGATGAAATCCTCAAAAAAGATAAAGGAGGATAATGTGATCACTCTTTAGGAAGGTGTGGGCAGGAAGGTAAGACCAGCAGCAAATGGTAAAGCACCCAGGACCTGACTTTATCATCCTTAGGCCTAAAGGAGAAAAAGAGAACAGTTCCTGGAAACTGGTGAGGTACTGCTTTAGGAAAAAGCTACTCCCCAGCATTGTAGCCTTTCTCTAACCACAACCCAGCAGGAGGGGGGAAGGAGAATAAATACTCTGACTTCATTCTCCTCCTGCTTTCTAATTCCCCGCTGTGCTTCCCAATGGCCAAGTCACAACAAGTAGCCAGAGGACAAGATTGTCTGCTGATGCCACCTGTAAATGTCAGCCTCTTGGGGCAAAGAGATATGAAAGAAAGGGTGGAGAGTGAATCCGAAGGGGCAAAAGGAGAAAAACAAGTAGTCTGTTGCTTCCTTTGGGAATATATTATATTAGGATAGAAAGTCTAACTATAGAAAGTTCTGTAGCTGTATTTGTACATAATTTAGAGTTTAAGTTGAACAACCTTTATCAACTGAATTTTTAGAGTTCTATTTTTTTTTTTTTTTTTTTGGCCATTCTACAGCTTTGTGATTTGATGAACTCAAAACAGAACTTTGAGAGTTCTAGATTTTAAAGAGAACAGAAAAAATAAAATGCTACCTTAATAAATCTTACTCTGTAGTTACTTATAACATTATCTCATGGTTCATCTTTTTTGCTAGCATTAATGAGCTACTTTTACATTTAAGTTTTTAATGATGACTTATATGTGGATATGTGAATAAGAGCAGAATTAATAAAGTATCCAATCTTACTTTTTAATCATGGACTTGCCCAACAATTCATATTTATAGGAATCCAGCTCACAGGTTATAAAAAAAAAATCTTAATTCTTCTCCTACCCTTAGTCTATTAAAGAGATAAAACATCATGTGAAAGCATACATATACACATCAGTATATTACATGTGGGAAATTAACTATTCAGGTTAAGAAGAGTATAGGACTATTTTTATTTTATTTTATTTTATTTATTTTATTATTTTATTTTATTTTATTTATTTTATTATTTTATTTTATTTTATTTATTTTTTTATATGTTTATTTTTTTGAGAGAGAGTGAGCCTTCACAGAATTGGGGGAAGAGTGGAGAGAGAAGAGGACAAGTAGACCCCCTGCTGAGCATGGAGCCTGGCACAGGGCTCATCTCATGACACTGAGATCATAATGTGAACTGAAATCAGGAGTCAGAACTTTAATCTACTGAGCCACCCAAGCACCCTGAAGTGTATAGGACTTTAGAAAAAGAAATATATTAACATGGTTGAAAGAATGAATGATTAGGGAAATAGTTGATGAATAAATTATAAATTAGGGTAGAATTGGCCTAATGTTTACCACTATTTCCAATGATTACTTATTATTGTTACTTATCTATATGCCTGAAAATAGTGACATATGTATGCTCTACAATGGCAGGTAAGGAGTTGATTTTCAGACCTTTAATTTGCTTTTCATTTGTTATTATGAAACCAATTTCTGGATGGTTAAATTGACTTCTGAGACATATCATTAATGAAAGTATCAGATAAATGGTTCTGGTTGGTAAGTGCATCTCATATGTCAACAAACCAATAAATAAAACTTTTTCTTGTCCCTCCCATCTTTCTAGTAAACCTTTTAACCTGTCTTTTCTTTACCACTGGATTTCTCCAAAATCGATATCTCCTACCGTATGTTTTCCTTTTTACTATCCATTTCTCATCCAGTCAAAAAATAAACTCCATACTGTTTCATATGCCTAAGGTCCTTAACTCTTAATCAAATAATCATAAAGTGGTAGTAAGGGATTTCAATTTATTCTGGCAGTACTGAAAAATATGAATGATTACCAGACTAGATTATATATTTATAAACCCATTGATTATCTGTATAGTTATATATCTTTGTATTTATTATATAAAAATAACATGTGTCTTTATATATTCATCTTCCCAGCCTCCATGTGGAAAATTGGCAGGGTAAAGTGTAATATACATTTTTTCAAGGTGGAAGAAATAAACTCCTAGGTCTAATTATATATCTTACTAAGGTTATTAAAGCTCAAGGTAGCAGAATAAAAACCGACAAGGGCCTATGGAAAAGTTTTACTAAATAACAGAAAAATAGTAATCTGGTTTCTGGCCTTATTGGTTATCTCTGTTCCTTAAATATATTGAGCAAAAATAGTCTGAATGCATTTATATGAACTTTTGCTGGAGTTTTCTTCCCCTGGAAATGCTCGTGGCTACCTACTTTTGTCACTTGAATCTCAGCTTAAATCTCATTAATAAACTAAATAAGTAAACCTAAATAAACATTATTTTAACCAATTCAATAGCTGTAACATACCCTTCCTTAACCACAACAAAGGATATGTGTGCCTCCAAGTATCTTCATTTACCACTCAGAAACTTAGAGAAACTTACTAGAAACCGTCTCTGTTTTCCTTTATTTGTAATAGTTTAAATTGGGAACAGTTCATCTAACTAACAATAGGAGGGTAGCGCAATAAGTTATAGAGTAGATATGATAGAATATTATATAGTCATTAAAAGAACTGTTCATAGAATTTTTAGTAACATGCATAAACTTCTTATCTCAGTGTTAATTAGGAAAAAAGCAGTAAATTAAGCAACAGATTACATATTGAAAATGTATTCTCAAATGAAAAAAATATTTGAAGAGAAATAGATGTTATAAATGTTACCATGATTATATCAAGATGGTGCATTTATTAGTGAAATGATTTTTAAAATATTTTCTTCATTTTCTCTTCTTTATGGGTGGGAGGAAAGGCATGTGCTACTTCGTAAACTTGAAAATTAAATACTATATTAAAAATGTAGAAGAGAAATGAACATGCTTGGACTATGGCATAAATAAGTGTTTCTCAAATTCTCAGTTTGGTCTCAGGAGTCTTTTGTACTTTTTTAATTATTGAGGACCCTAAATAAAATGTTGTAGGTTATACCTATTGATATTCACCAGTTTAGAAATTAAAACTGAGAATTTTAAAAACTTATTTAAAATAATAATATATCCATTTTGTGCTAACATAGTGTATTTTTATGAAAGTAGCAATACTTACCAAAACAAAAAGTTAATTAGAGAGGTGGCATTATTTTACATTTTTGCAAATCTCCTTAATGTCTGATTTAATAGAAGACAGCAGGATTCTCATATTTGCATCTAATTTCAAGCTGTTGCCATTTGTTGTAATGGTTAAAGTATACGAAAAAAATCTGGCCTTGTATAAATCATGTATTTGGAAAAGGGAAAACTGCACAGATTCACCCTTAACTCCCCAAAAAGAAGATCCTGTGAGCACCTAGGAATGCTTAGACCTTCTAAAGTAGGGGAAGAACTGGAAGTCATATATGGGTTGTCCTGCATGGTTTACTTACTAGTTGTGTAACTTTGCATCTCACTTAACCCTACCGAACTTAATGTTAATTACCTGTAAATTGAGATTCTTAACCCACTATGTGGTTGAGAAAATTCAATGGAGTGTCCTTTTGAAAGTCCTTGGCAGTGTCAAAACAAAGACTTGGGATTACACACGTGTCATTTTTGTATTTTCTCTGTGTAGTCAAATCAAGTCTTTTATAGTAGTTATGTTTGAAACTCTCATAGTGATAAATTGTAAAGGAATAATATTTAGCTTATGTCCATTACTTTTAAGCAAATGGAAAGTCTGTTTTTTCCAGAGGGATATCAGATACTTTCTCTCATTATGCTTTCCCATCTTTTCTCTCCAAACACTTACTCTCCTTTTAGCTCATTCTGTTAAATCAACACTCAAGTTGGAAGTTCTTTCTGAGTTCAGGCAGTCTGAAGGGAACCCTGCCAAACTAAGGCATTGCTCACTTGTCTTGTCCTTTTACCCACTGAAAATATGTTTTAAATGGCTAAAAATAACTGCAGGATCCTGCACTGTCCATTATTAAGCAAAGAATTGAATAGAGTTCTTCTCAAACAGCCTACTTGTATTTAATCACCCCTCAAATGTAATAAGAATAATAAAAATGATAGCTTATATTTTATTAATTTTTAGAATTTGTAAAACTAATTCATGAACGGTTCCTGTAATAATACTTGGAAATACAAAGGGGCTTTTACTGTCTCATTTTTCAAATAGGGACTTGAACTCTGCCAATGTATGGAGCTCTCCTTAGGTCAAGTGGCTATTCAGAGGCTGTCTTGAGACCAGAGCTCGTATTTTCCATGGCCCAATATTGTCAGAGATCATATTCTGTGGAATAGTCATTTCAGAGAGATCATACTTCAAGTTCTTATTGACACAAAAGGAGTTTTGTTAATTTCCTTGTTTTTTTTTTAACCTAAAATTAGTTTGATTATACTAACTATTCATTCCCTTTCTTCAGAATTTGGAATTTGGAGCTGTATTTTCCTTTCTAAATACTTTAAAGGGCTAGTAATACTCACAGACTTACATCAGAGAGGGACTTACAAATATGTTTTCCACTTCTCTTTGCTATGTTGACTCTTGGGCTGCTGAAAAACCACTTTGGAGTGAACTTAGAAGATGAGATGAGGTTGCTATGTGAAAAACAGAATTCAAATCTATGTATGGTTACTGATTCATGCACATTTTTTCTTGAGCTATGTCTTCTTTTGGAAGAGAGATGTGGGTGTGGTTCTACAAGAAATAAAACCATGCAGAGTATTAGAAATGCTTTTTTTTTTTTGCTACAAGAATAAAGATGTAGGCATGTTATTGATGTCTTTCTGTGCCTCTCCAGTGACAGAGCATTCTGAAGCATATAGTCCAAGAGTGTGTTAGTTTAGTAAAATCATTACAAACCCCATAGTACCTTGAAACAGAATAATTAGCATGGATATTATCTTGAAATACTGACTAGACTATTAAAAGATGAAAATCTTGTTAGGGTTGGGATTTATTGAGGTTGGCTTTTAAATATTTCCTGGCCCCTCTTCCCATTTCCTTTATTGTAAATACTTTATGCTTTTAAAATATTGTGTTTTACATAATATTTTAAGCATAAATTCATTAATTATTCATATGTATTTTTATTTATTAATAAATATTTAAATTTTACTTAAATATTTCATGCTTTGTACTATTGAGTGGTCTCAATATTGTACCATTGAGATTTAACTCTGCTAGGCTAGGTGTGCCTGGGTGGCTCAGTGGATTAAAGCCTCTGCCTTCAGCTCAGGTCATGATCTCAGGGTCCTGGGATCAAGCCCTGCATTGGGCTCTCTGCTCAGCGGGGAGCCTGCTTCCTCTCTTCTCTCTGTCTGCCTCTCTGCCTACTTGTAATCTCTCTCTCTCTCTCTCTCTCTCTCTCTCTGTCTGTCTAATAAATAAATAAAATCTTAAGAAAAAAACAACTCTGCTAGGCTATTAACAATTTCTTTAAGCCACCTGAATATTTTTCTTTCTGTCTAATATTCCTTTAGCCAATGTCTGTTGGAATGCTATCTATTCTTTGAAGTTCTATTTAAATTCTGCCACCTTCATAAACTCCAGATTCTTTGTGACTCTATGTTCTTTTACCCTACCTTGTTCTTCTGTTGTTCTGTGCACTTCTATAATAGAACTCATCCTGGTATTATGTGGATTATAGATGTCAATTCTTATGTCTATTATCACCAAACCAGGTGAGCCCTTGGAGGGCAATATATATGTCCTATATATATTTGCATCAAAGTAATCTCTCAGTAAGTGTACGTTGTATGAATTGTATATAACTTTTAAAACCAGAACCCTCACTTACTTAAGTAGGTAGGATGGATATATTAGGATGTTCAAGTACATTTGAAACAAGGATATGGTGGCTGATGCTCATGCCTCAGGAGCACAGTAACATCTTAATTCTTTTCTTTTACTGCTAATTTCCATATCCCAAATAATTGAAGTAATTTGGAGAGTTTTTAATAGATTCATAAAAAATTGAGCAGAATTCAGAATAAATTTAGTAAATTAAGTGTGCTATGGCTTCTGGAGCCACATGATGGGCCTTAGAGATTGACTATAAAATGCAGATTAATAGGGGCCCCTGGATGGCTCAGTGGGTTAAAGCTTCTGCCTTCGGCTCAGGTCATGATCTCAGGGTCCTGGGATCGAGCCCCGCATCAGGCTCTCTGCTCGGCGGGAGCCTGCTTCCCCCTCTCGCTCTGCCTGCCTCTCTGCCTACTTGTCATCTCTCTCCTCTATGTCAAATAAATAAATAAAATCTTTAAAAAAATGTAGATTAATAAAGGATCTCTTCTTACAATTAAATGTGTATAAATTTGATTATAAAGTAACAGAGAAATTGCCAAAGTTCTTTTTTTTTTTTTTTTTTTTTTAGAAATTGCCAAAGTTCTAAGTGTCCTGGATTGTTTTAGCTACATATTATACTTATGGAAAAAGAGATTTCAGATGTTCCAGGGACAATTCTCCAGATTCCTCTCATTCAAAAATCATGGAAGTGGAGATGATACTGAACGGGAAGAAAAGGCACATTTATAAAATCTCCCTCATACAATATTATCTTATGATTACAATTATTCCAGAGAAAACAAAAATAAGTCTCTGTAAAACAAGAAAATGAGGTCCATGTGTTCTTCCAAATCTCAGGAGACAATATCACTCAATACTTAAAAAAACCATTAAAATAATATACTCTCCAACTAGTGAGTGAAACCCATGTTAGTATTTTCTATGTATTAGGAATAATAACCCAATATTTGTAGTAAGTGATCATAGGAGGCTTTGATTTTCTCATTTTTAGTTGTCAAGGATGACTCATTTGTGTGGATGCAGTAACTTAAGATCAAACTCAAAGCCAAGTTTATGAATTGCCTTTTCACCAACTCTTTGTGTATGGATGTATGTTTTTGTGGATAGCTATCTACATATTTTAATTCAATAGTAATTAGAGAAATATGATCTAAATATACAGAATGTTTCTGATATCTAAGCAATATAATCAATGAGCTACTGGGTCCTTGTAGTAGGATAAAGAAGATGTGAGATACATAAATAATCGAATATTACTCAACCATCAAAAAGAATGAAACCTTGCCATTTACAATGACATGGATGAAGCTAGAGTGTATTATGCTAAGCAAAATAAGTCAGTGAGAGAAAGACAAATACCATATGTTTTCACTCATATGTGGAATTTAAGAAACAAAACAGATGAACATAGGAAAAAGGAAAAAAAGAAAAAAGAGAGGAAAGCAAACCATAGTAGACTCTTAACTATAGGGAAAAACTAAAAGTTACTAGAGGGGAGGTGGGTAGGGGGATGAGTTAAATGGGTGATGGGTATTAAGGAGGGCACTTGTGATGAGTGCTGGGTATTATATATAAGTGATGAATCACTAAATTCTACTTTAGAAACCAATATTACACTATATGTTAACTAACTAGAATTTAAATAAAAACTTGAAATAAGAAAAAGAAAGAACATTGAAAAACAGCTACATAGTGACACATTTTAATATTTATTTATTTATTTATTTATTTTTAAAGATTTAATTTATTTATTTGACGGAGAGAGCACAAGCTGGGGGAGTAACAGGCAGAGGGAGAGGGAGAAGCAGGCTCCTCGCTGAGCAGGGAGCTTGACATGGGGCTCAATCTGAGGATCCTAGAATCATGACCTGAGCCAAAGTCAGACACTTAACTGACTGAACCACACATTTTAATATTTAATTAAGACTTCAATTAATGTAGTCAGAGCCTATCTGAAATCATAATTGTATATTTATACCAAAATGAGCTTATTGATTACTTGAAGATACTTAAATACAAATTATAATCCAAATGCATCATATATTTTTCATTCAATATTGTCATTTTATCTTCTAAATGATTATTAAAGTTCTTGAACATTATAAAGAATTGTGATAATAGGGATTATAAACAGAAGTTTCTGCTTTTCAGCATTAAGACTTGACTACTGATGGTCATTTTCTGTTTGATATGTCTACATTGAGGAGAAGGAGATGGGTTGAGTCTTTTCAGTACTCATAGATTATCTAAAAAAGTATTTAAAAAATTGGTATTGAATGCTCTGATAGAATTGATAGCTGGTATAATTATTTTTATTCAAACACTGGACACAAATATGAAATGTGAAACAAAACTACAGCATAAATGACACTTAAAATGGCTCTTTTTATAGAATGCTATCCTTTCTTAAGAGCCAATTTATAAAAACTTTTTGCATATTCTCTCAAAGGCAAAGAATTCCTCACGCTCTGCAAAACAACTGAAGTTATTAGAGGAGCTGAATGAGTAGTTTTCCCCAATATACAGGAAAAATTTAAAATTTTAAACAAAGTACTGATGGGCTTGTGATATGTGATAAAATGCATCACATTAATTTCCTTGTGCCTTACTTCCCTCTCCATACCAAGGACATAATTCCCAGGCCTCTGGCTGCCACATAATTGTCAAAAGAACAATGTAAGAATGCAAAGTCTGGTAGACTGAATCACTCCTTATTTTGTTGAGAAAAAACTTAAGACTCAGGCTTTTAATATTTTAAAAGCAGTATATGGAGCATAACAAGCTCATTTGGTATAAACGTCTTTTGGTTTCATTGGGTTTCTGGACAATTTCTCCTTTGTCGCCTGTACCTAGTCCTGCCATCTAAAAAGTTTCCCTAAGGGGAAGCCCTGACTCATGGACACTCATTTTAGCTACAGAGAATTGTCTCTTCCAATACAAACAATCATCTGTGTTTTAGGATTTATTAGGCTTAATAAACAATGGATTAATGGTTAAGAATAAGAGAATAAATTTATAAACATGTAAACATAGAAATTTAAGAAAAGGAATGAACTGCTGGTACATGTGATAGCATGGGATGAAATTATAGAAACAGACAAAAAAGGCTACATACTTTTACATTTCATTTATATAACATTCTGGAAAGAGAAGGCTAGAGGGATGGAAGTCAGATCAATGGTGCCAGGGATGGAGATGGGAGAAGATTGACTCAAAATGGAGGAACTTTGGGGGGGTAAGAAAATATCCTATAGATTGTGATGATGGTTACATGATTGTATGCATTTGTCAAAATTCAAAGAACCATACACCTAAAAATGTGAATTTTGCAGTATTTAAAGCATGCCTTGAGGCACCTGCTGGCTCAAGTCAGTACAGCATGAGATGATTTTGGGTTATGGGTTGAAGCCCAACATTGGATGTAGAGATTACTTAAAAAATAAAATAAAATAAAATAAAGTAAAATAAAATATAATAAAGAAAATAAATAAAGCATGCCTTAATAAACATAAAATAAAAGAAAAAAACAGAATGAGGGAATTACTAGAGCATACTGTGGTAGATAAACTTCCTTCTAATACCTTGGGTTTTCATCTTTATGTATATTTTAGCAGTTAAATTTTATTTTATTAAGAATTTTTATTGAGGTATTGCTGACATACAATGTTATGTTAGTTTTAAGGTGTGCAACCTAGTGATTTTACAATTGTATATATTATACAATGCTCACTGTGGTAAGTGTAGTTACCATAAGTCACCATATACCGTAACTTGCAATATTATTGATTATATTAATATAATCATACATACTTTTTATCCCAGTGACTAATTTGTTCTGTAATTGGTAGTTTGTACCTCCTAATTCCCTTTATCTATTTCACCTATCCCCCAAATATCCTCCCCTCTGGCAACTACCAGTTCTTTATATTTATGATTCTGTTCCTATTTTATTTGTTAATTTTTTTTTTAATTCCACATGTAAGTGAAATCACAAAGTATTTGTCTTTCTCTTTCTGAGTTATTTCACTTGGGATAATATCCTTGAGGTCCATCCATGTTGTCACAAATGGTAAGATTTTATTTTTTATGTCTGAGTAATATTCCATTGTATTAACAACAGTCAAATTTTAAACTGATCATAAATTATGTTTTTTAAAAGAAGCATTAATGTTATTACTTGTTTTTATTTAACCAAAACATATATAATAATATTACCTTTATGCCAGACACTTTACAAATATCAACCTATTTCATCCTCACAATGACCCAGTGAGTGAGGTAGGCAATATTATTATTCTCATTATGCAGACAAGGAAACTAAGCTGCAGTAAGACATGTAATTTTTTCATAATCACCCAGCTGGTAAGTGGTGGGCCAGGATATGAACTCGATCTAGCTTCCAAGTCTATGCTATAACCACTACTTTAGTGTTACTATTATTATGATTTTAGGGTTTTTTTTAGCTTCATTGAGGTATAACTGATGAATAAAATTAGGTCTACTTAAGGTGTTGAAAGTGATGATTTGATATATATGTACATTGTGAAATAATAACCATAATCAAGTTAATTAATACAACCATCATCTCACATAATTACATTTTTGTGTGTGTGGTAAGAACATTTAAGACCTACTCTTTTACCAGATTTCCAGTATAAAGTAGTCACTATGCTGTACATAAGACTTCCAGTCTGTGGACTTTTTTGATACTGCTTTTCTAGTTAGTAAAATTTGAATTATAGTTTAATTATCATGAGGTACAATGGATTGAGTGCTAGGACTTAGAAGCCTATGTTTGAAACTATTGTTTGTATTGTGTAACTTCTGAAAAGTCACTAATCTCTCTGAATCCCAGTATAAATGGAAATAATCATCCTGACCATATTACTTTACTGGGTTATTGTGAGTCTCAAAGACTATATGTATACTCAAACAGTATTTAGAGAAGAGGGTGTTACACAAGCTAATATTATTTATCAGATGACTTATGATTTTAGCCCATAAGACTCTTCATAACTTCTAAATGTGAGTGTTGATTGTCTCAAAATATAGTAGTTTTCAATGTAAAATCGCAAACTTTTCTCAAAATATGACTTATTCCTAAACATATTTAGATTAAAATGAAAGTTTATAATTTAAGAAGTTAACAATTTCTAATACAAAAAATTATTTCTAATTATGCGTAGTTGTAGAAAGATATGTTTTTAGTACAAATACTCAGCTAGAGGTAACCTATATTTACAAAGTTTGGATATAGATAGAATTTGTAATTAAATTCATTGGTTCATGTATTTGCTTACTTGAAAAAAATATTATGCTAAATGCATTTCAAATGATTCTCCCAGTATTGTCATTTGTTAAAAAAAATTGGTGATGGAATTTAAGAGAAGGAAATAAACATCATATAATTTCTTTGAACCTCAACTCCTGTTACAAGAAGACTATGCAGCCAGAGTTCTAATCCTGAATCTGGTAATTTCTTGATGTATGACTTGACAGCAGTTACTTAGCTTCTTTGAACCTTAATTTCCTCTTCATCTATAAAACAGGAAAAATAATAGCACTTATTCCATAGCATTGATTTAAGGATTAAGTTAATTAATACATATAAAATGCTTACATAGCATTTGACACATAGTAAGCACTTGATACTTTTCTACCCAGTATTACTATTGTTATGGTTATTATTTTCACAGTGGCTTTCTGCCAGAAAGAGAATATATTCATAATACACAGGCTTTTTCTGTTCAGAAATTACGGTTATGCTATTTCATAGCATAAATGTGCAGAGATGCACCTAATCTGTTATGAGCTCTTCTTCGACTCTATTACCAGTTTCTCTTCCTAGCCAAGATAGTTTTTTCACTAGGATCATCATTTTCCTAGTCCTCTGGGTTGGCATCTTAGAATCATTTTTATTTATGCTCACTGCCACTTCTGTCATGGCCTTTCTTCATCAAGTTCTACTGATTGTTCACCAAATGACATGTGTTCACCAATAACTATTGGGCAAATATAAATAACCAAGACAGTGTCTGTAATCTCAGGAGCTTTCAGTCTGGTAGGGGAAACAGACATGTAAATATCATGCGACCTTAGCGACCTCAGAAGTAATTGAGTGAAGAAATGCATAACAAAATCAACAAGACTTGGTTCTGCACAGAACATGTCTAGTAGTTCTATGAAGGAACAGCCTGGTTTGTCTGTGTGGAAGGTGGGCTGGTAAAACTCAAGCTTTGCCAACTCTATTGTCTTCTTAGTTGGCAGAAATGTCCTCCTCAATTTTTCCCTTTATCTAAATTCTCAATGACTGCATTTCCAAAATATATCTGGAATCCCTCTGCTTCTTGCTGATTTCACGCCCTTCCCTAGTCTGAACTACCATCATGTCTCATTTGGAGTAAAAGTTCTTTCTTGTGTTCTCACTTCCATTCTTGCCTTAATAGAATACATTTCTCATGAGCCATTTAGATTTTTTTTTAAATCAGCATATTAGAGTCCATTATTCCAATGAGAATCTTTTCTCATTGCATTCAGGAAAAAAAATCTAAACTCTTCTCCATGACCTGTAAGACTTTACTAACCAACCCTAACCAGAAAGGGCTTTCTTTCTATTCTTACCCATTCAAAGCTCATTCCTGTATATGGTTGGAGGAATAATGGCCTTCCAAAGATAACCATATTTTAATCTTCAGAAACTGTGAATATGTTACTTTTCATGTTAAAAAGGACTTTGCAGATGTGATTAAAGATTCTGAGATTGGAGAGATTATCCTGGATTTTACAGGTGGAACCAATAGAGTAACATTCTCGCCTCTGGTCAGAGAAAGAGATGTGGCCACAAAAAATAGTGTCAGCATAATGCTATGTTGCTGGCTTTGAAATGGAGAAAGAGGTTGTGAGAATGTGATTGATCCCTAGAAGTTTAAAAAGGCAAAGAAATAGATTCTCCCCTAGAACCTTTCTAAAGGAATACAGGCCTGCTGACACCTTGATTTTACCCCAGTGAGATCCAGACTTGTGACTAACAGAACTGTAAGATAGTACATTGTATTGTTGTAAACGACTAAGTTTGTAATAATTTTTATGGCAAACATAGAAAAGTAATGTATCATTCCAGGCCATTTACATTTACTGTTCCTACTTGGAATGTCATTTTTTCCCAGTTCTCTGGGGATAGATACTTTCTCAAATTTTAGGTCTTAGATTCACTGTTGCCTCTTTCGATTGGTCTGCCGTGATGGCCCTGATCTGTGGCATTCTTACCACCACCAACTCCTGAACAACTCTAAAACAACACTATTTATTTCCTTCACGGTATATTACCATCTGGAATTAACTGTTTGTATATTTGTTCACTTATTTATTGGTGTTTTTCCACTCAAAGTGGTAAGCTCCACAGCATGAGGGACCTCATTTGTGTTGTTCACAGGTACATCCTTAGATCCTTGAGTAGAACCTGGCAAAAAAATAGGCATTCAACAAATACTCGTTGAATAAGGGAATAAATTAGACCAGGGAAATGGCTATTTCAGGCAAATCAGAACCTGAGCAAAATTCTGAGGTGTGAAATTGCTTATGTGCTTGGGAAAAAAAACAAAAACAAAAAACAAAACTATGTTTCCAGTGGCTGAAGCCAAAAGAGGAAAGCAGAAAGAGATGGAAACCAAGAAATAGGCATTTTCCTCTCCCAACTGCCTCCCCTCCCCCACCTCCTCCTCCCCTTTTTCTTCTTTTAAAGTATCATATAACTGTATCTTGTAAGTACTTGGGAGTTAATTTAGTTTTTTAAGAAAGGTGAAGTAATTGAGTGAAGAAATGCATAACAAAATCAACAAGACTTGGCCATCAACTGGATATAGGTTGAGGGAGAAAAAAGGGTGTCTTCCCATGTTCCTGATCTTTGGGACTAGAATAATGGTGACGGTGTTAATAGGTATAAAGAACAATGCAAGATAATGGTTTCATTTTGGACCCTTTGAGTTTCATGGATTTGTCCAGAGAAAGATGTTCAAAACAGACACTTAGAAATACAAGGCAACAGATCTCCAACCGAGGAGGAAAGTTTTGACTGGAAATCATTAGCATGTAAATGGAAATAAAGTCCAGGGGTCTAA
>CM052810.1:134440486-134468632 GCA_028533885.1 Nasua narica | reverse complement strand
ATAGATCTTAGATATCAGACCTATGTCTGTAGTGTCATTTGCGAATATCTTCTCCCATTCTGTGGGTTGCCTGTTTGTTTTGTTGACTGTTTCCTTTGCTGTGCAGAAGCTTTTTATCTTGATGAAGTCCCAAAAGTTCATTTGCTATGAATTCTTTTAATTAAATCTGTATTATTAGTATGGTGGTTCTGTGGCCTTTAGTTTTAGATTTTTTCATCATGGAATTCTAAAAATATGGATGGGTTCCATAGCAGATTCATTTATAGAGATTTAATATTTTCATTTATCTTAAATAGCAGTCATGCTTATTATTTGCTCTTGAGGTAGAAGAACCTATCAGATTCCTTTATGCTAGTTTGAAGTTAAGCCATTTCTCTCATTCTTTGCAGAGCTTTATATTGAAGAAATGATTAAGTTACAGTTTAATTCAGAGCATCATCTTTCTCATGCTAGTGCTAATTTTTGAGCTAGAATTTCTGGTAGGATGGACTGGTGAACAGTGAGATTAACTGGTTACCATAGAAGATGAACTGCAGGAAAAAGTTCCTCATTTTCTGGTCTTTGGTATAAACACAAAACCTCTGAAGCTTTATAAGGAAAGTTTATACTTTATTTTGAGAAGGCAGAAGGATGCTGGTCATTCTGAGGCAAATGAGTGATTCTGATATAAGAATTTTCTTTTACACAAATTTGTACTTAAAAAAAAAAAGACTTGGGCCCTTGAAGGAGGAACAACTGAACATTTCCTCAGGGATCTTGTGTTCAAGCCGTAAGGAACTACAAATGTTATGTCTTTCTGAGTATTCATTAAAAAAAAAATCTCACTTCTTTCTCTAACCATTTCCTATTTCCCTTCAAATCTTGACGTCTACCAATTCGATTAGGCATGTGTTTGTGCTTTTATTTTTCTCCCTTGAGCATAGTAAAACTGAACTGAATTTTTCTGAGAAACAATGAACAAATTCCTGAACAAATGGAGTTCTCATTAGCCTGGGAAGATTTCAGTCTTCTTACAATCTGTTTGTTTTACTTTAAAAAAAAAAGTGAAGTAATTACTTTATCTAGAGAATGAAAAAAAATGAAACAGATTTAGTGCTATAGAGATTAAACAGTGACTACATTCAAAATTTCATTGGCAGTGCTTGTGTTTGGAGACATGGAGGAGTACAAAATAAAATTAAATTAATATTTTTGATAATTAAGATAGTATTTTTAAATAATATTTGGCATATTCAGCATATAAATATGTTCCATACACTTGCCAAAGGTACACTTACCTGAGCTACCTGGTATTCCTTCCGCATCTTATCCATGGATGCAGTGTTACAAGGTCCTGAAGAATGAACAAGTTCAGTTCTAAAAAAACAGTTTTAAAAAGATGACTTTAGTTTAGTTTAGTTTTGTTTTGTTTTAGGAAAATATGCTTTCCAGTTCCTTTCAGTTTGAAGGGAAAGCATTGAGAATTCTTCATGAGAATCAAGATCTCACACTGCAAGCTCCACTTGGATGGGTCACCTTCCCAAATTTTGCTTCAAATTATAGACTTTTCCTGACCTCCTACCAAAACTTTACTGTTTGGTGTCCTCTTCTTTCCTACTCCATGAGAAATACACAACACATATTCTCTAGTTACTATTTAATGCACAGTTTTAATGATATTACTCCCTTATAATGAGAGCCAATTATATGATAATTTGCCTTTTGATAATTTGCCTTTTTTTCACTGTTCTCTGGCCATCAGAATCAGTAGATATTGTGGCCCTGGGTGAAAACTACACTATCAGATTGACTCTGTGTTTCACGCTTTAGGCAGATGACACGTGGTTGTCAAGGATATTCTGTACTTGACCATGGAGGGTTCCACAGTCAAGACATTGCAATCATTTCAGATCCATTCTAATTGAAACTGGAAGTTGCCTAAGTATAATCAAAATGGAAATTTGCCCACCACATTCCCACTGTTTCTGAAGAGAACTTTTGAGTTTCTTCAGGATAGAACCCTGTGGTAGTGCATCATATGGAAGGCATCAGTGCATGGAAAGATGGATTCTCTGTAGGTATGCAAGGGTGCCAGTTAGCACCATTGTAATACACTAAAATGTAAGGCACCAAGTTAATATGAGACTTCATGATAGTACCTATATCATGTCTCGTGAGATTTATTTAGAGAATTTCAAAGAGGTTGGGGAAGTTTGTGACATCTCTTAATTTTTGTACTTTAATTTCTCTATTTTTTTACCCCATATTCCTAAAACATAACCATTTTAGAATAAAGAAATAGATAGACACTACTATGATACTATATATCTATTTTTTTTGAGCCAACAGCATATATACTATCAGTTGGGCCTATGGACAGAAGAAAAAGCTCATTGTTTCACAGTGAGATTTTTTTCTTTAATTCTAGGAAATTCCCTCAGTTCCCAACTATTACCATTTTTTGATACTTAGGGCCTTTAACAGTTAGATATTTGTACATTGCAAACTTCTCCTTTTCCACTTACTTTCAATAAGCAATTAATAGAGCATGGGTCTTTGGAGTCTCATGTTTGAGTCCTGATTTTTCCATTTGCAACCGTGTGACCTTGAGCAGGTTACTCATCTTTGAGACTCATTTTTTTCATCTGCATATTGAAAAATTGAGTTAAAATTCTTCACACTTTAAAGGCACTGAAGAAAAGCAGATATTATTAATACTTAGGAAGATTCCCTGATTAGGCCATTACAGACTGTTTTCTCCTATCATAATTGAAATAATTTCCATCAAATCCACTCCCATTTACTAGGTGTGATAGGAGAAAGAATGGGGGAACAATGACCTCTAGGCATGGCAGCAGAATGGGAGGTTAGGAAGGAGAGGCATAACTGGGAGGTTTGAAATGGTAATACATAGTTTTTATTTATCTTATGTTTTTCCCTTGAGCGAGGCCTCTCCCCAACTCTTGATTATTCACAAAGCAAGTTAGAAAAAGCAAACCAGCAAAACCTCTGAAAGTTATACTTTGGTATTAGGATGCATTTCACCAACTTGGCAATACTTGTACTCATTTAATTTTATTCTTTTTTCTAATGATTTTGGCAACTGTTTGCACATTTGGTTCAGGTAGGGAGTTGTTCAAGAAAAGTGAAATTCTACTTCATATATGAAACTTCTGTTTACCTTCCTCATATTTTATTGATGTCAAGGCAGACTTATTTGAACCCTAGGCAATGTTTTCGTGAGGGATGGCATGTGTCTCCACCTGGGTGGTCAGTGGGGAGTCAAGTGCTGTGTGTGTGAGCTCACTCAGCTTCTACTAATTCAACATGGCAGTAGAACCTAGAGGGCACTAGCCCAAAGTCAGATGACCGGAATAAAGTACTCACTCTTTCCTTATAAATTCCTTAGAAATACAATGTTCTGGAGCCTTAATGCCCTCATTTATAAAACAGGGGTAATACTTTTTATTTTATTATCTCACAGGTACAAAATAAAGAATTCACAATATTGTGGAAATCTTGTTAGCTATAAAGACCAACATAGGGATAGTATTATCTTAGCATGCCTTTACTGTGGTGAACAGTTAGCTGAATGTACACTAAATGTTTTAAGTAAATAATCATGTTAGCAATCCAAAGGAATATAAGGTGACTCTTCATTGACATAAAGGAAAGCAAGTTAGCGTTTTTTTTAAAACCTTGCATTGAAGAAAATAAAATACCTTCTTATATAACTATCTAGGAACCTCCCAAAGCCCCCAAATAGGAATTAAATAGGAAAAAATTAGAACAGCGGCTTTGACTGGAGGATAAACAGAACAAATAGAAAAAGAAAACATGATTTTTGTGATATAACTGGACTGTAGTCTCTCCACAAGCAAAAACGTAGCTTCCTGGCAGAAGGCTGAATCCACTATTATCATTACTTTTCCCCTATTCATCTCTCCTCAGGAAGCCTGTCTCAAAATCAAAGTGAAGCTCTGAGGGCCTGTTTGTAGCATGGTATCCCTTTTCCCTAGGTCAGAAGGGGACTTTGAGCTGAAAGTTTAAACTGGTGACAAATATCCACAGCAATCTGAGCCAAGTGTTTAGACAAAGGTTCCATCATCCCTCAGGCCTGTCTACTTTCTGGTATATTTTAAGACTCTCTACTTGTACAGAGAGAAACATGCAGTTAAAGAGATGAGGGCTTCAAGTAAATAGACTGTTACTTTCTTTCATGAATAAATTGTGGAAATAATTTTAAAGAAAAGCTTCTAGATTAAAACTGGAGTAGGATACAGGAAATCTGCATTCTACTTGCAGTTCTATCATGAGCCAACTGGGTGATTCTGTGGAAGTGACTCAAATTCTCTGTCCCTCAGTTTGTTTTTTTTGGTAAAACTTGTGATATATTATCCTGATCAGTTCTTCCTTCTCTGAAAGTCTGTGACTATAGAAGGTTTACAGAAACTTTACTCCACATAGGCCAGATTTATGCTATACTTCTGTGAAGAATCTCATATACACTTTTGGTAGATTGAGGCGTCATGCATAATCTCTGTAGATGATGTGTTCCTGTACTTTTAAATTAGAATTTGATGTTTTTATTCAGGTTTATCCAGTTTTTATCCATGGTTCATTTCAGGAATATAACTTCCAATTTATAAGTTTGGAAAATGATCTGCTTTTCAGTGAATGGTTTTACAACAAAATTTCTAGGAAAGTTTCTAAAATGAGACAAAGTTTCTAGGCAAAATTTCTTTCCTTTTGGGGGGTGCAGAGGGAGCGGGAGAGAGAGGGTCTTAAGAAGGCTCCACACTCAGCATGGAGCCTGATGTGGGCCTTTGTCTCACACCTCTGAGATCATGACCTGAGCTGAAATCGAGTCAGACGCTTAACCGACTGAGCTAGGCAAAATTTCTAAAAGGAGGTTATGAAAATAATTCATAGGAATATGGCCTCAAATTGTGTAGGTTTCAGATAATTTTTAACTTTCCAACAACAGAGAAAATGTGTAAATGTATCATGTGTTGTATTACACCATTACAACTGTAAGATGCCATGTTCTCTAGATTCTTTTGGCGGGATGGGTGGTCAGAGTTAAGCAGCATCCTAGGCTCTTACCCTTATAGCTGATGAATTTGTCTTTGTAGCAGAGACACTGTTTGCTTTTCCTGATGACTGAATATGCTAAACTGCTATTCTCTCCAGACTTTAAAAAAAGGAAAAAGGAGAAGAAGGAGAATTAAAAGGTCATGGGATTTCACGTGAAGAGTAGATCATGGGATAGTCATACTTATACTTCAATCCGTATTTTATAATTATTCTTGAGTCATTATTTTTTTGCTATTATGTTTGTTGGGAGATATGTATGTGTTTACTCTGAATATCTAGAAGGTTTAATTTATTCCACTGATATTTCTTAGACACAGAACTTTTTAGAACATACTACTTGCCCTCGTTTTACTTCAGGGAAAATGAGACTCCATTTCTGTGCTTCTTTTCCCAGTTTCCTTCCTTCAGTAATACTGACTGAGTCTTCCAAACATTTATGTTCCCAAAGAATTTTACTCCCAGACATTTTGGGGGTAGAGAACAGCATTTTTAAAATATAACTAGGTGTCTAATTCAGGCACATGAAAAATTTAGATTAAAAATCTGAAAAGATTAAAAAAAATGCTATTCATAAATGCTTGCCTCTATGTTCAAATCAGAGATACCAGTGGGAGAAATCTGTCAGATTCTAGAAAAATGTACTCTTCAATAAGTGAGATCTACTTGGTCATCTTATAGCACTTGGCAATAATTTACTTTGCAGGGGAATGTAAATCCCCCTCAAAGGTCATTATAAAATTATGTTAGTGACATTGGAATTTAATTCAGTTGATTCTGAAATCTTTGACTTTTTATTAAAGGAAATAATGCTCTAATCTAAGTGATGATAATTTTGACTGACTTTTCTCTACAGAGGAAGATATTCCCATTGTACATCTATGAGGCACTTACTTGCATTCCTTCATTTATTTACTATGTCAGTAAACATTTACAGAGTACCTATTGTTTACCAGGCACTTTACTGACTGATGTAGAAACAAGTATTTAATCTTTACCCCCAAAGAGCTAATCATGTAATGGGCACAAGTACAATAAAGGACAATACTGTGTGGTCTGTGCTGAGATGGGGGCAGACAGAGGATCCTAGGGCCACCAGAAGGCACCCCTTCCACATAATGCCTCAGATATGGGAGGTCAGGGAAGGTCTGAGAGCAGGGAACATCAGAGCAGAGTCATTCCCCTGCATTCACTCCATTATCTCCCTCATCTGCCTCCCATCCTCTCTTTCATTCATCCAAGTCCTTAACATCATAATCTGATCTGATGTTCCTCCTTCTACAAACCTTTCCGATGATCTCAGACATCTTGTTCAGCATTTCCCCTTTCTATGACACTTTTAAACCTCGAAAGAAACTTTTCTGTCTTTTCCATTGTTTCCATTTATCAATAAATCATTTATCATTGATCTTTTAGTTTTATTATCTGCTTCTTCGGAATAAAGACCATCTCTCAATGGGTTAAGTAGGTGATGGGTGTAAGGAGAGCGCTTGTTGTGATGGGCACTGGGTGTTGGAAGTACACTCCTAAATTGTACACATGAACCTGGTGGTACACTGTATGTTAACTAACTGGAATTTAAACAAAAATACATACAAAAAAAGACTCTCTCTCAAACCCAGAAAATCAAATGCATTTTCAGGGCTATGCATATTATAGATACTCAATAAATGTTTGTGATTAATAGTTAAAGCACAATATATTTTTGATGGTTCAAAATCAAGTGGCTTCTCTCAGTTAATTATCAGATTGTTTTCTAATTATATTACTCAGTCTTGCTGAAGTTTTTATATCAATAGCAGACAAAAAAATTAAATCAGCTTTTATGTATAAGTTAGCTATATTTAGTTCCTCTTTGTGTGAAGCCTCATAAAAATATATACTCCAAAGCACACAAATTTGGTACAGAATAGAAACAAAAGTTAATTTTATAATTTATCTATTTTGTTTATAGTGACTTTAGTTAGGCATGAGGGACACAAAGATGATTAACACACTAGGGACATGCGTAATGAGGGAAATCGACATAGGAGCCAAAAAGTAAAACACAGTATAATAAATACAATGAAAAAGAGTGGCATAAGGTTATCCTACTCACCTCTGAGAGCAAAGGTTGCTTTCCTGGAGGAGATAGACCCCAAATATAAATGATGGATATGTAGTAACCAACAGAAAGGAGATAAGAGAGGAGCAATAAGATGGCATGTAGTTAGGGAAAAAAGATGTGAAGAAATACTCAGAAGTATTAATCAGCATTGTTTTGCAGAAAAACAAAAAACTGCAGAAAACTGAAGCTTCTTTAGTGTCTTGGAGCATAGAATGGAAGGTAGGGTTATCTCATTATTAGAAATGTGACATTTTACACAATTTATTGATTATTTATAAAGTCTATATTTAATAATAGTAGAGATAGCAAGCATAGATTATCATTTTTCTTTCCTTATCCATTAAAACCTGAGTTGTGAAGTGACAGAGAAATACAGGACGATAGTTGGGACAAGAGGTAGAGTCAAGTAAGGATTTTTGTTTTATTTTATTTTCAAATGACAGAATGGACTGTTTATAGCCTGAGAGTAGTGTCCCAGGGAGAGGGAGATCTAGAAGATACAGAAAGAAAGAGCAATAAAGACTGACCATGATACAGAAAAGCACAGTGTTGCGTATAAAGGTTAGAGAAGTTAGCCTCAAAGAGGAGATGGGGTTATTTTATCTTTGACACTAGAAGCAAGGAGGCAAAGATGCAGATGTAGTTTCAGGTGAAAGCTGTCTGTTTGGGGCCTAGGGGAGGGAGTGGAAGGTCGTGACAGTTCATTTTGAATACAATATTTTTATTGCTTCAATTTAATGTTTCAGTTACTTTAATGTATCAGGTTTAATTCAATACAAAATTATATCAATTTAATGTAATTAATCAAATTACATATCTTGGAATGGCCCTCTAGACCAACTGTTCCAACTATCGGTCTGTTTGGGCTAACATGATGCAAAGATTAAATTATCAGTACCTTATTTGTTTTTATTGAAAATGTTGGTTAAAAAAAAAAAAAAAAAGAAAATGTTGGTTAATTGTCAGACAGTTGCTTAAAATCCTTGTGCATCATGATACATAATGTTTCTTTTTCCAGCTGGGTGGTATGCTGTTCTTTTGAATGGTCAGCTTCAACTTTCCATCCATACCTGACTACCTGTCCCTGCCCCCATCACATGTTACTAAATCACAATGATTAAAAGAGATTCCCTTTCTCAGAGGTGAGGCTAGGATTTTCAATACAGGCCAGTGGTGTATATTCAGTTGACATTTATTTGTAGAGTTTGCTGCCTCTGTAAGTAATATCATACTCTGGGTAGGATTGTACAGTTCACAAAGTACATTTAGTCATTTGATGCATGCGTAAAACCTAAGAACCTTAGTTTACAGATGAGGAAATTGAGACTCACAAAAAATAAATGATTTTGGACAGGGATATAGAACTTAGGTTTTCTAGCTCCCAATGCATAGCTCTTTCAATTGTATCGTATAGAGAGGAGGAAAGAGCAAGGCTGTTTCAGTCAAAAGAAAAGCACTCCACACTCTATGAAAATGGTGTTTGTTTGGTGCTGCATTCTTAGAGACCTCAGTGAGAAGACCAAACCTGTGGCACACAATGATTAAGGAAAGTATCATTTGATCTTGTAGAGGTTTAGATTTTTTTTTCAAACATGAAAGTTTGGGTTTATCATGAAAAGCTGTAATGAGGAAATAAGCAAGCAACTGTTAATTTACCCAACTAAAATTTTTACTTGTGATGAAATAGGAAACCTTGTAAGCAGGACTCTGCATAGAGTTAAAAACAGATGCAATCACAGGATGTGTTACAGGGTAAGAGCCAAAAATGACTTTGGAAAGAAAATATTATGCGGGTTTAGCACTCAGGGAGACACCTCTAATTATTAGGTTTTCTGTCTTGGCTTTCTACGCTCCACTGATTATAAAATTAACGAAAACGTCACTGGTTAAATATTTTTGTGTGCTTCCTCAATCCCTGGATCTTAAGTTCCAGGTCAGACACTGGAAGTAGAAAGAAAAATAAGAAATGGTTTTCTTACTTATAGAGTCCCAGTCTGAGAGATACACTAACTGTAAATTTTTGTAGGGAGAACTGATAGATAGGTAACAGCATACGTTCAGATCTGCTTAAGCTGGTCTATAAATTAGTTAAAAACTACAAAAACCAGATATCTACATCAAACATGTTCAGTAAGAGGCTCTCTGATGAAAATGTTTATTTCTTAAGAAAATATTTTCTTCCTTCTGTAGTGATATTTTTTATCATCTTTCCATGAAGGTAATTACAAATGAGTTAAAGATTTAATCACCTGCAGAAATGTTTTACATTTATGTAAATACTGCTCATTGATAATGACTCAATCTACAATAACAATAACAATAACAAATATTTGTCAAGCCAAGTGCTATAGTACACTCAGTATATATATATTAATAAATTAAGAACTAGAAGCCGTGGTTCCTCACCTTAGGAAGTTTCTAATTTAGTTACAAAGTAAACACTTGAACTAATTAAGCTAAGAAATAAGATACATAAGCACTGAACAAAAATACATTAATTCTTGAGAATAAACCTGGGGTAAATTTAGGAAAGGGGAAATTGGCTGGAGCTGTTAGAAAATGAGTGGAGATTTCAGAGAGGGAGGAGGCAGGAGAATATGGTGTTGTGGAAACTATCAGAAGGGGTCACAGATTGGGATGCCTGGGTGGCTCAGTTGGTTAAGTGGCTGCCTTTGCCTTACCATTCAGGTCATAATCCCAAGGTCCTAGGATGGAGCCCCACATTGGGCTCCCTGCCCGGCGGGAAGCTTGCTTCTCCTTCTGCCTGATGCTCCCCCGCTTGTGCTCTCTCCACTCTCTCTATCAAATAAATACATCTTTAAAATCTTAAAAAAAGAAAAAAAGTTTTTCAGCTCAATCGTAATTCTATCACAGAGATCCAAGGGAAAGGTAATGGAAAAAGGTACTGGATCCTGTAGTGTGGAGTTTTCTGACCATCCTCAAAGGTGTGTGAGAGAATAGTTGTCCAAATAGTTAAGAACCAAAGCAAAATTGACAGTGGTTCGACTTCTCATATGTTCAAATATATTGCTTTCTGAACTAATTTCATATAGTAGTTATCTAAGTCATATATTTAAGTAAAATTCACCTCAGCTGATTTTAGTTCTGTATTATTTTCTAAAAGACTTATTGGCTGTTACTAAGGAAATGATGGATACAACTGTTTCCTGCGCTGTGAATATTTTTAGTGCTAGGAAGTAATTTGTAGTGCTGATGAGGTATTGTCCAAAAGTAGAGGACTGTGATTAGTGGATTATATTAGGAGAGTGCATAAAATCCACCTTGGCTTGGTAATATTTAATCTATATGTGATAAGAATACTTGTTATCATAAAAATGACACAAATTACCATAAATTATTCAATAAAGCCATTCCTATGGAGTCAGTCATTGCACATATCATCAGGTATTACTCTGTAGATTCTCAGGAACCCTTCTATTAATTACTGGTATGATAACCTAAAGACTTTGACTTTCTAATTAAAATTCAGCAAGTATTTGTTGGATATGTACTGTGTTCCAGCTACTGTGCAGGATTATGGGAGTATCATAGTATAAGATGCCCTCCCTGCCCTCACTGAATTTAATCTATCGAGAGAGAGAAAAGCAAGTATATAGAATGGGAATGTTTTATTTTTAAAAAATTTTTTAAAAAGATTTAAAAAATTTAAAAAATATTATTAGAGAGAGAGAGGGCAGGCCCAAGCAGGGGGGGGGGCAAGAGAGGAAGAAGCAGACTCCCCACTGAGCTGGGAGCCCAAAGTGGGGTTCCATCCCAGGACCCTGAGATCATGACCTGAGCCAAAGGCAGATGCTTAACTGACTGAACCACCCAGGTGCCCCTAGAATGGGAATGTTTTAAAAATTTAATTTGTCACAAATAAACCTTTTTTTTTTCCTGTTTAGATAAAGAAATAATCACATATTATAGTTAGTATCAGATAAAAATACTTATTATTTCAGCCATTTCATTGATTGTAAAAATGGCAAGTTGTTTCTTCAAACCAGGACATACCAGGGAGAATAAGGCATTTTGACCTAACTCTTGGCAAAGTTTTATTTCAAACCAGACTACCACAAAACATTTAGTTGACTGATGAATTAGACCACATTTTATTTTTGTCATCCAAAGCACATTACATCCCAAACTTCCTGTTACTGGCATGTGTGAGATACACTTTGAAGTAGACAGTAGTCTGGGTTGAGGTTCTTTGCTGTCTATCCTGTCCAGTCACGTTAGCAAAGTGGTGCAAATATCAGCTTTTCTAGCATAAGAAGATAACAGAACACGGTGTGATTATTGTTCAAGATGAATGAGGAAATGATGTTTTTGTTCTTTTTGGACCTTTTTATTTAAATGTCTTTAACATGCTCTGTTAATGTAATGAATGTTTTTAATTCTTCTCTACCACTGTTCCTTTTTTTGCTTTTGTCTGGGGTTAAACTTCTAGATGTGTTATTATTTGTATATACTTTAGGAAACACAGAAGAAACAAAAGTTTTTTAAAAAGCTAGCAAATTGGAACGACTTTTTTTTTTTAAGATTTTATTTATTTATTAGAGAGAGAAAGACTGAGAATGAGAGGGAAGAAGGTCAGAGGGAGAAGCAGACTTCCCGCAGAGCCGGGAGTCCGATGTGGGACTCGATCCCGGGACTCCGGGATCATGACCCGAGCCGAAGGCAGTCGCTCAACCAACTGAGCCACCCAGGCTCCCTGGAACGACTTTTAATGGGACCTGAAAGTATTAGCATTTGTATTTATATCTTTTTATATATGTACATATATTTACATATATCTCTCTGTGGGAGAGAGAGATCTATATATATTTATATATAATTTTCATTAAATAGTACAGGATATTTAACTGCTTGCTTCATTATAGCCTGAGTGCTGTCCATTGGGGAGGTGGGTGAAAAATTAGAAGGTAGTCAGAGCCATTACATAGTCATATTAATAGTTGCCTAGGCCGAATTTTCCATTTTGTTACCAGATGTCATTTTTTTAGCTCCCATGGCAACTAATGCTCAATCATATTTTCACTAGTTTATTGCAAATTATTACAGTAACTTAATAGAGCATGTGCTTATTATATTCCGTCATGTAAATTAATACTGGATTTTGTACTAGCTGTTTTGGAAGTTACAGATGATAATATGACTTTACACTGTGAGTTTAATGGAATTTATTCTTAGATAACATTCAAATATTTGGCACAATAGTATAGTTGAGACACATCAACTATATTATTTGGAGTATGCAAAAATTATAATTTTTCTTATTAATGAATCAATTCGTGATAACCTTTTGCTCATTGAATGCATATGTCCCATTGGGGCAATCTCTCCAGCAAAGCAGGATAACTATACTCTTTTAAAATTAATATATGGGGACAAGGCCATCAATATATATCAGAAAACTGAGCATCTTTAGAACTTCCAAGTCTTGGCAAGTCCTTCTGAAAGGAAAAATATGTTGAAAAGAAGAAACAATACATTGGTTTGTTTTCAAAGGTAACATAAATTATAATTTTATGGTGTTTTTTATTCTTTTGTTTTTAAAATTCAAGTCTTTAATATCCACAGCCAAGAATTATTTCCCTAAAAAAGGAAACTTAAAATTCGTTTATTTAACAAATATTTATTGAGTGCCCTGTGACAGCCGCATTCGCTGGCTCCAGAGATGTAGCAGTGAGCAGGCCTCTGACCACATGGAACTGGAATTCTCCTGCAGGGTATGACTGGCAATTAACAGCCCTCCAAAGATGCCCATGCTCGAATCCCTGTAAGCCGCGAATGTGCTACCTCACAGGGATAATTAAGTTTATGGATGGCCTTGTGGAGACTCATCATCTGACTTCCAAGAGAGGGAGATGAACTTGCATTAATTCGGTGGGCCTAACGTCATCAGAAGGAGGCAGAAGAAATGCAGTTGCAGAAGATGTGACACTGAAAGCAGGAGTCAGAGTTAGAGACAGAGATTTGAAGATGCTTGTTATGAAAATTAGAGCAGGGTCCATGAGTCAAGTGAAAGTGGCTTCTAAGAGCAGGAAAAGACAGTAAATGGATTTTCTTCTAGGGCCTCTAGAGGGAATGCAGCCCAGTCAACACTTTGATTGTATCCCATTTCAGACTTCTGATGTCCAGAACTGCAAGATAAGAAATTTGTTTGACGCCAGTGACTTTGTAGTAATTTGTTCCAACTGCAATAAGAAAGGAATATAGTATAAAAGTGGGAGGGGGAATTTTGCAGAAGAACCAGAGAGACGGCAGTTTGAGATGGACGGGCCTGATGTCACCGACTTTGAAACCGGAATGGAGCTACGAGCCGAGGAATATGGGCAGCCTCTAGAAACCAACAGAGGCAGTGCAATGAATTCCCCACTAAAGCCATTGAGAGGAAAGCCAACCCCTTTATTTCAGCCAGGGAGACTCATCCGGGACTTCTGAGCTCCAGAGCTATAAGATAAAACGTTAGTGTTGTCTTTAAGCCACTAAGTCTGTGACTGTTTGTTACAATTGTTTGTTAAAATTGTTTCAATTGCTAACAATTGTTAGCAATTGAAAATAAGATAACATATAAACAAATACTTTTTTTAAAAAATAGATTTTTTATAATAATGGCATAAAGGAATGGAAACAAAGTAAGGTTCTGGAGCTGTGTGGTCCAGTTATAATATCCACTAATCACCTATAGCTACTTACATTAAATTAAATTTAAATTAATTAAAGTCTAAGTGCCGCCAGTGTGGCTGGAGACTATTGAATGAGATAGTTTAGATAGTTGAACATTTCCATCATCACAGAACATTCTCTTGGACAGTGCTGTTCTGGAGAGTGGTTCACTTTACATAAGGTGGATTTAGTTTGTGTGAAGATCTGAATCAGAAGGAATTGGGCATGTGAAAGGCTGTGGAAGGGGCACTGCAGGTAGAAGGAGTAAAATACAAAGCAGTTAAGTGCCTGGTCATTTTGTGGAACTGACTCACCCTGGCACAAACACAACCCACATCAACGGAAGAAGTAATAGTAGCTGTCATGAATTACGGCTTACCCAGCAAACAAGGCTCATCTTTAGTAAACTTCAAGTCCTTCTACTGATAAGTCTTGAACTAGAACTTTATGTTGATAGTTTATGTTTATTGTTGTTGCTGTATATTCATTTCGTTGTCCTTTTGCAGTTTATATTAATGGTATTCACTTTCAATGAGCTTACCTAATGGATTAAAAAGTAGAGTTTCTCCTATGATTATTTCTGTTAAGGAATCCAGAGAATTTGTGTGTGTGTGTGTGTGTGTGTGTGTGTGTGTGTGTGCATATGTGTGCTTTTTTTTTGTTTGCTTGATCATTTGTTTTAATTTTTTCCTTTTAAACTATTTTAACTTCAGGATTCATAAAATATGTCATTACAAACATGATAGAAAGTGCCAGAGTTTGCAGTCAGTGGATTCCAATATAACCAGGGAATATTGGAGAGCTGTTACTTAAAGGTAATGTGGAATCTCAGGGGGTCTATATGGGAACTACCTTTTAAGGCAAATGTATCTTACCGGTGAAAGTGATGGAGGATGATTTCCAGATGTTGAAATGCTTGTTTTGGCAACTGCTACAGAAAACTGACACATGTCTTGCCAGAACAACCAGAAGGGATGTAAAGCACTGATGTAAGTGGGATCAGGCCCATGGCAAGCAAAGCAAGCAGAACCCAGAAAGTATAGATACAGGGAAGATAGTGGAGCCAAGAGAGCAAAATTCGGAGTTCAATTCATTGCTTGTCATGAAAGCATGTTTGCCTCTGTCATGGGATGCACATGCATGCTTATCACTGCTTTACACTCCATTCACCCCTTCCTCTACCTTCATTAACTTTCCTGTAAATATTGATGTCAGTATGTTAATCAGGGAAACTCTTCCTAGCTAGTGTGTTTGTTAGATATTATGGGGTTAGTAAAACATGCATGGCTGGAGTCAAACAGATTTGTCTTCCAGTCCTGGGTTCATTATTTACTGTCAGGATGACCTTGACTGAATTGCTTAACCCATAAACAGTCCAATTTCTTGATCTGTAGAAGGGTGGTTATAATCTCATTGCCAAAGTCCTGTTATGAGAATCAAATGAAATAATGTATGTGAAGTGCATGCAGAAATGAGTTTTTCCTCCCATTTGCTCCTTCTAACGAACCTCCAGAATTCACATGTTTTTGTACATTTAGGAAAAACACATTTTCAGAAGACACCTGAGAACTGAGTGTAATATTGACAAACTCATAGATCAGATACTTTTAGCCAGGTGGGCTTTTTGTAAGCTCTTGTAATAGAATCATATAGGCGACCAGATATTCTGTTTACATATCAGGCACGCCCTGGGGATTGTTTCCTAAAAGGTGAAGAAAATACAAAAATAAACATCCATCCTCAATGAAATATTTTCTTTGACACATTGAATAACTATGGTGCTTCTTCTAGTCCAACATTTTTTTAACCTGTGTGTTGATTTTTAAAACACAGACTGTAGGGGCACCTGGGTGGCCCTGTTGGTTTTGGCTCAGGTCATGATCCCGGAGTCCCGGGATCGAGTCCCATATCGGACTCCCAGCTCTGTGGGGGGTCTGCTTCTCCCTCTGACCTTCTCCCCTCTCATGCTCTCTCTCTCTCTCTGTCTCAAATGAATAAAATCTTAAAAAAAAAAAAAAACAGACTGTAGGGGCACCTGGGTGGCTCTGTTGAGCATCTCAGTGTCATGAGATCAAGCCCGCCATCAGGCTCCATGCTGGGTGCAGAGTCTGTTTGGGATTCTTGCCTTTTCCTCTCCCTCTGCCCCTCCCCACAGTACTCTCTCTTTCTCTCTCAAATAAATAAATAAAATTTTTAAAATGCAGACTATTAATTGTCATCCCAAACTAGCCAACCAGTTCCACGCAGTTCAAGATAAATGAAATTCTCCATATATCTTCTCATCTTGGTGAGATCTTGCACTTTCATTTCTTTCTTTTCTTTTTTTAAGACTTATTTATTTATTTATTTATTTATTTATTTGAGAGAGAGAATGAGAGAGAGAGAGAACGCACCCAAGAGGGTGCAAGCAGTGGCAGGGAGAGGGACAAGCAGACTCCTAGCTGGGCAAGCAGCCCCATGAGGGGCTCCATCTCAGTTCTCACAATCCTGAGATCATGACCTGAGCCAAAACCAAGAGCCACCCAGGTGCCCCAGACTTTTATTTCTAAATAATTTTGATTTCTCCCTTCCATCTACAGCATTCTCTGCCCCAGATATTTTCTGAAGTAGAGATGGTTTTTTTCCCAATCTCTGTGCTAAGCCTGGCCCTGGCCCAGAAAAGGCCAGATTCATCCAAAAGGCCAGCCCCTGCAAGATTTGGAACCTAAAAACCTAATTCATATCCCAACTGTTTTCCCAAGGGATGGAGTAACAGAAGCCCAGATAACAGGAAGAGATCCCTATGGGGACCTAGCTCATTCCACACCTGGACATCTGGCTTCGTTCCACTGTGACTTTACTGGGGAAGCTTTGAAGTCTAAATTTTCAATTGAGCTGAACTGTGTGCTGATCTCCCTGCCATTTCAAATGAGCACATTAGCTGCCCTGCCCTTTGTCATTCCAGTTTCTCTAAAGAAACATCACAGAGATACAATTCAGAATTTTTTGGTATCATAATTTATTTTATTTTTTTAAAGATTTTATTTATTTATTTGACACAGAGAGAGAGATCACAAGTAGGCAGAGAGGCAGGTAGAGAGAGGGGAAAGCAGACTCCCTGCTGAGCAGACAGCCCAATGTGGGGCTTGATCCCAGGACCCTGAGATCATGACCTGAGCCAAAGGCAGAGGGTTAACACACTGAGCCACCCAGGTGCCCCTGGTATCATGATTTAATCACAGAATGCTGACCTTACCTATTATTATACTTGGAGTTAGAAGATTTCAATGTAAATCCCAGTGCCTCCATCTACTAGCTGTATGATCTTCTATTTTAAATCATACACATTAGGCCTCAGGTTCTAAATCTATAAAACATAGATGGTAAGATACTTGCTCTGACTGCTTCATGGTGTGTGAGGATTGAATGAGATCATGTGTACTGAAGCACATAAAACAGAGTAGATGACTCCTATGTCAGTTCTCTGAAATTTTGAATTTTTCTGTTCACATTGCAGTGTCATTACTTGACTCTCTTTCCTTACTAACTAAAGGATAGAGATCATTTTTATTTCTGTGTATTTGTCTCAGCCCCAGTACCTCGCACTTGCTTGGTCCAGGGGAAGTATATAGAACATTCTTAAGAATGGGGCCGCTAAAGTCATGTTGCAACAAATCCATATCTCAGGCTACCTCATGCTATGTGGTTTTGAGCAAGACAATCTCACCAAGTCTCAGTTACTTCATCTGTAGAATGGGATGAGAGTCGTTGCTTACCTACTTCCTTTATCAAACAAGAGAACACCTAAAATATTTAACACATGTGATATAGATTAAGCTTACAAAAATTTTTAGCTTTTATTTGTACTACAGGTAGTTAAATAAATGTCCTCAGTGAGATTTTCTTTACCTAATACAAATTTTCTTCTATACTAGATGATTATTTTTTTTCCTTCCCTAGAATTTGGAAATAATTTTATGCCTCTAATTATAAGGCTCTATCTTTTCAAGACTCTTCAGCACACAAAGGAACATCACAGATCTCTTTCTAAAGTAAACACTAGGATAATAGACCTAACAATAAAGTTTTAAGGTGGATTCCATAGTTTTGTGATTTAAAAAAAAATGGCTTTTAAAATAAAAATGGCTGTTCTATCTTTTCTTACCAGGATATAGTTTTACCAAAGCTATTGAGAAGTATGTAAGATGTGTGCAGTCAGTTGAAAAAGCTGAGTTATGGTAGAGCTTTGAAAATAATTATAGAGAGTAAAATTTGAGAAGGTACTGTAGTGGTTTTGAAGTTGAGAACGTAAGAAAGTTATAGGGGAATATGTGTTTTTATGGTCTTGCTTTTAATTTAATTAAAACACACTTTGATTTTAATTTAAACTTTTAGTTTAAACACACCTTGGCAACTCATCGTGGAAGGGGAATAAACTAACTGAAATGGAATCTTATAAAAGCAATATTTAAATGTCAGGTGTCTATTTAATTTGCAGGTTATCTAGGCTTCACTTCTCTCAGCTTTCACCATGCATTCATGTCTTTAGTCATTGATATAATAGAAAATAAGACAGTCAAAGCACAATAATTTTCACTATTGCTTGTTTTGAGGGGATCTTCTGTCTAGATTATAAGTGTTTTCAATCTGAAGATTGCTTCATTTGTCATTATGCCTTTATTAACTATAAACCGTAAAACAAATTTGGGACTGACTCTAACACCATTTGCCATAGAGATCCTTTTAGTTTAAAGAAAGTACATTTTGAAAGTATGTCTAGGGGAGGATATGATAATTCTTTTGTAATACAAAGGGTGAAGTGATTGAGTTCATATTATAGAAGATAAGAAAGGAAGGTAAGAGGGTAGAGCCTCTGTTAGTGTGTCTTAAAATATCTGAAGGAATCTTCTGTGTGGAAATGAATTAGACTTTTCTTATATTTCTTATGATTCCAACAGACTAAGGTGGCTCCATATACTACGAAGTGTAGGTAGGTCGATTTTGGCTGCCAGGTAATCCATGATATATTGACTGAATTACAGTAAAGACAACTGGTCAATATTTATACATAGACACGCTCTTTAAAATGCCATGTAGAATTCCCAATAGAAGATCTTAACAATTTGACCTAACTGAAAATAGAATGTGCTCTCATCGAGGTGGGAAATTCTCCATCTCTGTAAGTAACCAAGCAGAGGTTTTATAGTCCCTCAGGGAAGCTATAGAAGGGATTCGTAAGACATTGGACTAAATAGCTTCTTGTTGTCTTCTGGTAATCTGTGTAAATGAATCCTGTGTTCAAGAAGTCAAAGACAAGGGTGCCTGGGTGGCTCAGTTGGTTAAGCAACTGCCTTCGGCTCAGGTCATTGTCCCAGAGTCCTGTGATCGAGTCCTGCATCAGGCTCCCTACTCAGCAGGGAGTCTGCTTCTACCTCTCTCTCTCCCTATGCCTGCTACTCTGCCTGCTTCTGCTCTCTTTCTATGTCAAATAAATAAATAAAATCTTAAAAAAAAAGAAGTGAAAGACAAGCTCAGTAAGTTCATTCCAGAACAAAGATCTGAGAATAGAGTTTTCAAATGCGTGAAACATTTATTATATACATGAAACTCTTTATCTTTCAAAGATTTTGTTTTTTAATGGAGATGATGAAATGTAAGCCTGGTTTAGGTTGATTCCCTTATAACATGAAAACTAATGGTAGACCACACAGACACTAACATTGCAAATTAACACTTTAATCTTTAAGAATTTTTATAGGACTTTAAAATTTACATCTTCAAATATTTTTGTCCCAAAGAATTTTGCTTGCCTGAATTTCAAATAGAAATCCCTTCTAAGCAGTGTGTCTCAAGGATATTTATATAGACCTAACAGAATGAGGTTTGTGTTTGTGGCCTGGTATGAGACAATTAGCATGAACTCTCATCACTTCTTTTGCCGTTCCTTGTCATCTTGAGAGCATTTTGGATGTAATTTATTGCCTGTTAAGCCATCTCCGAAGTACAATTGTAATATAGGAAACAATCACAACCGTTTAGTGGCTGAACAATTGGTTGCTTTCATTTGACCTTGCTGTGTTCTGTGAGCCTGTTAGTTTGATTCCTGGAGGCACACACATTGTTCAGGAATGTTCCAGTAATGAGTGAGAGCTAGTTTTCCATATTGACCTCATACATAATTACATAAATTAAAGCAAACCATAACAACTGGGGATACACATAAAATATACTTCACAGAGGGATTTTAAAGCCCTTGCATTGCACTAAGCTTGAAATTACATACCCATATAGGACATACATCATTTTTGAAAAGTGTATGTTTAACTTTCTACTAAGACTTTACAAAGAACACTGAAAAAAAGGTTCTATTTTAATAAGCATTATCATGAAGTTTTTTCTCTAGGAAAATTTGGCTACTGAAGAGGAATATTGGGATAGAAGGCCACATTTTATTCTGGAGGTTAATGATTTGATAATAGAAATTTCTAGTGCTAGCCTTCCAAACTATCTAGAAACCACCAAATACTTAAAAAGCAAAGGGGAAATGTAGAATGTAGATCTTAACCTACTGGAAAAATCAGTCATTTTAATGCACTTATAGTTTCTTCATTTTCTGCATTTCCAGAATACATTGATATTTAGCCAAGTCCAATTTAATTTTGTAATTGACCCTTATCATGGGTGATTTATTTCTTTGGTTAATACTGTGGTAGATTATTAATTTTATAATGTAAAGTATTACATTAGTTTTTATTCTGTTAGACCTCTGCAAATGATACTGCATTTCATGTGACTATTAAAAGAATTATAGACTTTTAGAACTAAATGGTATTTAGATCGACATTTAATATATTAGTAAGTAATTTGTTTTAGATTGTGGAAAGCCAAAAATTTTAGTAATTGATCAAATATTAATCTGATAAGTTTATTTTTTTTAAATTTTTTTATTAACATATAATGTATTCTTTACCCCAGGGTACATGTCTGTGATTCGTCAGGCTTATACATTTTACAGCACTTACCATAGCACATACCCTCCCCAATGTCCATAATCCTACCCCCCGCTACCTCCCAGCCACCCTTAGTTTGTTTCAGGAGTTTAGGAGTCTCTTATGGTTTGTCTCCTTCCCCATCCCATCTTGTTTCATTTCTCTCCCCCACGCCCCCATAACCCCCTGCCCTGCCTCTCAAATTCTTCATAATCTGATAAGATTATTAATCAGCAAGTATTAACTGCATTTATTTCACTTTTTTTAAAAGATTTTATTTATTTGTTTGACAGAGAGAGATATCACAAGTAGGCAGAGAGGCAGGCAGAGAGAGAGGGGGGAAGCAGGCTCCTAGGATGCTAAGATCATGATCAGAGCCGAAGGCAGAGGCTTCAACTCACTGAGCCACCCAGGCGCCCCACATTTATTTCATTTCTAAAACAATCTTGTTTGAAGTTTGTAGAAATTTAGTTCTAGTTGTCTTCATCACCAGTTTCCGAAGCAGAAAAAAAGATTTCATGACATACCATAAAAGATGATGGGAAAATCTTCACCTAAAATCTTCACCTAAAGTCTTCACCTCAAGTTTTCTTTTTGATAAGAAGAGAGTGAAATTGCCTTGATGGAGGTGTAACATTTTCCATTCTTCAGATTTCTATAGAGTCAATCAGTATTTCTTAGAGAAGACCATATCACAATTAAAATGAACTTCACACGTTTTAGGAATTCCATCTTTGGTTAAGGTGATGGTCTATATGAACTAGTTATCTTTGGGATCCAATTTTTGCAGTGGAGATGCTTTGCAGATAAATGAGGAATCAGCTAAATTTACCACTATATGTATGGGTAAAAGACTTAAAAGTACTTCCAAATATATTTATACCTTGTCTGGTATTCCTAGATTTAGCTAAATCTTAGTCATTGCAATATTTTATAATTTTCTAGCACCAAATTGGTGGACAATATAGATTTTATGTTTAAGACCAACTCTATAATGTTCTTTCTTTTTACTCCTCTATTTACTCCTCTATTTTTACTCCTCTATTTACATCTTTCCAGTATCATACACCCTCCAAGATTTAGTACACTTTGCTGGCCTATCACACTCTTCCTGACTTCATCTTCTCAGCCTGGAAGCTTCACATCTTCTCTGTGGATTTATTCAGATTGCTTACCTCCCTTGGATTTGTGCTTGCCTTTCCCTGAATTCTTTCTATCTCTATGTATCTTTCCTTAGCTGTGGCAACCTAAGTCCCATGACATTTTCTAGGCTCAGCCATATTGTGACTTTGTTAAGCATCAAAGACTACTTTATGTATATACTTTCTCTATTCACGAATATCTTGGCTTTTTAAACTAGCATCTTGACAGACTATCTTCAGGGTTAACTGTGAAGAAACTCAGATTATTTTTCTGAGTCTTTCCCATCGTAATGTAGCATATCATATAAGGAGAAATTTGGATTCCCCCATGCCCCAATGAATAGAAATTTATTTTTGTATAAGTGTAAGTATATTTTCCATGAAGTTCATTAGTCCTTTGTCTGTCTACTAAGAGCATCACAGAACTTTTTGATGATAATCATTCACAATTTGTTTTTTTTTAATTCCTAGAAGGATTCAGGATTGCCCAGTAGTGATTCTAAGGATTTGTGAGAAAATGCTCAAGCTCATTTGATACAGGCCCAAAAATACTCAGAGAGGAGATAAAACTTGTCTTTCTCCTCTCCACCCCCTCCTCTTCTTCTCTTCTTACTCATGAGAACTTGCTGGGATACTAGAATTTTGGAGAAGGCTTGTGAACAGATTTTTACAGGGTAAAAATCACTCTGTTGTTATAGATAAGTCTAGAGAATTTTTTTTTAAAATATTTAATTATTTATTTTAGGGAGAAAGTGTGTACAGGAGGGAGGGCCGGGCAGAGGGATAGAATCCTCAAGCAAACTCCCTGCTGAGCACAGAGCCTGAAGTGCTGCATGATCCCAGAACCCTGAGATCATGGCCTGAGCTGAAATCAAGAGTCTGATGCCCAACCATGCCCAACCGACTGAGCCACCTAGGTGCCCCAAGTCTAGAGAATTCTATGGGCACTGCTTTTTTTTAGAAAAGTTATAGCACTCCACTCCTTGGAATATTCTAGCATTTGAATTTCTCTACCTGAAGAAATACTTATTTGGCCCTACTTTTTGTTTCCTGACTCTAAACTGGCTCCTTATGCTTGTCAAAACATCTTCCTAAATCCCATGGTGACTCAACATTCAAGTAGTTTTGGTATGAACCTTGTCAGAGACTTTTAGAAAATACAAATAAATTATATCCACCAGTTCTCTCCTGTCCAAATGCTTACTTAGCTTGACAACTCTAACTAACTAACAGGTTAGTCAAGCATCATTTCTTCTTCGAGCACCATGGTTCCTCTGTGTGTTCTGTTGTGTGAAGTACATAGTTATCCTCCACTTTATAACAGATTCCATAAAATTGCCTGGATGAAATGAGTCTTAGACCTTAGTGAAGGTCTTCACTGGATTCTGTGCTTATGAATGGAGTCCTATTGACAACTTACCTTCTCTGGCTTGGTATAATTTGTTATTGACAGGTAACATGTCTTGACTTCCTACTCAACATTTCGCTTAAGTTCTTCCATAGTTTCTATGTAAATGCTATAGCATCACAGATGTTTTTCTGTGCCAGGTTTCCTAATGAATAAAACAGTGTGTTTTTGGAAATTTGACTTTGACACCTCTGACATGCCTACCTCAATATACAGTTTAAGTGTTGAAATCTTCAAATGAATAAACCAACCAAAACAGAAAATAACTAAACATTCTTCAAGTATTCCCCCAATACTATTTTATATTTAGGATTCCTTTGTTTTCTGTGCTTGGATTCGAATCCTTCGTCTCTTTAACATTTTTAAGGGTCTTTTTTTCATTATTGACTTTGAAGTTCCTTGTAAGATAGTCTTACAGATTTTTTCTGGTCTGCTTAATTTTTAATTGTATCTGATCTGTGACACTTGGGAGGCTTCCTTTTCCCCCTTAGATTTGGAAATCTTTACAGTTTATGCCTATTACTCTCTGCAGAGTCAGCTTTTACTCTACCAATTTGCTATGAAAGTATTTTTTTCTTTTTCTTTCTTTCATTCTCTTTTTTCTTTTTCTTTCTTTCTTTTTTTTTGCATCTGGCTTCTTTTATGATTCATGACAAAAAATTCATCTTGGGCTTCTAATGGTGTATTTTTAAATAGTCTCCAGACTTTCTGTGGTTTATTTTATTTTAAACTATTCCTTTTTACTTTTTTTATAATGACCACATTTTCCTAATCTCCCTTTCCTAAAATTAAATGATTTTCTATGGCATTCCTTCTTTTGCCTAAATGCTGAGCTGAATTGTAAATAATTAGTAGACAGAAATGGGCACCCACGATACAGCCTGCATCAAATCCTGCTCAAATCTACCTCAGTGCTGAAAATTCAGGTCTAGCAAGCACATGTCTATAATGGCCTGTATTTTTGCATTCCAATGTACATATTATCTGCCTATGAGAGAATGACAATATAAATCCACATTATTATCACTTTATTAGATATCTTTACTTTCTTAATTGTTGTATACTCTTCTGACTTTTCTGATTATTTTGTTTAAAACAGTCCCCTATGGCTCTGCGAATAGGGTTCAAATTCTTTAGTTTAACAACCAAGGCCTTTAATAATTTGGTCCCTAATTACTCTATCTTTATTTACTTCTCACATGAGCTCTTTCTTTTCTTTCCCAGTATAATTCTTCCTAAATAGTATCATTTCACAACTTTGTACCTTCTCCCAAATCTTCCTGGAAGACCTTTTTCCATCATCTTCTTCACTGTCCATATATTTATTCAAATGTAATGAAGATTTCTTCACTATAATCAAAATGTTAGCTGTCAGCCACTTTCTAGTTAAAGTGCATGTAACTTCCCCTAAGTCCACGATCCTTTGCCTTTTGTGTAATTCTACTCTCTTGCCTTGTGTGAATCCAGATATGAGAGTCAGCACTTCACTTATACACACAATAAAAGCCATTCATGTCAAGTCTTTGAGGATTTAATAATTGAATTGAAGATTTAGAGTTCTAAAGAAGGATCACATTATTAAGGACTAAGATCTCAATTATTTTCTTTCCCCATCCTCTCTCCCCTCTCTCTCTCTCACTCTCTGCGTCTGTGTCCCTATCTTTATATGTTTTTGTTCCTTATCTTCCTTCTCAGAGAAGAAGTAATTTTTATAGCCTGAACTCACCTTTCATACAAGGTATCTCCTATCAGCAACTTAGCAAATATATGCTTTTCTTTAAAATATTGTCTTTCCCCATCAGAATCCTACTGAATGTAATCTTTAGCTCATTACCTGACAATAATTTTTTAAATGGCTGCAATGATCTAGGCAATGTAGTAGACACTGATTATACAGTGGCATAAGAGCAGATAAAATTTTTGCCTTCATAGAGTTTCTAATTTAGTATGTGATCCAAATAACTATGCATAATTGCAAACTATTTGATTTGGATCCCATTCCTATGACTACCATAACATCCAGTACATACTTCTATTCCTACTTGTAACCATGCACTATTATAACTGATTATTTGTGAGTTGCTCTCCTCAATTAGTCTGTAAATCTCAAAGGAGGGATAATGTCTTAATTTACTATGTGTTCTTGGAATTCATTATAGCACCTACATAATATGCTCCACTGTAATGGGTATTCAATAAATACTTGGGGTTGTAGGAATGAATCTTTTATATTTTCAGCTTAGTTGCAGGATTTTAGTGAGCAATATTTGTATTACTATATTGTTATTATTAAATAGGAAAGTCAATGAACACTCCCTTGAACCCGTAGAAAAATATTAAACAAGGAAAAGATGCCCAAGGAATAAGTTATTCTTAATTCCTGATGGAGGTGATTTTTTCACATTATATCACTTATTTAATAAGTAAGGTATTTATTGAATTTATACCCTTCTAGTATTTCTGATGCTTTCTATATGCGAGAATCCTTAAATCCTCTTATATCCCACTTATTCAGAGTCTGGGATAAGGAAATGCATGGCTTCTATTGTTCCATAATGTAGAGATTTAAAAAGAATTCTTCAGTGCTCTAAAGGTAATGCTAGATATGGACTAGATTAGCTCAGCTTTCCATGAGGTTCCAAACTCAAAAAACGGCTAGTTCAGTAAGAGTAATAGTAGGGAAATTGCGTGCTAATGTATTCCAGGAGATGGTGAAATTTCTTATCTTATTAATTTGGCAGTGCAGAGTTCCTCTTATGTAGAATGTAATTTCCTCTCTAAAAGAAAACGAGGCATCTGTTCCTACTCAAAGCCAAATGGAGAATTCTTCATTCACATCAGCATGTCAGGGCTGCTCAAACTGTACTTACTGCTCAGGATATTCTACTCATCCAGGCTCAATAGTGTATCTAGTGTTTCACATTATTTGTTAGAGTTATAACCACTTACCATTTCCTAATTTCATTACAATTTAAAAAACCTTATTAAAAATATGTGTATTTTAAAAATTTAGTAAAGTGCCTCATGGAATTCATTCAGTCGGATTATTTGAAAAGTAGTCCTATATATTATGTTTGGTCATATATTTTTATCAGCATATTCTTTGGTCATATATTCTTTCAGCACTGTATAGTTACGAGGACATTGCAGCCTACTGAATCCTTATGAAGCTAAAGATATATTTATAAAATCACTGTCCAGATTTCTAATGCAACACTTGCAATAAATAAGCACTGATTATTTGTTTTTCCTTCTTCCCCTTAAAAAAAAAACCCTTGTTCAAAAAATAAAGCTTTCGCTTCCCTACCTAGGTAAAAGTAAGCAAATTCCTAACTAGGTACTCACTGAAACTGAGTTTCCTTTTTTTAATCTGTGTCACACTGCATATTTTTTTCTTCTATTTATCTATCTTTTGATTTTTTGAATTGTTCAGAAAGCCCTCAAGTGCTTTTGAGTTTACTGTTTTTAGAGGCTCAAGAGTCTTACATCACAGCAACATGCTTCTTACAGGGGAAGAATGTCTTTGAGAGCCCGCACCCCTTTCCACAACCATCTGGTTTGCAGATGATAAATACAAACACTAGGGTTTTTTTTCCCTCTCCCCTAAAGATCTGGGAAACAGATTGGACATAAATTCTACCCTGGTGATCCCTAATATATTAATCTTCATTATCATGTCAAATTCTTTAAGAATTACATTCTCCAGCTCTATGCTTTTAAAGACTGAACACACAGTACCTGTGACATTCTACTTGTAGGATGTTTTCTGTGGTGCTATGTCTTCATTCTTTTCTCTAGCCTAGCCACATCTTATTCTTTTTTCAAAAGCTGGTCGAAGACCTGTTTCCTCTGTGAAGTTTTTCCTGGTTAATCTAATATTCATGCATCTCTCTTTCATTGCCTGGAGCACTAGTCTCCCTGGAAATCAAAGTGTATGGTGGTTTGAATGTTTCGTCTATGCGCTTTGGTTCTACAGTTGAAATTTAAGTTGTTTGATAACAAGGTTGTTTGTTTTATTCTGCAAAGTATAAGGAACATAATGGATATTCAAGACCCAGTTGTTGAATGAAGACTGCATTCATGCCTTCAAGGAAGCCTCATTGTAATATAGAATATGGGAGAGACTAGAGTAGGAAGTGATTAAATTAGGGGAAAATTCTACAATGTGAAATATTAACCTTGACTCCAGGTCCAAGTCAAGCCTTTACATAGCTTTGGTGTGAATTGGAGAAGACATCACCTCTGGGTGACCCTAGGCAAGTGGATAGTAGTACCCATGTGCAAACAAAAAGGCCTCCCTCCTTCCAGTAGGTGCAGTCTTCAAGCTAGGGCTTAGAGCTTGGAATGAATGTCGTTCCCACTGGCTCCCTCAGTTGGAGACTTTGTGCGGTATACAAGCTGCAACAATACACAGCAGCCCTCCAAATAACTGGTGCGGGTGATGCAGGCAACTATAGGAAGTTTGGTAGTCTAGGAAGTACCTACTTTAGGAGTATTCTTTGTAGCAGGAAGGCAAAGGCTGAGAACCAAGGGAACATTATGGGTCACAAACTGGGAGAGAGATGTGAGTAGTTGTGGCTGATGCAAAAAGGATTTATTTATTTAATCTGTTTTTAATTAGCATACAAAATAACATTTAAGAGAATGAATAGGCCAGTTCACAGATAAGGGAACAGTAGATGAAGTTTGTAAGATGTGAGCAACAGAGTAAAGAAAAGGACACAATTCTGAAGGTGTGGATGAATTTGTTATTGGGGGCAGAGCGGGGGGGGGGGG
>CM052810.1:134377813-134440386 GCA_028533885.1 Nasua narica | reverse complement strand
TAGTTGATGTAATATAAAATCTACGTGACTATACAATCTGAAGATAAGTGCTCTGGAAGCTGAGGAAGTGGAATGGATAATAATGATTTAAGTTATAATTCCTTAGTGGATATTTATGAATATAACAATAATTATTATTATTAAGTTGCTAATATGTGCACTCAATTATTAAGCCGAGGTCCCATGCATTATTATAAGTAAAGTAGGTATACAGTGCTGAGGGAGCATTCAAAAATATAATCTCCTCAGTATAAGCTTAAAATATTCTTTTTTATGATAGGATTATTTTAAGCTAATTTTAAAAATTACTTACACTCTAAAATTCTGTGATCTATGGGAATGTTTCCCAAAGCATGAGACATTAGTCTTGATGGTACATGAGATAACTTTTAGGTAGCATAGAACATTTAATTTTTTGCAAGTTTGAGGTTGACATGTATATTAGCTTATCAAATCTGAGGTTTGTTTAGAACTAAGCTTAAAACATTGAAGAGTCAACTTAAAATAGATATTAATGGAAAATACACATAAATAAAGATACACGATATAAACAAATATAGAAAAAATACAATTATGGTGAGCTCATTGAAGAGCTCAAATGGAAGATCTTAATCTACAGTCTACTTAAAGCATTTATCTCAAAAGTTTAAAAAAATTAACTGGGGAGAATTATAAATGTTTAGACATATTTAGTTGGAAAGTAGGTAGAAAGAATTTTATTGTTTTAAAGAGATTTTTGATTTAAAATCATTTTCAACCATCAAAATATAATTTTAATTTAAAACTTTTAGAATAGTCTATATCTATTCCAACTGTAGTTTGCCAAGTCTATGCAATGTTTTCAATATTTACATAGATCTAGCTATTAATTACATCAAATTTGTATTATCACTTAGCATGAAATTAAGTAACTGAAATATTATTGGACAACTGGATTTTTTAAAGATTTTAAAAGAGATAGTTTCACTACTAAATCCTATAATCTCTTTGACCCAATTTACTGGCCAGTTAGCTTTATTTATGGGTCAGAATACACCTTAAGAATCCAGAGGAAAGTTAGCAGTGCATTTCAGTCTTTATCTGCAGCATTGGTAAATTTCAAGAATTCAGGGGAAAGTTGAGAGAAGAGAATTTGTTAACTTTAAATGTTGCTTTAACTGTGTGACCCATGTGACTGTATAAAGTTATTTTATTTATTGGGTGAGAGGAAATCTCTAAGCAGAGCCGCAAATAAATCATCCTAGTCAGAAGGGCACTCCACTATATACAAACGACATAGCTGTTGAGTAAGGTTATATGCAGAACACACCTTCTGCTGTCACATAAATAAGGCTTTGAAAACGGACTCTTCACTACTTTGGGAAAATCATTTGCCCCCGTGAGCCCCGGTCCCTTTATCTGTAATATGGGGAAATAGGAAAATAATTCCTACCTCAAATAAAAATTTGAGTATTTATCAGACAACATCTGAAAAATGCCTTGTATAGAGGAAACAATAAAAAGCACTTAATAAATTCTTATTATTACTGGTGACCTGAAGCATTCTAATTATGCAATGTCTTCATTGGTCTGTTGCACACTACATTTCCAGCTTATTTCATCTACACTAACCATCTAGAATACTTAGCTCGTGTTACTCATCTCCCTTCTCTCTGCTTGTCAATCTTGCTTTAATTCCCAGAATTCCTAAACGATATACTCTCAGTACATCTCTGTTAAAAGGAATACATCTGGCTATTTTATAGTTCTTTTCAATAAAAGAATAATTATTTGTTGTTAAAAATATATTTAAATCTTAAATGGACAAGGTATGATTTTTTAGTTCATTTTAGAATAGAATATTGGAATTAGATCAACCAACAAGAAATATTTATGTAGTGCTCAACAGTTTACACATTTTAATGGAAATTATCTCATTATATTTGAGGTGAGAATTATTAAGCCTAGTTCTTCAATTGGAAAAATCAAGCCTTAGGAAAAGAAATAACTTACTCCAGGTGTCCCTGCCAGTAATTAGTAGAGCTGGTTCTTCTGATACCAGACACTGTTTTTCCTAGTGTATATTAAACTTCTACAGTGAATGATAAGACTTAATACAAAAACCAGAAAGGGTAAAGATAATAGTCTAAGTGGAAAGAAGTATGAAAATTTAAAGCTCTCCCAATATGGCATTATACATTTTGAGCAAAGATAAACTTCTTCTTTCTCTATACATACATATCTACACATTTTCTGTATCCTTATCCCTCGTCTTGCTGTAGTGCAATGGTATCTCTGTGTTGAGCTTCCTGGTCTACAAACATATTTGTTTCATAATCAGTGACCAGTGTGCCCCCCGGCTTAAAAATGTACTGATTAGAGAGCTGTTGTGAACATCAGTACATTTTTAAGCTGGGGGCACACTGGGCACCTGATTATGAAACTAATATATGTTTATGGACCAGGAAGCTCGACACAGAGATACCACTGCACTACAGAGAGCCTGATGCGGGACTTGATCCCAGGATCTTGAGGTCATGACCTGAGCTGTGAAGGGAGAGGCTTTAACTCACTGAGCCACCCAGTCACCCCTGCTCTTTGTGTTTGCATGTTTTGGGAAATTTTTGTTTTGTTTTTTGTTCTGTATGGTGTTGGTATGGAGTATGTATATATGGTAAAATGAATTCTCTGTTAGTAGAAGTGATTTTCTTATCTTTGATGCTTGTTTTTATTTTTGCTTTTTATACTAGATAATTATGGAAATGTTAAGCAATTATACTTTGACATACTTTAAAGTCTGATCATTTTTTAAAAACAACATTTTTATTTTAAAAGTTTTAGATTTACAGGAAAATTGTAAAGATGCACTCCAGACTTAATTTCCTCTCTTTTTACCATCCTATATTAACAACTAATTAACCAGTATTGACACTTTATTATTAACTAAAGTCCATATTTATTCAGATTTCCTTGGGTTTTACCTAATGACCTCTTTCTGTCCCAGGATCCCATCCAGGATAACCTGTCACCTTTAGGGGTCACATCTCCATAGGCTCCTCTTGGCCATGAGAGTTTCCTAGACTTACCTTGTGTTTCATGACCTTGAAAGTTTTGAGGAGTACTGGTTAGTTATTTATAGAATGTTGCTTAATTGAGATTTTTCTAACTTTTCTTTTAAAGATTAGACGGGGGTGGTGGATTTTGGGGAGGACAACCTCAGAGGTAAAGTGCCTTCTCAACTCCCATCATGACTTATTACTACTGATTCCCTGAGGTAATGTTTGTCGGGTGTCTCCACTGTAAATTTACTATTGTTCTTCCTTTCTACCCTGCACTCTTTGGAAGAAAGTCACTGTGTGCAGCCCACACCTAAGGAGTAGGAGTTATGTTCCATCCATAATTTATTTGGAATTTTGCACATTCTGTCCATTCATTAGTTCATTTATTTTTATTCATGTATATCAGTGTGGACTTATGGGTATTTATTTTAAACTTTGGGTAATAATTCAGTGCTACTTTCCCTTTCTTTTGTTGGTCAGATTTTTCCTACTTTGGCCATTGGGAATTCTTCCAGGTGGCTCTGGTGTCTCTTTGATATGCCCCCATTATCATTTTTTTTCTTTTTTAGTATTCTCTTACTTTTTAGCATTAAAAGATGCTCCAGGCTTATCTTGCATATTTCCTATATGAGTCATAGAATCAGTCATTTCTTCAAAGAGTCTTATTTTGTTGGAGTATGGTATTAGAAACCACAGTCTGAGACCTAGATATATATGTTTATTGCTACTGAGGAGTCATTTTCCCACCCTCTCAACTGACAGAGCAAGGAAATACATGCGGGTATACAAACAGGTATATATACATATACCTACAAACATTTTAACGAATTACATACCTACTAATATTTTAGAAGCAAGGACACCTTGGGAGTAGGATAGCCTTGGCTTTTATAGCATTTCTTCCCAAGCTTTCCATATGTGGGCTATCATTTAAAATGGAGGCAAATTAGGATACATTAAATGCCATAAAGGTAGAGCTAAGCAAAGGCTAGAAACATATCATAAAAGTATACCCTAAACCAGAGATTCCTTCCTAGAGTTCCCAGGCTCGATGGGCCTGCACATATGTTTGTTTTGTTTGTTGCACACTGCTTTTTAAAAGTCTTTGAATTACATAATATTAAAAAAGTGAGAGATGTCAAATACAAATAGTGATTTCTAGAGTCTCTTTAAAGTTTATCATATCTGAGAAACTCTGGACCCTCATTGTTCATGTACCAGTCGCCTTGCATTGAACGGTAGTTCAAATCTTGGGGAGCTCTGCACAAGCTTGAGTCCACCGTAAGCCAGGCTCTCCGCTCCCACCCCACCTCATTTTCTCCTGGATGCTGAGGAGCCAGCTGAGGGTCCATCCCACAGGTGCTGTTGTTCTTCCCATGGTAAGGAGGAAAGGAAAATATTTTTTGAATCCATGGCTAATTCGGTGGGAAAATAAAAAGTTGTCTACAATATATATATTGTGGGGTAAAATGAGCTATTTTACCACATTTAGCAATTTGACCACTTCCCTCTTCCCCTAATATCACTGCATAATTGTCCACATCATAACATTTTTGTCATGTTTATGCATGTCTATCTGCATGTATGTATAAATCTAAAAACACATAATTTCACCATTTTTATACATATAGAATATTTTTGTCTATATATATATCTGTAAAAAAAAATCTGCAGCTACCTACCATGAGTGTGTAAAACCATTTCTATAAAAGAAAATATCTACAACCACAATACACACACATGAAATGATATCTCATATATATTTATATATTTAAAAATGTAACAGTAATGTTTCAATTAGACAAAGCTAATAAACTCAATGGAATGGAAACTTCTGGTCTCCAGAATATGGTGAGTTTTCATGTAATTTCTTAGGAACATTTGCCACATAAATTAGCATTCAGAAAAACTGATGAATGCAACTTGAGTTAACCATTAAGATTCCAGACTTTCAGTGCTGAGAAGCCAGAAATTGAATCGGGACTCTACCTCAGCAGGTTCCGTGCTACAAGCCATTTTATTCTAACACTTCGCTGACCACTGCCCATCCAGGGAATGAATGTGATTGAAGAAGACTGTGTGATTAACAAGGTCTTGTTTCTCTGCTGATCTTCTTTCCTGATGGAAAAGCTTATGCCTGCAATAATACTTTCTGATTCCAAATCTGGGCCCATGACTTCTGAAGTGTGGGCATCTTAGCCCCAGGACAAACTGTTTAATGACTGTGAGCTATTACTGTCACTTCATGACATGACACGATGTTGAAGATTACATGAGATCAAGAATATAGAACTTTTGGCCTGTACTTAGCACATAAAGTATTCAGTTGACTTCTATAGCACTTCTGCTACCACTACAATTTAAAGAAAGTCTTTTTAAACTGAGTTGTCTTCTATTTTAGTAAGTCTTATAAAATTAAAAAAAAAAAAAACCCAACATCCAACTTCTGAGTCACCAGTTCATCATCATCAATCTGGAGATTTCCTGAGTGTGTAGGTCTGGCCATAATGTTTGCAACTGTTTGAAACTGAAGCAGTTGAAACGCCAGAGCCTGTAGATTATCTTTAACAATAAACTGCCACGTGGAGTAGTACGTTCCGTTTTTCAGTTCACTGTTTGTAACCACTATTTATGACACAAATGAGCAGGATTTGCTAGAAATCATTGTGGTATCTCACTTGCAAGCTTAGGTAGTGTTTCTCTTACCAAGTAGGCACACCACAGCTTCATGGAGCATCGGAAGTATGTGTGTTACTATTAGTATTTGGCAATATTTGGTCATAAAATATTTTCACTAAATTACATGATGTATTATTATGCAGGTTAGGGAAGAAGAAAGTTGCTAAAGAGGTTGAGATAATAATCTAGAAATCTGTGACCATCTGTGATAGGTTCTGTTTTTGCTGTTTGATTGGTTTGAATGAGAAGTTATGTGTTTCTCAATTAAGCTAGTACTTTGTTATTATTTGACTTTGGGCTTAAATGCAAGCTGAAATGGACAACAGAAATAGAAGGTGAATTATGACATAAATTGAGGATTTGCCATATACATTATATATATTCCAGCTAACCCTAGGTTGTGAAGCCAGAGATATGGATACTGTTCTTAAGGGCAAGGTGACTTTCCAAAGGTTTGAAATGCCTCTTATAAGTTCTCAGATGGTACTAATTTCATGTGGCTAATAAGACATGTAGGAGCTAGTGTTTTCACTAATGATGGATTAATTGGAACTAGGGGGATTTCATTTTGTAAGTCTGATTATCCACCCCATCTCCCTCTGTTTAGCCAGGCTTAAGAGATAGAAATGGGGGCACCTGGGTGGCTCAGTTGGTTAAGCGACTGCCTTCGGCTCAGGTCATGATCCCGGAGTCCCGGGATCGAGTCCCACATCGGGCTCCCAGCTCCATGGGGAGTCCGCTTCTCACTCTGACCTTCTCCCTTCTCATGCTCTCTCTCACTCTCTCTCTCTCTCTTTCCCAATAAATAAATAAATAAAATCTTAAAAAAAAAAAAAAGAGATAGAAATGGAACTTTTTGCATTGCCATTTGTGATACAGTTTGTCTCATTTTCCTGGACTTTGCCCTTTATTTCTTGGTGTCTGGTATCTCCTGAATTCCAAAATCTTTTTTTAAGTAGTTTTTTTTTTTACTTTATAGTTCATCAAATTTGAATTTGCTTTATGCAAAACTGTTGAAAATTATGTACTCCAATACAGTCCAGCAAACCACCAAGAGATTGTCATATTTATATTGTCAACTACCTTAAGAAAATAATTTTCAGGCTCAGGTTATGATTACTGTCAACTCTGTAAAGGCTTCCTGGCTGGTGAGAGGGTAACTTGGCAAGCAACTGTCATCGGAACAGAACGGAGGGCTAGAGGTACTAATAACTCTCAGAATGGCCTGAAGAAGATGTCAGATCTAGGAGTCTGTCTTGATACCAAAACATTGATCAGCATATCGTTTTTGATATTTGTTTCTTTTTTATTGACAAAAGAAGTGCTTTTGGGAATGGTAACCAGTTCTATAAGGCTATGTCTTCACTAGTCTGTAAGGTCTATAAGGGCAGGGTAATGATTGCCTGTATATCTCCCCAGTGCCTTGTTCAGAAATTGACACTTGAAAGAAAACCAAAAGAAATTGTCTTTCCATTCTTCAAGGCAGGATAAACTGCTCCAAAAAAAATCTTCATCTTGCAAGAAACAGAACTTCTGAACTCCTCTGACTTTGTCACCCACATCAGGCTTCACATGCCTAACTTCTTTCTCTTTTTTTCCCTTCTGTCCTTAGGCTGAACCCTCCTTGATTCATCCTAGGACCAGAATAATGACCACCTGTCTGGTTTGCTGCATGGAATCTTTCTCTCCTCTATGATTCTCCCAGCTTACTCTACAATCTCAGAAGATTCAGTCTTCCTTCTTTCATTTTGCTGCTCAATGAAGGGAAAGACTTCAATGCTATCATATTACCATCAACCAAGTTCAATAAAACACTGTTAGTTGGTGTTCAGGATTGCTATGATTGGAAGCAACTGATACTTTCTGGCATTTCTTCCATTTATTCCCTAGATAGAATATTCAGTATCAGGCAGCCCAAATACAAGAATGCTCCCCAAGCACACCCCATCTTCAACTCCTCATCTCAGTAATTGCTTAAATTCTCCCCAGTTGTTATTGCCAAAGCTCCTAGCCAGGCATTCACAGGTAGTGAGTGCTCAATTAATTTGTTTTCTTGCATTTTGACAGTACATGAGATGGATAGCTAATTATACACCTTTTCTTCAGACACATTATGATTTGGTTATTTGAATTTCATTCACTGTTTTTCAATTCTATTATGCTTTTCTAAAAATGATTTATGGTATTTGGTTTAAATAAAAGTATTGTCAAATTATTAGAATGTTAAGATAGCTTCAGCTTAATATTTGGAGCCAGGCCAAAAACACTTCTACGAATTCCTTAGGCACAAAAAATTAATTTTACCTCATTAACTAAAGGCGTTCTTTAAAAAAATTGTTTTAATATACAACCAGGTTTGTAACCTTTCCTAAAACAAGTTCTCTTTTTTTCCTCTGATTTCCTGAAGTTGTCTGTACCAAAATGATACTGTTATTCTGGAATGTTGATGTGGTAGGAAACTTCTACTTATGTCTCTAAAAAGTAGGCTATGATTACATATCATAAAAATAGATGTAAAACGTGGCTATTCTGGCCACTTGAGGTCAGAGAACCTTGCCATGAGGATGTTTAATCACATGTCTGTACATCTCAGTGACTTAATATTTCAAATAACAGACATTTTAATGCATAACAATCAAAATATAAACCTCAGTGGATGAGTTAATAGATATTTCATAATCAAATCTATTATCCTCTGAATTAATGAAAACGCAGTATTCATTTTTTATTTAATCAATTACATTACATAGAATTTTTTCAAAATATTCACATATTAGCATAAGAAATATATAATTAGCAGATAGAATCGCTCCTTTTTCCCTATAATTTGTTTTATTAAGTACAAAAAATGAGTTTAGCTAAAAGTTACATATGAATATAATGAAATTCTCTCAGACGAACTGTAAAGAGAACTGAATCATAGTTAAGTATTCTGGTCGGTCAAGAATTCAGTTATTTTTTAAAAGTTTTTATTTATTCATTTATTTAATAATCTCTCCACCCAAGATGGGGCTCAAACTCATGACCCTTGGGTCAAGGGTGGCATGCTCTTCATGCAGAGGCAAGCCAACAATGTAGTTCTTAAATTCACATTTCATTAAAATCATTAAATTTTCACCTTTTTGGACTAAAGAGAGTACCATCATTGTGCTTCCCTAAAGCCGAATTGCATGGAGAATCATCATAAATTTTCCTTCCCCCAGGTCCAGACAGGCTGTTTCTCATCAGTGAGTTCCAAACGTAGTTGCTTACTGTTTCTGCACCACAGAGACCCACTGGTTATGACACAGACCTTTCTCTATGAATTAAGCAAAATGTTTATAGCTGCCCTCAGTGTCCAGTAGCAGCTCAAAGCCAAACTTTGACTCAAACCCTTTGTCCAAGAAGGTGTCCTAAGACTATCTTGGTGTCTTAATACAATTTAGTTCATTAAGCCTTTTTCTTTTTCAACTGAGATCTCTTTAAGCAAAAGTTAAATTTTCTCACTGACATATTGCCTTATTTTCATGAAATTTTTGAAATGGCATGAACAGTTTAAAAGCAAAGAAGGATACTTTTTGATGCTTTGTGTTATATATGCCATTAAGTTACATTGGCTAAGTGTCCCATTGTATAAACTTTACGATGCACTTAACCATCAAAATCATTTCCTATAACCTCAGAAAGAACTTGAAATTGCTGTTCATGCTGATGGTACTTAAAGATGACATTTCTCCTTATAAAAATGGTAGTTTAAAAATGTTAAAATCTCTGTGAGATTGCCCCTGGTTATTAAAAATTAACCCTAGTCTCCCCTCCCTACTCAATTCATGTCCTAGCACTTCCTTGTTTACATTCTGTAGTTTTCTTTGTAACATTTGTCACTAATAGACATATTAAATGATTATGTGTTTATTTGCTTATTTTCTGTTTCCCCCCGCTAGTGTGTGAACTGCTTAAGGACTAGACTTTTTCTGTTCTGATCACACTTACATTCCTAACACTGGTCTGGTGCCTAATAGATAGTAGGTACTCAAATAGATATATATGGAATGAATGAACGGGAAATAAATTGAACTTTTTGATGGGACTTGGGTTAAAAACTGGACTTGTAATTCACATTTACTTGTGCCATATGCAGGATTGTAGACTGGTTCATCCTCTGAATATTTATTCATCTATAAAATGAAATGGACACTTATCCCCTGTAGAAGAGGTGATAGATAACGTGTGAAATCTCAGAGCCCAAGTGGCTATTTACATATGGTAGTAATTCTCTCATTTTATTTCCTTCCTTCCCTTTTAATTCACACTCGCTATGTCACATCTCCCCTGCTGGATGTCAAGGAGAGCCATGACAGATTGGAGGGCATAGTCTAGGAGGCAGTGGAACAAAAATTAGGGATGAATCTGGTCAGCTTTTTTAGAAATAAGCACCCTTTTGCAATTGAGCACATAAGAGGTGCTCGATAAATAATTGTTAAATAAATGAGGAAACTTTAAAGAAATTCTAAATCAGAATTTAATCTCATTTAACTTGTTTCTATAAGTGAAAAGTCAAACTTTTTAAAAATAGATTCTCCTCTCACAATTTCTCTGTGATGATTAAGGATTTGGGAGTAAATTGTCCAAAAGCACACACACACATATTCTACCTACAAAATATTGCCCTCTTTCTATGAATTCCTAGAGGAAGGAAAATTCTCATGCAAAATCAGATGAGACAGTTCCTTTCAGAAATAAAAGTATTCAGGACTGTGTTGCCCGTGACTCCGTCACCAATGTCCAGAGAAGTGTCCACGACAGACAAGACAGAAAGTGCATTTTTGTCCAATTGAGCTGAAGGACTATAAGGAGGAAAAGTATTTTAGTTCTGTGACCAAAACAATCTCTGGACTATCACAACACAGACATCTTACCTCAGTTAACTGTTCATTTCTTTAAAGGAAACTCTCTTTGCTTCGGGGTCAGTTATGGTCATAAAATTCATATCTGCTATAGACAGAACCATTGAAAGAGCACAAGCTGAAACAATTGTTCATTGCCACATGTGGCCATGAACTTGATCTCACTATAAACCTCCCAGCACACTATCTTCTATAATGTAGCTGTATAATGGGTAGCTAAATTATAATCCAACCACTCCCTTCAAATTTTAGCATATATGAAGTTTGAGTGGATGTGCATAATGCAGTTGAGTCACTCTTCAATTCCTGACTTGAAGATAATTTCCTAGACCACATACAATAATTTGTCCATTTTTAGATTAAGTAGGTGATTTACGGAAGTATCGCCTAGTAGTTTTTACATGTAAAATAGAGAACAGGGTTTTAAAAAAGGAAAACAAGAACATTTGACATATAAACTATTACTTGGTCCACATTATTTTCTCTTTATTCTTGGATATTTAAGGAATGTCTCAAAATCATCTCTCAAAAGACACTAAAAGGTTATTCTTCAATCATTTTACATACTTCGTATTTAAAATATGGATTTTTTTATTTCTCTAGTGAATTATTTATGGGCTGGGCCCCTTTTGGTAAAATGTAAGGGATTTTTCCTGCCTACTTATAAAAACACAGAAAACAAACTGAAGCCACAGCCAGCAGCCTTCCAGCTTTAGTAACGCAAGCCATCTGTTTTCTATAAGGTAGTTGTTGTTTTTTCTTGTTAAATTCTCCCTGTGAAATGTTTTTCTTGAGATTTCTTTTTTTGGTCTGTGACTTCTACCCAGTGATACTACTCACTTGTGGACCATAAAGGCACAAATGAGTTCTGGGGAAGCTTTGTAACTTCTGATATTCACACCAGAATCTCACTGGACTGATCGGACCTGGATACTTTTCCAGGGAGGTAGATTTCTGAAATACCAAAGAGTCACACTGATTAAAGTGCTTTTAATTTAAGAGTTCTTACACCTTAAATAAGAGATGATTACTGAGATTTCAGGTCTGTGATAATTTTTAGTGGTAAATTTTCCTGCTGGGGGAGTGCCAGTTAGCTTTCCTCTGTGTTGTTTTAAGGAAGGAACAAAAAATATATTCTTTTTCTAACAACTGGACATAAGGAGGTTGAAAGCCCCAAATAGGCATGATCTTTCTAAGAAACAACCATTCTCTGGTAGTTTCTTCCATTTAAAGAAAGTAGTGTATCATTGCAAGTGCTTACTGTGATGACTAAAGTAATTATATCCATAACTGGCATCAAAATACTGGAGAAGCCTTTAAAAAATACAGATTTCCAGTTGCAAAACAAAATCAGAATCATAAGAGATAGGGTCTAGGAGGGTGATTTTTTTTCTCCCCAAATATGTTTATTTTAATTTTTCAGTGTTACAAGATTGATTGTTCATGCACCACACCCAGTGCTCCATTCAATACATGCCCTTATCAATACCCACCACCAGGCTTGCCCACCCCCTACCCCTCCCCTCCAAAACCCTCAGTTTGTTGCTCAGAGTCCACAGTCTCTCCTGGTTCATCACCCCCTCCGATTTCCCCCCATTCACCCTTCCCTTCCTTCTCACGATGCCCTAGGAGGGTGATTATTTAAAGAAAAGTTCTTTGAGTGATTCTGTTGCAAAGCCAGATGTAAGAAGCAGGAACTTAAAACAGAATCAAGGCTGAAATCTAAAATAAAATAAAATCAAGTTAAATGGCAAATTTAAAAATTTTTTAAAAGAAACTCTTAAATTTGAAGGATACATGGCATTTAAAGTCCCAAAACATATACAATTTTTATTTTGAGTGAAATCATTAAATGAAGGAACTGAAAGATAATAAAATACAGGCATAAAATAACCTGATGTTTAAATAGCTCTGAAAGATGATACTGGGGTGTGCCTTCCAACCTTGCAGGCTCAGTGCCACCTACTTTTTAAAAACATATCTTGTAAGGTATGGGTCATAGTGGCTGAAATCACAAAATATTCTGTGACAGCTTAAAAAGCCTCCTGTCAAGGTTACCATATAATTAGTCTCAAAAGCTTTCCAACTGTGATTATATGAAACACAGGTGTATTGCTGTGGGCAGGTATTGTGGCATTAAGGAAGCCATACGAATTACTGCAATGGCTTTGTCCAATATCGTATGCTAACTCAAAAAAATTCCTCTTGCCCTACAGAAATCACCTTTCCCCTCTTCCCTATGTGTTATCACTGCTCTTCTTGAAATATGAGCATACTCCTGTGTTGTGATATTATTTATATGGACAGACCCAAAGCCTGGCTGTTAAGTACTTCACCTCAGGGTGTTTTGTGGGAGAAACAGGATTCCTCCACTGTCATCATAGCCCCATACAAATGGATTTCTGCCAGTATAAGGTAATGCATGATTTATCTCTCCTCCTTCACCCTACTCCAGATGCTGATAGGTCTCCATACTGGGGAGAGAAGTGAGCATGAATTTGCTTTGGATATACACGTAAATGGAGTTGACACAGGCAAGAAGAGTCAGGGAAATTATGTTAAATAATAATGGTTGTGTTTAAATAACATATTGATTTTTTTCAGAGCACTTGCACGTCTATTTGAATCTTAGAACTACCTTGTGGGGGGAAGTGTATTACCCCAATTTTTAGATGAAAAAATTTGAGAATCAAATAAGTTGTCATTTGCCAAATGTTACATAACAAGCAATTTTCAGCTCCAGGCTTAAAAAGCAAAATCAAACAAAAAGCTCAGGTTTCCCTGAATTTCCTTAAATTCCATTGCCCCCATATCACTTTGCCTTTTAGGGGCTCCCAATGACTAGCTTTAGAGTCAAAATACATCTGAAAGACTTGGGAGTTAAAGCAGAAAACTTGCCCTCTCGTTCCCCGTTCATCATTCTCTTGATTTAATTTGGCAGAGTCTACCCTGAAGGTGAAGCCAAAGTAAGAGGTGCTGAAATGCATCAGAAATTTGTGCTCCAGTCCCCATGCTGCCATCTCTTCTAGCTCTGTCCCTTTACCCACCACTCCATCTCTTTCTTCTGCTTTCTCTTCTCTCCCTCTCTTCCTTCTAATCATAGTGAATTACATATGGCTCCTGGATAAATTCTACTTCTTCCTCAATTTTCAGTTGACACAACACTTCCACCAGAAAGACTAACCTACTCCTCCTACAAAATGCCTTAAACGGTGTTTGTGCATGCTCTATTGGCATGCTATATTTATTTCTATCAGGGTACTCACCATTATGTACTTTAATTGCTTGATTGTCTGACTTTTTTTTTTAAGATTTTATTTATTTACTTCACAGAGAGAGAGATTGCGAGTAGGCAGAGAGGCAGGCAGAGAGAGACAGGGAAGCAGGCTCCCTGCTGAGCAGAGAGCCCGATGTGGGGCTCTATCCCAGGACCCTGAGATCATGACCTGAGCGGAAGGCAGAGGCTTTAACCCACTGAGCCACCCAAGCGCCCCGATTGTCTGATTGTCTTAAGCCTCTTGGGGCTACAACTACCTGGAATTTGAATGCTGTTCTTTATTTTGTTCAGCTCTAGTACCTGGTGGAGAAATGTTATATAGTAGGTGCTCAGTATTTGTTGGATGGATAAAGATCCTATTGTCTTTGCTCATGACCTTAGTATTCCTTGGAGTATTTCTGTGGATATTTTTTTTGGAGATTCTAAATCATTCCTTTACCTTGCCAAGACCTTTCAAGGCCCCTACATAGGGCGCTGTGTTTTATATATGTCATTTTATTAAATAATGTTGTTTAACAGGGGAAATTAGATTTGATTTACATTATTTAGTTTGTGCATGCTTTACTAAAAACATGTTATTCCTCTTGAGTTTTAGGACTTTTTGACCTTTTAGTATAATTGCCAAACAGCCGATTTCCTCTTTCGTCTTAAGAAATTCTGCAGAATTTTCTACTTAATGTGCTCTAAGTGCCAAATCATTTTTCTTGAAATCGACTCTTGTTTAGCAACATGAAATGAAATAAAATTTTATAATTTTTTCAATATTAGGGAGATACTTTCTTTTGACAGTGGAATATTAATTTAGTGTGAGCAATGATAACTGAGAGAAATTTTCCATAGTCTCTTTCCATCACAGAAAATATTACAATTATAAAGAATCCACATAAACTGACTAATAAGTAATAGACACTTTGCTACATTATTGTCACATTGGCTTTTTTGTTTATTAAATTTTAAATTACTTATGTAATTTAAACTATTAAGTTTAAACTATAATTTTAAATTATTAAGATGGACAAGTGGAATGATTAAATAAATTAATCCCATGTCATTTTAAATATACTCTAGTTCCCATATAAAAATAAATTTTTAAGTTTCTGACATCTTTAGCACACCAAATAATGGAGTTTGTAATTCATCATACATGGGCTGGCATAAAGTAGCATTAAGTCATGGCTGGACGAGGGTTATCACTGTGTATTTCCTATTCCTGTAAGTTCCTGGTAAACTCTTTCCTCACTGATAGATAGCTAAAGGAATCCAGAGCCTGAGGGCCCATAATTTTATAAACAGTAGAAAAATGTTGCATGTATGAATTCTGCTATACTTCCAGTTTGGTATGGATGTAGAGAATGATTTTTTCTATTCCTAGAACTCCTAACTCCCAGAGAATTGGTAAATGTAGATGGGCATGAAATAATGCTTCTAAATTTACTATTGTGTTTCAGCAATGCAGCTGCTATGGATGGCCTTACTCCTCTACTGTTGAACCTCTACATCTCCAGAGAGATTTCTTTTGGTGGAGTAGTACTTTAAGTATCTTTTTGTATCTACCCCACCTTGTCATCTCATTTGGTAATGTGGTCCAGTCATGAAAAGTTTAGCTGAGCTTGCAATAAATCCCATCAACCTTTATACTTGATATTTAACTAATAAAGTTCCATTAAGTTAATCACTGCTACGCCATTAACATCATAAGAATATCCAGTTTCACCCAATTATCTTCCATTAAATCAGTGTAAATGGATCAGGTTTAAATTTTTTTTATTAGATCACATGCCCTCTTTTAAAACAAAATTAGCTCTCACTTTATTCCATTATCGCTTTTATGTCTCATCATTATTGCCAGTCAAATTAATTGTGACTGAATTGATCATTACCAAGCAGGAGAAAATTGAAATTGTACTTTGGTCCTTGGAGGGAGGTTTCTGTTTTCAAAGCTCTTAACACAAGATTAAATTAAAAACAAAAAACAAAAACCGAAGAAGAAAGAAAACAGTTAAGAACTTTTGTAAAGCCTAATTTAGACTTTGGAAAAGTGGAAGGAAAAGGAAATCTGAATAAGGTGCAATTTAAAAAGCAGTTGGTTATTGGTTTGCTTTAAATTGTATTTTTCAGTGTTGAATTTTATTGGATTTTCCCCAGTGGCTTTTTCAGCATCTCCTCTTTAGTTTAAATAAAGTAGGTAGAATGAGGTATATTCTTTATTATTAGAGGAGTCATATTTATATAGTGTAAGCTGAATTTTCTAGAGGAAAATTTCATTTCCTGTGTCCTATAAACTAATCTAAAAAGGACTAAATAATAATTGGTATGCAGTCATTTACTATTCATACTCATCAAGATGCCTGAAGGCTTATTTGTGTCATGGACATAGTTTTTTCTCCATCAATATCCTGTGAAGCCTCAGGAAAGCTAGGGGAAATTTCATAGGATATTAGGAATGTAACATTTGGTGGCTAAACAGGCATAACGTCAGGAAATTAAATATTGACTGTTTAGAATTGGGAGCTGAATAGTAAGAAAGAATAGAGTTCACATTCTTAGTATGTTTCACTCACTTCCCCTTGATAACAAATTCAGTTTTTAAAATACCCATGGTAATCTCTCTTTTCTTATCTTGAAGGTAAACCATGCTTTACTCTTTTTTTTTTTCCTTTCAAGTTAATCTAGACTCGTCTTGCTCTTCATTCTTCATATGGACTGTCAGTTTATTACCATCACTTACTCAAAATCTACACTTAAAGTATAAATTTTAAATTGTATATATACAAACTTGTCTTCCCTTTATTCTTTCTCTAAAGTAGCAGTCTAACTATCTAACTTAGAATGTAATAATTAAGAGTGTGTGGTTGTTCGAATATTGGCTCTACCACTCACTAACTTTGTGAGGATTGACTCCAAGCCTCTCTCAGAGTGGTTTAAGGATTAAGTATGGAATTTCCATAAGACACTTAGCATTGCTCTTGTAACACAATACATAGTAGCTATGAGTATTTATTCTGGATTGTTCTTCCTGAACACTCATCCTAATATGCCTTAAATAGGGTTGAGAATTTTTCGAATCAACTTTATATATCTTTCCAAAACATTTATCTTATTCAATGTCTATACCATTCTCCTATTCTGTAGATATCTAGCTTTCTAGGCTGCTGTATAATGAAGTGTGACAACCTGCATGGCTTAAAACAACAGAAATGTATTGTCTCAGTTCTGAAGGCCCGAAGTTCCAAATCTAAATATTGGCAGGGCCATATTCCCTCTGAACCCTGTAGAGGGAGACTCCTTCCTTGCCGCTTCTTAGCTCCTTGGGCTTCCCAGCAGTCCTCGACTGTCCTGTATTTGCAGCTGTGGTTCAGTCTCTGCCTCCAACACATGAGTCTCTGTCTCTTTGCATCTTCTCTTTTCTTCTTCTTAGGACACCAGTCACATTGGATTAAGGGCCCACTGTACTCTGGTATGACTTCATCTTAAGTAATTACATCTTCAAAGGACTTATTTCCAAATAAGGTCAACATATCTTTTAGGGCACATAACTCAACTCCTAACCATATCTGGTAGATGTTACTTCCTATGTTCATTCCTGAGCCTTGAAAGTCATTGTTAAAATTTTTATAATACTTTGTCCAACCTGAAGTTAATCAAACCTTGCATATTTTATGTCTGGTGTCTCATGGATTTGCCCCAATTTCTTCATTCCTAGAATAACTATTTCTCCTACCCATAGTATAACATTTTTAACTAAGTAGCCTCTAGTCTTATCTGGTTCCAGTTCATTTTTAGTTATGTTGTTAGATTAATGTTCCTGAGAGTTACTTATATTTTCTTCTATTTTTTCACTTATTTACTCAACAAGCATTTATTGACATTTTCTGTGCATCAGGCACTATTCTGCACTGATGATATAGAGATAAATGTTTATCCTCAATAAATGTATGCCTGGTAGCGTTTACATGTAAACAAACAAGTACATTTGAAGACTGATGCAGGTACTTTGTTAGGAGTATAGGGGAGGTGAAGTCAGTACAGAGTAGAGAGCAGCCAAATGACATATGGGAAAGGGGCAAGTCATGGAAATCCTTTTAGAGGCAGAGGTATTATTCTTCCCAGAATTCACAATAAATGGAACTATCCCCTTCTGATATGACATGTTTGCTTTCCTCTCTATGCCCCCCCTTTTTTACTATCTTACACAAAAGATTTACTACCTTAGGGAACCTGAGAAAATGGTTATAATGGATTTGCTAGGAATAAAATAAATGAACTTCTAACACAGGTATTTGATACCTTATTTTGTACTATGTTCTAGATTATAAACTTGCATCCATGAACAAAATTCAGGGTCTTCCAAAGTAGATGTTATACAATGCAACTACGTTTGACTTCCTAAAATGCCAAAGCCATATAATCCAGAATTCTGTACTAAATTTGAAAAGTGGTAATAAATTTGGCTTTGACGAATTTCCAAATGGTTGTGGAATTAGACCTGGAAAAATTCATTTATACTTTATCCCAGCATTGCCAGACTTAGTCATTGGGGCAACTGGTTCCTCCCATGTTGCTGTGCACCAGTTCCTGGCCTCTGCACAGCTGGTTGGCTCCATGACCCATGAGCTATACTTCCACTCCTTTCTGAGGCACCTACCTAGAGAGGCACTGGGAGGTTTAGAAACAAGAGTGCTGTTGTTTTACCCTCAGGCAAGAGAAGAGATGGAATAAAAAAAAAAAAAAGGAAGTAATGAGTGAGAGGAAGTGCCTGTGCTCCTTCAGATTCATCCTGGCCAGTTGGCAGAGAGCAGGAGTCCATTGCCAATTACCAGCAATGAGCCAGGAGTGACAATATTATACAACTTGGAAGTGAGTTTTGGGAAGAAACCACTTTGGATCTTAGTTTTCTCACTCAAAGAAAAAGAAAAAAGAAAAAAATGGAATAAAAAGAAGAAGAATTAAAAATGTATTAAGTTAAAGAAGGGAAATAAAGAAATAACAGAACTTGAATCACAGAACTCTTGATTTTCCTTACCTCCAGCCTACATGAAGTGTCCCTCCTAAGTATTTCTATCCAGCCTGGGTTTGCCTCTATATACTTAAAGAATGTGTACTAATAGTCTATTTCTGGACTGGTTCCCTCATAGAGGGAGTGAGCTCCTTAAGTGGGGGGTTGGGAGAGGAAAGAATTCATTAAATTACCTCATTATTCCCAATATTTGGCAAAATAACAGGTAATAAATATTGTTGAATAAACAATATTATCAAAATGCATTCTTTCTGTTATTTTGATATTTGCTTCAAGAGTAAATACATTTATTTTATCACTTGAAAGCATTATTTTTTCTAAAGATCTTTATTTATTTAACAGAAGGGGGGAGAGTAGGTATGAGCAGAACTGGGGGAGGGGCAGAGGGAGAAGCAGGCTCCTCACTGAGTAGGGAGCTAGATATGTGGCAAGACCTCAGGATCATGACCTGAGCTGAAGGCAGAAGCTTAACTGACTGAGCCACTCAGTTGCACTCATTTGAAAGCATTCTTAAGGCCAACGATGTTGGAAGACTAAAACACAGAAGGAAGGCTGAAATCCACACAGGGGATCTTGTAACTATGGCCTTGACATAAGAGAGCTGTTTGGTGAGAACTCATTGGATGGTGTGCATTTGTGAGTTTCTGCTCTCCCACTGATATGCATTCAGAATGTCCTAGAGTTTGCAATATACTTTATTACCTTATAGGACACCGAAGGACAGTCAAACAGATCAATCTGCTCTTAAGATAATCCAATGTTATTTGGAATTCTATGTTCTCTCTATTTCTAACTACTTGAAGTCTGCTTTTGTAAACACAACTGTCTCCCTCCAATGATTAAAGGTTGTTTTTGTTTTAGAAACTAGAAAATGCTCAGGTTGACGTTCCCAAGAATTAGTTCTAGTTGGTTAAAATAAATAGCATTAGGCAAAGACCTTTGCCTAAACACAGAGGAAGATTTCTCCAGAACTGAGTTTATAAAATTTCAATGTGTATGCAATTTTCCAGAACGTACAATTGGAATACACGTATATGCAAACTTATTTTTCTCCTATAAGAAAATTTCATTGCCTTTTACAGTTTTTGTATATTTTGATTGTTTTTGGCAAGGAAGCTGGGCTCCAAATGTCTCATTTCATGATCCAGAGTGTACTCTTGTATTAGACAAGTATTTGGTGAAATTTGCTGTATAAATAAATATTGACTAAATGGATTAAATAATGCCTCCATTCCATTTGCCAGATTGACTAATTTATTTAGATTAACTTTTAGCAATAATTTACGGCAAACTTATTTGTGATATCCTAGAATGTTTCATTTCACCTAAAAGTAAAGGTTCATATTTTATTTTTTCCTATACAGTAATAAACAGAGACACTGAGGCTTGTTTTTCATGTATTATAGTAAGCAATCTAGTTACTCTGTCTTTTTGTCTAACCTAAATTTTACATACCAGGTGAGCAAATGTCCTACATCCTTCTCTGATTTCAACATCTACTAGCCACTGTTAGCACAAAATAAGTATTCCATCACTATTTGGGATTGAATAAATAATTGAATGTTTTTGAAACCCTGAATCTTCTTATAGATATTTTAAGAAAATAATGTGGGTTTTTTCCTTTTACATACAGTCATAGTCACAATGTTTTCAGTAATTAACTTATGAAATAAATAATAGTGATAAAATTCAGAGCTTAAACAAAACCAAAAGGAGTAGTTTTGAATAATTATAAATAATTTAAAGCTTTTGAAATTTAATAAAACTTATCATGTTCATGTTACCCCTACAAAAGGGTGTTTTAATTTGGTCTCCATTTATTTACTTATTAAAGGAAATAATTCTTCTCAAAAGCACATAGATTTATAGGTCTAAATCTTGGATTCCGTTTTTTTTTTTTTATATTTTTCTTATCCAATCACAGGATAAGGAGATATCCCTAGTTGAGTTCTGTGTTTTGCTAAAAAAAAACTTGCAAATCTTCCTTCTCAATGTAGTAAAAGTATTTAGGAAAAAAAAAATTATTGTCTTGCTTGGTCTCAGCCTCCTTCCCCTCTCCATCTCCTTTCTTCTCCTCCTCTTATTCCTCCCCTTGTTCCTTCTCTCTTTGCTTTTTGCTTTTCTTGTCTATTGTTCCCTCTACAAACACAGAAATTTCCCAACGAATAGTTCTCCTGTGCATATAGAAAGTTATTAATATAATTTTTCAATAAAGGCACAGCTTCTTTTCTCCCTCTGAATGTTACTGTGACATTTGTTTGGTACTGAGATGCGGTGCATACTGGGACTTGATTTTAAAACTGCAACAAATAAGATGGCTAGTATACAATCATGAATGTGTATTATAGAAGGTAAGCTGAACATGAACATGAGGAGATGGATTTAGATTCTGAAATAGTGGTTTTAGTCTTATTTTAGATAATCTGTTACCTGCTTGAGAAGTGATCTGAGTAAGGAATGCCAGAAAGAAGGGTAAAATCCATTTTCATTTCTGTTCTTTGGTGAAATCACCTTCTAATTTTGTAATAGCCACAAAATAGACATAAATTAAATCTAGGTAGGTCAGGACAAAAAGTGGGTATTATGTCCCTAAATGACCCCTGTGGAGAAAATTAGAAATCGTGCCTTCAGGATGAAAGCAGGAGGACCCCTTCCTCCAGAAGTGAACTCCCAAGGGAGGAGTGCAGAAAGAGACAACCACTTTAGGTCCCCTTTCCACACTCCAGGCTATTTTAGAATTCTTGATAGTAAAATGAATGGAATCAAAGAGCCATAGCCACAGAACCATTGAGAACTGTGGAATGTTTCATTGATTGTAAAAGAAATTTCAAAAGAAATTTCAAAAGAAATTTCAGAAGAAATTTCAGTTTGGTCAGGGCAAGGGAGGTGAGTAAAAAATAAGTCAATGAAGAATAAATTAGTCAATGAAGAATAAATTAGAAGAAATAACCTGACTATGATGTCTGGATTTTCTCTAGAGGCCTAAATCTTCTTCTGTGTCAGGGAACATAAGAAAAGAAAGCAAAATTTAGTGAAGAAATCATAAGATACAGAGTTGAAATCATTCTAAAAATGTTTCATCATACAAAGTATTTAATTTTATACCCATCTTTTGTTTTTGAATATAGTGGACGCATAATGTTACATTTGTTTCAAGTATAACAGCTTAGAGATTCAACAACTCTATACCTTATGCTATGTTCACCTCAAGTACAGCTACTAACCATCCTTCACTCAGATCTGAGTACCCCACACTGAATATTCTCTTTTTTTTTTTTTTAAAGATTTTATTTATTTATTTATTAGGAAAGAGAGAGAGTGAGAGAGAGCAGGTCAGAGTGAGAAGCGGACTCCCCACGGAGCTGGGAGCCCGATGTGGGACTCGATCCCGGGACTCCGGGATCATGACCTGAGCTGAAGGCAGTCGCTCAACCAACTGAGCCACCCAGGCGCCCCTGAATATTCTCTTAATACATAAAATAACTTTTCATTATAAAAATGAATAAAAGTATATGTTCTTTTCAGGACAAAATACCTGAAATAAATAACATTAATACATGATATTCCCTCAATGTCAGGTATTTTAAATCCCTGTAGATATGGCCCACATTTAAATAGTAGTGAAAAATGAGGCTTTTAAAAAAATTATAAGTCCAAGATCAAAGCAAATAGTTTTATACCCAGCATGGTCTAGACCTCTTTCTGTTATTCTTATAATGGAATATTGAACAAATTAATTCATCAAATACTTATTGAGCATCTACTATGATCCCGACACTATTATAAGATATTGGAGTATATCAATGGACAAGCCAGAATAAATTCTATCTATCCTCATGAAGCTATCATTCTATCATGGGGAGACAAACAATAAACATAAATATAATAATATAGTAGGCCTAAAAGTGATAAGTACTATATTAAAAGGAAAAAAAAAGAGCAAGTACTGGTGGATTGAGAGTGACATGAGTGTATGTATGTGTGTGTGTTAATTTTCAAATTTTTTGTTAGGTGGTTAGAAGAGGCTTTGTGGGGAAGGTAACACTTGAGCTGAGACTTGAAGGAAATGATGGAAATCTGGAATGCAAATACTATATATTGCTCACAATTTGCTGCTTACTTAATTTATCACCAGACCATGTAAAAGCCATGATACCACCCATTTGACAGAAAAATAACTAGGCAGATTTTTGGTTCTCCTCTTTATTTCAAGCAATATCATGCTGAGAAGAGATTAAGTAGACCGACTTCATTCAAAACAATTCAAAACTGTTCATGCATTTAGGTAGGCATGCACATTTGGCATTGCCCAGATTGTATTTAACTCATTCACTGAGGATTAACATTTGAGAAAAGGACTAGGGTGTGCTTAGAAACTACTACTGAAATTTCTAGTGTAGTCGGTATAAGGCAGGCTTAATTTTCTTTTTGGTGTTTTTACAGCTATTCAATAGTTTGAGTCATGTTGCTGAAGAAAAAAAAATCTGTGTCAAATGCATTAGCAGACTATAAGTTGGTTTTCCAGACAAAATTGTGGATGAGCATTGCGTGTGCACTATGTGTAATTTTAGTTTCACATTTTGGCCACAATCATTTAGATTTCCCAACGATACATGGAGAGAAACTTAAGTAGTACCTAACATGAGAAATTTTCCTTTTTATTTTTTCCATTTTAACTAAAGTGAAAACAGCAGTTTTACTTAACTGAAAAGCCTTTGCATATGAGATGGAGAAATGTTCACTAATTGCACTGAAGAAACTACTCACCATTGTAGACAGCTTATCTAATTTCATTTTATTTCTATACTTCAATGAATTGCTGTATATGAGTCATCTTGTGTTTTCTTTCTCGGATGTTAAGGCCATTTTTCAAAATTAATTATTATATTGCTTTAGAATATAAAATATGATTGTCCTTCATAATTTAGAAACTTAGCTCAAATAATCATTGAATGCCTTTTCTTGTTCAGCTGGTGCAACAGAAGAGAGGAGGTGGGCACAACAAAAGTAACAATTTGGGTAACCATCCTAAAAGGGGATTTAAATTTGGAAAGTGAAGGTCTATAGTGGATTGAAGAACAAATGATGCAGAATCCATAGGCCTGCTCCGAATTCACCTACCCCCTTATCTTCTCACGGACTTTGAGGCTGAGGGGGAAAGACATTGTCCGAGAAAATGACAGATCCCCTTCAACTATCCCTGGTGGCTTCATATGTACCTAATGTTTTAAATGCTGGGGATCGAATGAGGAAAGAGAAATGATAAATGTGAAATCGTTGGCATTTACTCAGAAGAGTCTAAAGGAAGACCTTGAATACTCTAACCTCTTTGTCTCTCCCTTATGATAAACAATGCCCAACAGCAGAAGGAAGGGAGGGAATTCCTCGGAAGAGTCTCCCGAACCAAAGCCAGCAGCTGGGGCGACGCTGTGCGCTGGAAAAGACAGCATCTGTGGTTTGGTCCAGGAGGCCACGTGGGACTCCCTGCTGCTGCTTCCTGTGAATGCCATAAAGCAGTCGCTGCCCATTTGATGAGGGCGGCAGCTGACACTTCCTGGATTGCAGGCCTTTAAAGGCTCCTACAGTTAGAGAAACTTTAAATAATGTTAGCCTAGACCTTCATAACCCCAGCAGGGACAGGGGCCAGCTGGGTCAGAAGGCAGAAGGGCTGCTCTAGCTTTCTGAAAATTGTTCCAAAATATGAGTTGTTGTGACTGACGCAGTCTTCCTCTTTTCTGGTCCCACCGAGGCCTAGATATGAGGGACACACTTGGCAGGAACCAATAAGTAACCTATTTCCTTTTCATTCAAATTAGGAGTCCGGAGTTTACATTCCTCTCTGAGAAGTTTAGGGAAGGAGGAAGGACAACTTCATGTGCTATCTTTTTAATAAGTATCTCAATGAACAATGCCTTCCTTCCTTCACTCATGCATTCATCGACCCAGCAAATGTATTCATCAAAGGCTGATTATATGACATGGGGTGTGAAGGTTACTGAGATGAATATAGTTCTCTCAAGGAGCTCACAGTCCAGTGGGGAAAATTATTGAACAAACACTTGTCTGAATAAAAGATTTAAGATTTGCGTGACATGTGAGAACTCTACATTATTTCTGCAAGGAAGAACTTCAGTTAATGTGCAGGGAATGTCCAGCATAGGCTTAGGAACTTTTATTTCATATATTTTCCAAAGTTTTTAAGTAGACCCCAATAATTTACTACACAAAGAGAATCACATCTTTCCTGGGAAGTCAATGGTTTCAATATGGCCATTTGTAGGCTTTTTTGTACAGAAATAATTCTATAAAGGAATGTGGACCTAGGCCATGGCCGGTAAGTGAGGAGCAGTTCTGATGACTGAATTTCTAATTATCTGTTATAATAAGATGGTGGATTTGGTCTGCCATCTAGTGATTAAAACTGAATTCTTACAGCTGCATTTAAAAGCACATAAAAGCTTGATGAGAAGGCACATCTATGAGGATATATGAGAAACCCAGTACAGTCAAATTACTCTGGAATAAAATGTGGACAGATAAAATACATCTCATCCCTAAGATATCAGTGCCTGAACATTTATGATAATGACTTCACAATGGACTGGTTCAATTTGTTGGAATGTGGTAAGGTTAAAAGAACCTTGCAGCTTGGAAGACAAAATTTTGGGGAGTTGCAATACCACAGAAGATCACAAAATAATGGCAGTATTATCAGATATCTACCAGTCCTCAATTTTAAGAGAATTAAAGAAACACAAACAGCAAACTACAAGGGTCACAATGTGGCAGTTTGGGAATGTTTCTTTCAGATTTTATAAAAAAAAAATTGTTTACCCATGTACTTTAAGACCAGCAATTGTTTAAGTTCCAGGCCTTAAATCAAGGTTCATGTTAGCTTGGGTTAATTTTTATGATTTGTGTAGAGGAATCAGGACAGTATTGAATCTCTCAGAATGTCATATGAACATTTCTATTTGTTTTTTTAATAATATTGTCATTTATAAAATAATTGTGTCATGACAACTTCACTGCAAATTGTCTACAATTTTGCTTTCTATTTTACTTTTCTTCTCACTAAGTAAACATCTATGGAGAAAAGAGCAGGGCCAACCTAATCATCAGGCACACAACTACCATGTACAAATCCGAGAAAGGCAAGCCACCCTGTATTTTCTACTCGGTGTTTCTTTGTACATGTCTTTCATTCAGACATGAACAATGAGAGTTCACTGAGTTTTTGTGCCCTCTGTAATGTGTGTGGATCCTTGTGCGGGGGAAGAGAAGACAGGGTTTAGCAGCAAATGTGGTTTTTCATCTTCTTGCCATTTAAAAGCATTCCAACTAACTTTCCACATCATCTTAAATTTAATTATAAATTCTCAGGGGAAAAGGACCAGTGATGACTCACAGTATATAACTAACTTTTAACATTGTCATTTAAAGAAAGTCATACAGTGGCTCACTTCTTTGCCCCTTGGGTTGAGGTCATGCTGCCTTAAACTTTCAGGAAAAAAGTGACTTTTTATGAGTTAACACAGAAGAGAGAATGTGTCTTTTTATTCCAATCCCAAAAGGAGCCACAGAGAACAGGATAACTCACCCCAAAAGAGTCTGTCACACATTTTAATGATACTTAATTGACAGCATTATTGGAAGTCGTCTTGGTTTTTGTTTGTTTTTCATATTCTCTATTTCTACATATCTAATCGTTTCATTGAGGTCTACCTCACAATGATAATATATACTTTTTGAAAACAAAACAGATATACTTTCAATATTTTGCACACGCAGTCCTAGGCACATACCCACTTAACTCTCAGTAAATATGTCAAACACTTCTGGCCCCCAGGCTGTGGAAATGGAGAAGCAAGCCACTTGAACTTACAGTGAATCTCTTTTCAGCCAATGACATTTAGTGTTTGTGATTGAATATTTCTTTCTCAGTCATAAAACTTAATGAACAAAGTTACTCTTAAATTATTTACTTAATTCAATTGTTCAATAGACTATAGATATAAGTTCATTTCTATAGAAGTTGTGTTTTGTAGAAATGTTCGTTGTGGATTTACATTATCTTAAAGTGATTTTTCATCTAAAAGTAACACAGCTATTTCATGTACAGATTTCTTAATGTACTTCAGTCCTGCATTACAGCATGTTAATAAGGTATGAGTTCTATTTTCTCCCTGGTTTAAAATTCCTAAAATACACAGAGTCAAAACTGTTTTGATCAGCTGTGTGTTTTGTGATAAACCCCTTTCTTGAAGATGAAACAGATTAGAAACTTGGTGTTTTACTAATCTTCTTGTGAAAGGCATGGAAACCAGAATGTGGCGTTGTGCTTTGAAAGCAAACTCTCCATTTGCCACATAGCTGGGATGAAGGACTAGAGAGATATGTGGAGCAAAAGCGTTCCATGGAGCAGTGAGAAAAATGTTACCTAAGAAAAGCTTTCTAGAGTCAGGAGGATGGATATTTGGGTCAGTGTCTTTACCCTGAACTGAAAATTTTATCTGTAGCTCAGCACTGAATGTATTGGCAAATGATAAGTTCTTTCTATTGTAATACTTTGTATAGTGACAGATGTTTACTACATTTATTGTGGTGAGCATTTTGTAATGTATGCAATTGTCCAATCATTATGTTGTACACCTGAAAATATAATATTGTATATTAACTACACTTCAATCAAAAATAAATAAAAAATATAAATTATATGCCAATCACAAATGCATTTTTAATTTTTATTTTAGTTTTGTACAAAGTTAATGCCAGGGCAAGTAAGTTAGTGAACCATAATTTAGATTCATTTGCACATTCCTGCCCACCCATCAAACAACTATTTGTTGAATGTTGGCTCCCTGCAAGGTGTGGAGTCAAGCTTTAGAAATACCGTGATGAACAAGAAAAAGTAGTCCTTATCTTCATGGAATTTACTGGCGAGTGAAGGAGATAAGAAAATAAACAAACAAAAATAGTAAATTGATAGTACTTCTGATAAGTTTAATGAGGGCAGTGATTTTTTCCTGTCTGTTCACAATTTAGAAACTAGTTAATTAGCTGGCCTATAAAACAAAATGAATGAATGGGTGGATGAGTGAATGAGTTTGATAAAGAAGGTTTACTTTTGTAGAATGGTCAGAATTGTGGGGAGAAGTGACAAACAAACCATTTCAGGTGAACTCTGTGTGTCTGGCATGAGTGAGGTAAAGTTGTGTAAGGAATGGGAAGGGGGATCTTTGGGATTCAGAATGTAAGTAGTTTGGAAGATTCTAAAGGAACTAAGCAAGGATGATATGATCCCCATTGTGTTTTAAAATACTGTAATTTTGTTTCTTTAAAGACACAAAGTTAAAGAAGTAATGTATTTATCTTATAATAATTGTACAATAGAATCATTTTATGTATAAATGTGTGTATAGATTTTCCAAATTTGCATTACATTTTTACCTAAATGTAGTAAAGTATTTGGCAGATATTATATAATAGCTTACCATCTTGTTGTGGTCATGACTTTCTTTAATTAATTTTGATGTGAAGACAATGCATTGCCTATTTAAGCTTTGCTTGTCCTTTATGGCTTAGTAAATACCTTTAGCTTAGAAAATACAACCCATGAAATGAGATACTGTTATTCTTTTTCTACCTTATGTTTAAGGCTAAATTTTAAAAACCCATACACTGTTTTTAAAAGGTTTTCTTCATGGGGGTGCTGGGCGGCTCAGATGGTTGTGTGTCTGCCTTCGGCTCAGGTCATGATCTCAGGGTCCTGGGATCGACCCCTGCATCGGGCTTTCTGCTCAGCGGGGAGCCTGCTTCCCCCTCTCTCTCTGCCTGCCTCTCTGCCCACTTGTGATCTCTCTCCCTCTCTCTCTGCCAAATAAATAAATAAAATCTTAAAAAAAATAAAAAAATAAAAATTTTTCTTCATGGAACAAGAATGCATATGATCTTCTGTTGTTGTGGGATTTACTAATCGAAAGTTTATAGTGATTGAAAATCACATAAGGGTTCACCAAACATGGAAATTATATATTCCCTTTTGAACTATTCTTTTTCTCTCCCTTTCGAATTTTTTTAATCTCTTCTTACTGATCTTCCTGTTTTTGGTTATTTAAACCTTCACAAATGAAATCTTTTGGGAAACATTACTTAATATCTACTTTGGATCACTTTTTTCCCTTCTCCTGTCTTGCTAGGATATAAGTATCATAATTATTTCATTGTGAATTACATATTGCTTAGTATGTAAATACCAATGAAGTAAGTTCATCTGTGTTTTGACTCCTTGGTAGGTTACTGCTTAGCCCAGAATTTTTTGAACCCACAGGATGATTCACCTTCTTAAGTATTTCCCAGATTCCAAAATTTCAAAAGATTATTAACCTCTATCCACCCCCCCCATCTTTTTCTTCTTATTCTAGAGGGATATGGTGAAGAAATAGCCTGCACTCAGAATGGTCAGATGTACTTAAACAGAGACATTTGGAAACCTGCCCCTTGCCAGATCTGTGTCTGTGACAATGGAGCCATTCTTTGTGACAAGATACAGTGCCAGGATGTACTTGAATGTGCTGACCCTGTAACACCCCCTGGAGAATGCTGTCCCGTCTGCCCACACACAGCTGGAGGTGGCAATACCAATTTTGGTAAGAATGCTTAAGGCCAACCCGGAACTGATCCAGTGACTCATCTTTATAGTTGCAGTGGTTTTTGCTCTCAGAATTCAGTAACCAAAGAGATAATGAAGCCATTTGTCAATGGCATTTGGGGTTAATGGTTTTGCTCATCCACCTTATCAAGCGTTAGTGAGAGGGAGAGGATAATTTCCTGTCTTCTTAAAAAGCAGGGGAATTTTCGGCTGAATTTTGTGTGGTTATGTCTAGTTTGAGAATTTCTTATAGTCACTTCAGATGGTCATTTGTTACCCTGTCCATGCTGGATGCCTCCGATATATTTGTTGGTATTCTGTGAGATCCATTAATGTCCAAGAAGAGATCTAGAAAACACATTTGTCTTCTCTGGTGCCAAGTTTGCTCTTGGGAATGGAATAAGTACTTCTAATCTAATTTAATGCCTCTGTTACATCAGCTCATAAGCGCAGAATGCTTTTAATGATGGCTTAGAAAGACGAGAATGAGATTGATTTCCTAAAGAAAAGAACAATATCAATTGCTGGTTTTTAAAACTTTTTTGGAGACAAATGTCTGTGTTTAATATAGACTATGTATTTGAATACATGTGTTAAAGACACATATTAGAGAAACAAGTTCATATTTATATGTTTTAATGAACAGATTAATTAATATTAAGGTTAATATTAATCTATATTAAAAATATTAATCTATATTAAACTATTATTATATTAATATTAAACTAATATTAAACCATTAGGTGATTTGTTTCATCAGTCATGAATATTTTAGTGGTGTGTGCATCATTGTCAAAATAGTGTTGAGGCCTTCTTCCCCCCTGCCCAAAATTCCATTGCAGATAACAACAAATATAATGAAGAAGTCAACCATATTTTCATGAAATACTAGACAATAATTTACCAGTTCTCCTCTTGGCTATCATTCCACAGTAACAGTGTGCCTTGAATAAATACCTAAACTAAATTTTTAGCAATGTAGTCAGAAAGATATAATGGGAAGAATTAAAAATATGACACCTAAGGGCTACCCAAAACTGATGCAATCTGCAAAGCAGCTCCAGGAACGAAGTAAAATTAAATGTGTGAGGATAAGTGAATATTACGTTGGGACAATAGTGGCAAAAATAAACAAACAAATAAACAAACCAGCAAAACAAACCTTCTGCAAATACCTGGGTTTGGAAAGTCTAGTTTGTTCCAAGATGAATAATAAAAACAGAACTAGCAACAGCATTGATGCAAAGATACTCTAAGAAAAAAGGTGGGAGTGTTTAGCTATATTTACAAAATAAAGAACACAGGGGTAAATATATTACCACAGAACTGATAAAAAATATGACCATTTCACCATAAACTAAATAAAACTTAGTGGAGTAATTTATTAAGAAAGGCGTACATTAGAAATACAAAATAATTAATGATGGGGAAAGAAGTAGAAGGAAAACCAAAACCATCATAGGGAAGTGCAGATGATAGAGGAGGAAGCACAGGAACAATCAATACTGCCATTAAAAAAATAATTATTTTAACAGATCTATGAAAAAAGAGCATTTGCTTTTCCTCATAAATGAAACAAAGATATTTGGCAAAAGTGAAAAAATATTCTTGACAAAGATGCTTAGTAACTTAGTACCAAATGGCACTTCATTAACATGATAAAATATTCACATTCCAGCTTAAAAGCTTCATAATGTTTAGTACTAGAATTATTTTCTCTAAACTCAGACATAGAACATGGATATCCATCATCACAACTACAATTTAACATTATTGAATGTACCTGAGCAAACAAGTTGACAAGAAAACAAATGAGAGGTTTAGAAGTTTGAAGGGAGGAGGTAAAATGATTAGTTGCAGAAAATACAATTGTGTTCCTATAAAACTTAAAGGGAATGGAGTAAAAAACTACTAAAAAACAATTTAGTAAGACGATGCAGTGTAAAATTAACAAATTAATAGACTTAACTATTTACAACAATCAACCCATCGAATAAATAATGAGAATAAAAGAATACCTCATTTATAATAGCAACAGATAGGATAAAATGGCTAAGAACAAACAACATGGAAGGTATAAGATCTACCTGAAAAAACTATAAAACACTACTAACTCAAATGACCACTTTAAAAAATGGAATGTCCCATTATATTTTTGATTAGGAAGACTAGCAATAGAAAAATCAGTAGTAGTGGCACCCTCTGGGGCATTGAAATGTCGGAAATAGGGGAAGGGGACAGGACAGCAGGAGCTTTTTTTCACTCTATAATTGTACACCTTTAATGTATTTTGGTTTTTTAGACATATGAATGAAGCCTATTCAAAAAAGTATTAAAAATAGAATATTGATTGAAGATAATTCATTATAATTTTAATCGTTAATTTTATAATTTAATGAACTTTAAATACTGTTCTTTAGTATTTAGTAAATACTGAACTTTAAATACTGAATGGGGTGAAGAATATTTAAATAATATCAGAATTTTCCAAAGGAATGTATTACTTTACCTGTTACGGAAATATTGATCTAAAACAACTTTTGAGTTCTGCCTACTGGTAATAGGGAAACCTGTTTCAGTTAAATTCTGACAGCCCAAAAACCTAATACTGAAAATAAATAGGAGATTCTTAATAACTGTTTCTTCTTAAAACAACATACTTAATGGATTTATTCTTCTCTTTTTATAGGTAGAGGAAAAAAGGTAAGTTTTACTTTGCATAGTTTCATTTCCATGAAATATCTTTTTCATTCTAATACTGTCAACTCAGGTCTGTGCTTTATGGTGTTTAAAAGCCTTTTATAAAATACAGATTACCAAATATAAATATATGGATACTTTGCTTATAGATCATAGCTGCCTCTATTTTATTCACTTTGTTCATTTTTGTTTATAGATGTTTCTTCTAGACAGTTGTAAATCCCTGAGGGATTGAGACTATGCCACATTAACCTTTGAATTACTTGCATTTATTGGGGTGCCCAGGTGGCTCAGTCTGTTAAGTGATCAACTCTTAATTTAAGCTCAGATCAGGGTCTCAGGGTCATGAGATGAAGCCCCCTGCCATGCTGGGTATGCAGCCTGCTTAAGTTCTCCTTCTCCCTCTGACCCTCCTTCCCCTCTCTTAAAAAAAAAAGAAGAACAAATTTATCACTGTGCTTAGTATATACCTTACACATATTAGAAGTTCAATAACTGCTTAATTGAAGCAGAATTCATGGATGGAAGGAAGGAAGAGTGGGGGGGTGGATGTACCCTCAGTGGGGTTGTGGCCCCTCTTCTGTTGGTTGGAAAAGTAAATATTCACTTAAAAGAAATAATTGAACATTTTACCAAACATACATCACCTTTTCTTCTCTCCTCTTCCTCAGTTCAAGAAGCATAAAATCTAATCCCAGAAACAATCCTTACACTAACAGGACAATAGTACAATTTAGCCATGACCCTAGATATAGCTGGCCAATTTAGCTACTTGTCCTCTGGATATGGGTAATCCCCCTGAGTGAAGAGAGTTCCATTCCCTTGGATTTGGTCTCAGTTTTCTAGTTAATTTGAAAATGGTGGCATTTGCTTCAGTCTTATCCAGATGGATGGACTCAGGGATCAGGAATGGAAATGGGCAGGCATCCTGAATTTTATGGCAGATATTAGGCAGATTACCACCAACTTTAAATTGTCTTTACTTTTGCATACAGTGGGACTTCAGTAAGGTGAAAATCAGATAATAAGATAAAGCAATGCTATACATTCATGGTCAATGAAAGTGATGCTATGAAGGGGAGGTCCTAGTTACTTTTACACTTTTTAATTAAAAGGGAAATACCATAAATTGTCTTATTTGGAATAAATATCAATGAAGCCATTTAGATTTGAATATATGTCAAAGGAGTAGGTCTACGAATACCAGCTCACATTTAATTTACATCTGAAATTAAATCTGAAATTTTCCAAGACAGTGTAGCTTGGAGGACACACTCAAAGTAGCTGACAGTTTACCACATTCTAGTTATGTACCACTATCGTCACGACTCTTGTCAATTATTATCAGGGGCCATCAGAACTGTCAGAGCAGAGCAATGTAATAAGAATGTATTTTGTGCCTGATTTACATGAATATTCATTTTATTTATAACTCATTCATTCATTCATTCATTCATGTTAACCCCCAAATAGGTACTGAGCCTTTGTCATATCCCTGTATGAGGCAAATGTTACAGATGATGCAATGGTGGGAGAAACACTGTGGTGGTCTCCATGGCAACGCCATCCTGTAAAAGTGGGGAGGCATGTCCTTGTGGCATTAAGTGATGAGTAATAGGCAAGAAGCAAAATTAAACTATAATTCTCATCCTAATCTGAGTATTTGAATTTTATGTTTCCCAGTGGGTATGAAAATCAAATTTAGCAAAAGCTTAGACAAATGATCATTCCATGCAGATTTTAACTTATTCAAAGCCCATATTTAAAAAAGCAACAAATACTTACATTTGTGACTTATTTCCAAAATAAGAATCATTATTGAATCATTAGAAAAATGTATTATCAGAACCTAATAAAGGAGCACTTAATCCCATATCAAGTATTGTGAAACAACAGAAAGTTCATAATAAGATATCAAAAGCCTTATAATTTCGTTGAGGAAGATATCAATTCAGTTCCATTCTCCTAAACACAAAGTAAGAGCAAGAGCTGCATTTTAATTGCTGGTCTCTTAAAATGGAGATTTCCCAACCATTCTTAACAAACAATTCCATTTTTTTCTTTTTGGCTGAAATAATTTCTCTTCACTTTTGACTTTTTTTTTTTTGGATTTGTTCTAGAATGAACATTTTTTCAACATCATTCTCATAAAGTCCTTTAAGTATTGGGCACAGACTTGTCTACCTTTTCTAAACAATTCAAATTCTTTCAGCATCTCAAGGAAAGCTCTTACAGCTCTTAAGAGGTTAATTTTTATTACTTTCAGGTTATGTTAAAAATTGGAAGACCCAGGAATTAGGAGACTTGGAAATGCAGAAATAAGCCTGCCCGGTTTTGCTGCCCATATGTGAGGGATAGTTTTCCTATAGTGCTTTGACTTTACAGATTTCATGACAAGTATCTCCTGGTCTAGTCACTTCATTAGGTTTATTCACTATAAAAACTTAAGTGAAATAACTTTATGCTTTTCAAACACTGGAATGATATTTTTGTGTCTTTCAGATGAGTAGTAATTTTTTTCATCAGTAATGTCTGACTACTGTAAATACCATTTCCTTTCTCATTTCCTTTTTGTTTTTACATTTCTTTTTTTTTTAAGATTTCATTTATTCATTTGAGAGAGAGAGAATGTGAGTGAGAGGGAGAGCAGGAGCAGGGGGGAGGGGCAGTGAAAGGCAGAAAAGCAGACCCCCTGCTGAACAGGGAGCCAGACTTGGGGCTCAATCCCAGGACCTCAGGATCATGACCTGAGCGGGAGACAGATACTTAGCCAACTGAGCCACCCAGGCGCCCATTTTTTACATTTCTTACTTTGAAATTCCCAGTGTTTATATGGGATATTCTAGTATGACATGATTATGTTCAACAAGCTATTATATTTTGATAATTGAACATTTTTTTGCTTCATAGGGACAAAAAGGAGAGCCAGGATTAGTGCCTGTTGTAAGTATATGTATATATATTTTTCTTGTATCTTTAATAAACTTAGTTATAGTATAGTTGTATATTAGTGCTTACATACATACTCTCATAGAAAAGGAAATTAGTTATTTTATAACCAAGTTTTAGTATAAGACAAGCAAACCAAAAGAGATTGATTCTTTAATATTTAATGTTTATTTATTACAATATCCCTGACTTTTATTGTCCCATGACTGAAAGTGGATGTCAGGGTTTTACAAAGTTAAGCACATTATATATGGATGTAAAGTGATAGTTAAGATGTGTATTTTTTACAGTATGAATAGCCATGTAATCCATGTAGAAAGGCAGGAATTATATTTCCAAGTTTCTGAAAATGTCTTGTCAGTATCCTGATTGAAATTCCATATTTTATAAGAATTCTTAAGAGTTATCTAGACTTGTACATGATCCAAACGCATATTAAGTAGGATGAAAATTCTTCATCCAGCAATCTCATGATCTCAAAGGAGCTATCATCACTCTGTCAAGACAAAAGTATATGCATGCTGATTTATTTGACAGTGTTTGCATTTTTTCTTTGCCTTGAAATTGGCTTGTTTTTGATAAAGATTACCTAAAAAGTTAATCATTCATTTGTTGTCTTTCATTTAAAAACTCTTACGTGTACTTACTATGTCTTAGGGGCTTATTTAAGTGCTTTACAAATATTTATTTATCTGTCTTCACAACAACTCTACCAGGGAAGTAATCTTCTAATCAGCATCACCATTTTACAGAAGGAGGAATATTAAGTACAGAGAGGATAAGTCCAAGGTCATATCACTGGGAAGGGATAGGGTTAGTTAGGATTCAAACCCAGGCCTCTAGGCTCCAGCACTGGTGCTCTCAATCAGTATAAAAGTACTGCCTCCCTGCATTACAGTTTAAATTAGATAACGTCCTTGCATGTATGCAAGGAGGACATGGACATCAATTGACAACATCCATTTGCTCTAAAAATATTCACTGGGATTTTGTTTGTTATTCTTATTTGTTTGACTCTTGATTTTTCTAAAATTCCGTCGAAACTTCCTGTTTACAGATTATCTTCTTTATCGTTTAGGTAACAGGCATACGTGGACGTCCAGGACCAGCAGTAAGTAGTTTCTTCCAACATTCATTGTACTCTTAGTACAATGTTCTTAGAGATACTTAAAATCTTTAAAGTTCTTAGAGATACTTAAAATCTTTATGAATACTATACTCATCAAAAGACAATAGAATGCAAAACTATGATGCTTGGCCTCTTGAAACCTTTGATTTTGAAACATCTTCATGTTTAAGTGTTCTTTGCATCAATGAATGATACATAAAAGATCATTTCATTCTGAAATTGATAAACCCTATTATTACTCTGGGTTAATGTCACTATTGGTTATGTGAAAGGCAAAGCGATCTGTTGTTACATTGTTAATTTTAGATTGGCTTTACTCATTGAAATTAGGGCACACCTGTCTATTGTTTGACAATGATTAAAGCTAGGCTACTTTTATCTGTTTAATGAAACAAACTGTTAATTTCATCTGTTAATGAAATTAAATCATATTTCCATAGAATCTGAGAAATTACACATCAGAACAGCATATTACTGGTTTAGCACGAAAGACTACTGATTTCAGTTTGGATTAGTAGTAGCATTTCTAGGTAACTAGATGGAAAATACACACGTACCTTCCCTCAGATCACTGATAATTTGGGGTTTGCACATCTATGTAGTTCTAAAAATCCAAACTAAGTTTTTGTGGCCACCATTCAGTGGCAAAGGCTTGCTTGGGACAAGACAGCATAAATGATCCTTGTAAGTTTTGCAATTATCGTTCAAGTAATATATTCAGCTCACTGGGCTCCATGGACACTATGATGTAGCACTTAATTGTTTAATTCTTTACAGGCCTTTAGGTTTAATGGCTCACATAAACATCCTTTCTGTGTACACGGAGCTTTTATGTGCACATGGCTTTATTCTCTATAGTCTTCAACTGAAGATGAATTAGAAGAGTGATATTTCTATTTTCCAGATTTCTTAGATCAAGCAGACATTTAAAACAAAAACAAATGAAGTATGTGTGTTTTGCAGGCATAGTCATCATTTTCTGTTTTAGGGACCTCCAGGATCACAAGGACCAAGAGGAGAGAGGGGCCCAAAAGGAAAACCTGTAAGTTGACAGCAGAGTCGCCTTTTTGGTGAATTGTACCGTATACCCAGCAAGCGCATGGAGACCACATTCCCTGGATGCAGCAAAGAGTTGGTGGCACTGTTTCTCTTTCTATCAAACAGGACAGAAATCAGGTCATGAAGTGATTGTGTGTCTCTTCCGATTCAGAGGAAATGATCACATGGTAATAATTACCTGTTATCTTTGTAAGTAACACAAATGGGATTTTTTTGTCCCTCAGGAGGTCAAACGAAAATAAAGTAGAACCTAAGGAAACATAATGAATACCTCATGTTTTCAGAAGTTGTAAATCATGAGTGAACAATGCCAAGAATGTACTGTTGTGATAAAACACCCAAGTTCTGTGATCTGTGGTTGCTACAGGAATTACCAAACTGGATAAAGGAAAAAAACTATTAGAGGACTAAATTTTCTTTCAAGTGGTTGTACAATCAATTTCCCAAGTAACATTCTATTTTTTTCACTGCACAGGTGCTACAGAGCCATCAAAGGAGTCATTTCAAAAAAATCAACAAATCAATTACTGGAACAAGGGGAATACCTTTAAATTTAAATGACCAACTTTATACCCTTGAGATAAAACATGAAGATACTATATAATATAGGCCAGATGTTTTTTTCTTTTTCTTTTTTTTTGAAGATTTTATTTTTTATTTATTTGGCAGAGAGAGACACAGTGAGAGAGGGAACACAAGCAGGGGGAGTTGGAGAGGGAGAAGCAGGCTTCCTGCTGAGCAGGGAGCCTGATGTGGGGCTCAATCCCAGGACCCTGGGATCATGACCTGAGATGAAGGCAGACGCTTAACCGACTGAGCCACCCAGGTGCCCCTGTTTTTTTCTTACTACAAGTCCTAGGATAGCAATTCTTTTTCTTTTTAGATCTCACCCTCAGAAACTAATGTCTTTCATGTATTAAATAACTGGATTAATTTTTGTATTGCTCTCATTATCTTATGTTTTAATCAGAAAAACTTGTGCTGTTTTTCTGTCTAATGATACCTACTATATTTAACTCTAGATCTTTAGCCTTCCATATATGTGTTGATCCATATTTAGATGGGAGAAATAGGAAGGAATTGCAAGGAAGCAACAAACAATCTTGAATTTATAAATAAGGAAAAATGTATTTTATAGATCATGTCTCTAGGAACTCTTGCCACTTTGATATTATTCTATGCTTCTACACGTTTGACCAAGTATAGCATGATGACAATACTTTTTCCAAACTGGAGCTGGAGTTATAGATGGTATGATAGTGCCCCAAGGAAATGGGGCATAGTCCTAAAGGTGTATAGGAAGGCTGTGTTCTGATGACCTCATGCTCTTATTCATAATTTATTGCTGTGCTACTAAGCTGCCTCATTAGTGTTGTTAGCCTGAACACTGTTAGTGGCTCTCCAGATGTCTGCCCAGGGTTTAGAATGACAGAAACAGATAGAAATAACTTTAGTTAGGTGAAGTGTAGGGGACCATGCAGAAAATAATGTGCATCAATGTCCTCATGCCCTTAAATAATTGATAACACCGAATCCTAAGTCTAGGTGGAAGTTACTATAGAAATAGTGGTTGGAGTTTCAGAATTCCTTGCTAGGATTCCATGAGTCTACTTCTACTCTTACCCCATCTTCTCTATTTGACTTAGTGTGTGATATGCTCCACTTCCTATCTTGGTTAACAATGAGATGATCAATGAGAACTAGGGATGTACGTGTGTGTGTGTGTGTGTGTGTGTGTAAGAGGAGTAGCTATTTACTTGGAATTAAGCAAAACAATCTTGACAGATGTCCAAACAGGAAATCTGTTCCTCTCTTAATCCTAGCAAGCAGTGGCGTGATGGTAAGTGTTTAACAACTGACTCATTAAAAAAAAAAATGTTCCTGTACTTTGCTGATTTCCCTGGGGTAAATGCTTCCAACACGGCCAATTGCAAGATCCCGGCATGATGTCACAAAATACCCGTAGGAAGAGTATTTTGCCTCAGGTTCCAAGACATGGAGAAGCTGCTTACTAGACTAAAGCTGTGGCTGGCACAACGTGGGGTGCTACTGCAATCTTAAATACCAGTTTCTCCCTCTGCTTCCATTACCATCAGAAGTCTTACAAAGGAAAGCATGGTTTCTCAAGCTCAGCACTATTGGTATTTGGGGCCACGTAATTCCTATGCATTGTAGGATGATTGGCGGCATTTCTGATTTCTACCCATTAGATGCCAGTAGCAACATCTGTCCTTCTTCATACAATTGTGATAACTGAAAATGTCTCTTGATGTTACCAGATGTCCCCCTGGGGGAGGGAAGCAAAAGTGCTTAGGATCGAGAACTATTGTTATAGAGATACTCTCACGAAGCCTTCATTCCTAGCCAATGACCATCGGGACTGTCTCTCATCATATGTCCTTGGTTTTAATTAAGTTAACCTGATAACTTCAGTGACAAGCTTGGAGATGGACAGTGGTGTGCTGAGTTCTAATTACACATGACATTTAACCCCTGCAGATCTGTCTCTTCATCTGTAAAATGGGAAATATGCCATTTTAGAGTCTTACCAACACTAACATTTCGTGTGTGTGTGTGTGTGTGTGTGTGTGTGTGTGTGTGGTGAATAAAGTTCTTGACCGGCGGGGTAGTTAGTAGTCTTTCTATTTGTGGATGTTTAAAGGTCGCCACCTAGTGGCAATCTATAAGTACTTTTTATTGTAGATTGCTGACTGAGATTCATACTAGAGTATCCTGGGGGATGGGTGGGAATGATGATAAACAGAATATTTACCGTAATATGAAATGTATATACTTCAGCTCACTTGGAAATATGAAAATATATATTTTAATGTGTTCCCAAATTATAGCTTTTGTTTTCAATGTTTATCAGTAAAACTGCTCATGTATTATATTTTTCTTACTTGCACTTATAATTGTGTTTACTTAATTTTGGATAATTTTTACAAATTTTTATTAATTTCAGTCTCAGTTTGTGTAAGATTAAATCATGTAGGCTATTTAGAGGAGATGCTTTGGTGGCACAGAATGCATCATTAAGTCAATAGAAAAGTGGGCTGTCTTCAGAGTGGACTTTGAAACATGATTATTAATCACAGAGGGATGGAGAAAGGACACGATTTTTGAGGATTAATATCACCCAAACTTCTCTCTACTCTCATTGACACTAAACGTAGTTTTTGGTGTTTTCTTTAGAAATCCTCTTGGGAGGAGAGATGATTCAGCTCACTTTGTATATATGACAATACCTGGTTATCAATTAGCAATTTCACATTTCAAAAAGACATTAGGAGTTTCCCACACAAGGCTCTTTGAGTAGATCGGACTACTACTTTTTCTGTGCCACTTGACGATATGAAGTTCCAGCTGATATTGCTCACATTCCTATGACCCAGGAATCCTAGATAGCAATTCAAGTCAAACTCTTAAGTATGATTAAAAGAGTTCAGTGAACTGACAGTGGTTTAAGAGTTAGAAAGTGTTTGAATTGATAAAGGAGGAGAAACATTTTCTGAGAAATTAGTTTTTCAAGTGTGAGCTTTTCAGATTATCTATGTCTATGTGAGTAGGTAAGTTTGCTTATATTCCACTCTTCCAAGAAGTAAACATATCTATAGCAATCTATATAAATGTTTGAATATATTAATTAAATTACTGACTAGCTATTATGCCACCCTCCCCAAAGCCATCATATGCTAACTACACCCTTTCCCACCTCAGCTTGTTTTATATTTACTCTTTCTGCTGTATCAGCTCGTATTTGAATTACTTATTATAAGCCAGGAGGTATTCTCATGTTTAGGCATGAGAAGCTTCTTTTATTAAACTCCAGTTCACTCACCATATTTTTCTGGATCCCTCCTTCTAATGATAAAAATCATTCTGACTACTGAGTTCTTAGGTCCCTTCTTTCTTTTGAAAGTCTGTTAAGACTCTTCAGGGTTAAAAAGTCAGAACGTACTTCACAAGACTTGTGGGAATGATGAGGTTGGGGGATGGAGCATTTCCAGAACTGAGGACGTGGCTGTTCACCAAGCTGCCTTCAGAATGTGGGTTGGGAGGAGGGCGGAATTTGGCAGCTAGAAATCATAGCTCACTTCTCTGAGAACTAGACTTGGCTGGGTCACTGTGCCTTTCCCTCTGTTTCTCATTGGTCTGGTCTACCTTTGGGGGTGGTAAGGAAAATAAAGTATGCCAGACTTGAAGTACTAGTATAAAGAGGATTGAAATGGGAAAATGAAATAAGCACATATTGTGTCTACTATATGCCAAGGACTATACAAAACATTAAAAAATTAGAAAGATGGAAAAACCACAAACCCTAGTCAAGGGGCTTTCAGATATTTTTTGGTGGGAGGAGGTTAAGTAAGCACACATATAGTTAACTATAATCTAAGACAGACAAGTGAATTTAGACATTTTGATTAAACACCACAAAACCAACCAAATAGGGGAGCTTATTCTAGAATACTGGCAAACTGAATATAATTTTATAATTATATAAGAAGGCTCATTACTGGGGATTTAATACATCAAAAGTAAAATTTTCACCTAGAATATACCAAGCCCTGATGGAGAGGCTGTGACCAGTGCTGAAATCAGCAATGTCAGCAGAGCTGATGGAATTACTGTAGGTGGCTGGGTTGTTATTGACTTTTTTTTTTTTTAACAGGACTTTATTTTTTGTAGAGAAGTGTGAAGTTTACATCAAAATTCAAAGGAAGGCACAGAGAGTGCTCATATAGGCTCTGTCCCCTTAGTTCCCTAGCCTTCGCCACCTCCCCATTATCAACAACCCCCATCAGACCCCATAATTTACATTGGAATTGCTCTTGATAGTCTACATTCCACAGGTTTGGATGTATGCTGGCACAAATTCATCCTCACAGTATCACAAGAGTGTTTTCACTGTCTTAAAATTCTTCTGTGTTCTGCCTTTTTATCTCCCCATTTCCACCCCAACCCCTGGCAAGTGCTAATCTTTTTACTGCCTCTATAATTTCACCTTTTCCAGAATGTCATAGAATTAGAATCATACATTATGTCTATTCCTTTTTAAAATAATGAACACTTCATCTCCATCAAGAAGTCTGTGCTTTTAACTTTCTACTGAGTGCATATTTGGGAACGTGTTCTAATTTGCGCTGGCTTGTTTTCCCAGGGTCCTCGTGGTCCTCAGGGAATTGATGGAGAACCAGGTGTTCCTGGTCAACCTGGTGCCCCAGGGCCTCCTGGACATCCATCCCACCCAGGACCTGACGGCATGAGCAGGGTGAGTTCTCTGCATTATTCCATGTTATACTTAGATTCTATGTTAAGTTTTAAAATTTTTGTTATTGAAGGACAGCTGATATACAATGTTATGGTAGTTTCGAGTGTACGACATAGTGATTCAACAATTCTGTAATTCCTCAATGCTCACCACAGTAAGTGTGGTCACCATTTGTCACCATACAATATTATCACAATATTATTGTTATATCCTCTATGCTGTACTTTTCATTCCTGTGACTTACGATTTTATAACCAGAAGTTTGCGCCTCTTAATCCCCTTCACCTATTTTGCCCATGCTCCCACCTAAGTTTTTGATTTATTATGATTTTAAGTTGTCTTAGTTCAGATGTTGGCCTTTGACCATAAGAGCAGCTAAATGAATGCAGTGCTACAATGGAGCAACAAGCAAATAAGAAATCCACAGAGAATTGTTGGAAAATTCAAAATAGCATTTCTCGAAGTACTACTTCAAAATACTTGTGTTTCTCAATCTCAGTTCTGGACTCTGCAATTTTGTGCTTTCTGTTGATTCTAAAGGATTGCTAATACTCTCCCCAATATAAATTGAACAGAGTAATATCTTTCTCCTCCTGCTGTTCTCTAGGCTCAGAATGCTCACAAAATCTGTGTCCTGTCCTCCACAAGAAGGCAGGATGACACATCCAGTATGAAGGTTATGGAATGGCCCCCCAAGCTGACACTAAAAGTCCTGTCTGATGATTTCCCAATTTTAGTTTCTTGCCAGAAATAAAATAAAACAAAATGTCTTTCTATATATGCTTCCATGAATTCTTAGTGGTAGACATAGAGGATTTATGAGTAGATGTATAGCAAAGCTAGAGAACATATGGAGCCCTGAAATAGGATTTTTGTTTTATCATAATTTATACAGTTGCTTCTCAACTGATTGCAGAAGGAATTGCCAATTTATTTTTTTCAATATACACATTTCCCCCACTAAAATCAGGAAATTACTCAAACTCCTGGAATATATATGGACAGTTTTGGTCAGTTGGGTTGCCAGAGTTTTTGTGAAGTGAAAGAGAATAGATAAAACCATTGCCAATTCTTGAAACAGTCAGAAAGTCATTAAAAGGATTATAAAACCTTTATCAACTTATATAAATATAGTTAAAGTTTACTGGTCATGAACAAAGAAATGAGAATACCATCTACGTAAAATAGTCTGAAATGGGAACTGGAATCTTTAGGAGAAGTGTTTTAAAAGCATCTTTTAGGCTTTGTTCAGACATTTGGAATGCTCCAATTGTGGAAGGAAATCAGATAAAGAGATTTAAAGCTGAAATCAATTAGACTGGCAGAACGGTACATGCTTTTACCATGTAGGAAACATTTGGCCCACTGAAGTAGTTGTTCTGAAAGAACTTAGTTATAAAATACTCTGAGGAAGGTTGTTCTATCAAAAACACATACAATGAAAAAGAACTCGAATCTCTTTCTGCGCTTTAAAGTCAAAAGTATAAAATGATTCTCAGAAGAGTCATTCTTTGAGAATCCCAGAGAATGTGTGATTGTCGATTTAAAAGTTTGTTGACCTAATGTCTTTTACTGTGGAAATAACGCAAACACATTCCTTTAAAGCCATTTTCAGCTCAGATGGCTGGGTTAGATGAAAAATCTGGACTTGGGAGTCAAGTAGGACTCATGCCTGGCTCTGTGGTAAGTACAGATTTTACTGATAATCAAAGTTCTTGTGGAAAATAACATTATATAAAGCAAGGTTTGAATTAACTAGTTAAGAAGTAATATGTGTCTTCTTAAACAAATCCATCCACCCATTAACTCATTAATTTTATTTATCAAACCCTGCTGTGTACCAATTAAAAGCCCAGTGGTGTTCCATTCATAGATGTGCAAAGAATTTGTTGACTTTAATAAAGGGCTGCCTGTATGTTTCATTTAATATTTGAAGAAAATAAAGAATTTTAAAACATATGACCACCACAACAAAACCTGTGCTTTTTATGGTGTTGTTAGAAACAGTGATTTGGCAAAACTTCGACATGGGAAATTTTGCCATTTTAATTTTCATTATTTTCTACTTAATATCCTCTGACTGCCTATGCCAACAACTCTAAAGTTTCCTGACGGAGCCTAGTAACCATTCCCATCATCTTCTGAATTTTCTTCAACTGCCAGAAAGAGTCCCATTTTCTCTGGGCAAGTACTTTAACCTGGGCATTTGGAGAATACAATCTCACTGAACAAATTAACATTTATCCAACCAACTCTCCCATGCTTTTTTGCTCATAACATAATTCAGAGGCATCCCAGATTAATGGAATTTCAGGCAATAGCAAGTGTGAAGTAGAACCACATACATAACCACCCCTTTTACCCATCCTTAAACCTTGTTTATCTGTCTACTTTTTAAATCACTAGCAGCATAGGCTCATTCAATGATTTCTTTGGGATATGTTTCTGAAATATGTGTTTTCATCCATTTCAAGTTCAAATTGCATATATGTTTATTTTTTAAATGGAACTTTTGTATTCTTTCTAGCTAAAGCCCTGATCAAATCAAGATAAAAATTTAAATTTTTTCCATAAGAACAAACCTGATTTTGATTTAATTGGTTTCACTTTTTCTGACATTTCAAAAATTATATGGCTATATGGTTCATACAGTTTTTAAAATGGCATTTTCCTTTTCTTCCCTTTGTCCTGCCCCAACGTAATCATTTCATATTTAAATGGGGAAAGCCTATGTGGCTACTTTAAATGTATGTTATGAAAGAAAGAACTAATCCAGAAATCTCAGTGCCATGGATAATTTTACATTTAATATAATCTAGTCAATATTGTTGATAGCTTCCTAAGTCGTTAATTCAGTGTGCTCCTTTAAGTTATGAGTTATCTACTGTGACTCAATAGACAGTTTGAGAATTACTTTTTGCCTGCCAAAATTTTTCTTTTGTTGGATATTCTGGTTTAACAGAACCACCCCTTAAGCATGCAGATGATCTTGTCCCAAAGACACTGGGTGTATACAAACGTGTTCTTTTTTCTCTTTATGCAAGTGAAAGTATGTATAAAATCATCCAAATGTTGCCCAAACTTTAATCGTCTCGAATTCAGCTGCATTCCAGATGAGTACAAATGGAGAATGTCATCATCGTTCACTGTCAAAGCTACACTCTCCCAGGTTCTAAGCCTGATTCGACATCTTTGAAATGTTTGGCCTAACTGTCATGAACACTATGCAACTTTTCTTCTCATTTGTTTTTAAGGGTCCTGTCGGCCCAAGGGGACCTCAAGGCTTACAAGGGCAGCAAGTAAGTCTTTTTATAATGAAACTACATACTATGGCAAAATAAAAAAAAATACAAGTAAGATCTCTGTGACAGGAATGCTTTGGGCTGGTCCCTAAATTTCATACTGTAATGCTTTCTTTGAAAAGGCTGTATTCGAGTAACTCCTACTCAGAAATATATGCAGCATATTTTTCAAAGTTTCTTCATGGGCTAAAATTTTATCATCTGGTTTCTTCCTGTGACTGGCCTCCAATACAAAGGATTTTTATATGCCTTTGCTTCTGAAATAACAGATCATTATCTCATGTCATAATGAAAATTCTCCTAATTGGTCATGTGCTAACTCTGAGGCTGTGAAACCAACTCATTAAAGGCTACCGCCATGTGGTAATAGAAACCACCATGTGGTATTAGAAACCACCATTTAATACTATACTTTCTTTCTATAGCATATCCAATAACAATAAAATAGTGTAGAGCTATTTTAAATTTTGTTGTCATTTGACAAGCAGTAGGAAATAATTTTTCAAAGGAAAGGAAAAAAAAAAGAATTCTTAGCTCTGTCAAAGATTTTATATGGTCATTATCATATGTGTGGAATCTGACTTCAAGCCATTTTATATTACTACTCCGAATGAATAGAAAACGTAGTTGTTGATGGTGATGAGGAAGAAGATGGTCACAATCATGAGATAACTACCACTGATGGAACACTCATTCCGTGCCAGCACTATTCTGTGTTCTTAACGTGCATTTGTTCTCGAGAAAGCTGTAAGAGCCTAGTGAAGTAGGTAGTGTTATTCTTCTCCCTTCACAGATTGGGAAATTGAGGTTTAGAGAGATTAAGTAATTCCTTCAAAGTCACAGAGCTGGCAAGTGGTGGAGTCTGCAGTTTAAGCAACTGCACTATCCTGTAGGAATATATGATTTCATACTCTGTTTTTCTTTGGTTTATACATGTAACTTACATTTAATTATTTATTTGCATCATTTGTTCTCAATTTTAGGGTGGTGTTGGCCCTACAGGACCTCCTGGCGAACCTGGTGAACCTGGACCAATGGTAAATGTCAAGTAAGCACGTAGACCCAGTTAAAGATGGGTCCACCATCATGATAATGTTGTGAGCTATTTGTTTTGTCAGCTCTATTTTAATGTAGCGAGAAATTAGAGTCCAGTTCAGGAGGCCTGTATTATGTATCTTGTGGGAGAGTATTTAAATTCAGAGGCTTTGAATATGGTTAGCAGACCATACTGAGATATTTGCATTTGTGAGGTTAAATTTTTTTCCTTTGAGTACATAATCTGAGGCATGCAACATAAAATTCGGAATATAGATAAAACTATTTTCTCTGATATTTTTCATTTGTCTCAAGAATATTTTTGATTATATCACTGGTAGGCATAGACAAATATAAGTAAATATTCTTTTTTTCCTTTCGTTTTGCTTTGTCATTAGGGTCCAATAGGCGCACGTGGACCAGAGGGCCCTCCTGGAAAACCTGGTGAAGATGTAAGCTTCCTACCTTCATTACACTCTGAAATTTTAAAGAGGTTAAGAAGGAGCTACAGTGTTAACATGGATATTATTCATTAACTCCCAATGCATTTTCCTCACTTTTAGCTTTCATTAAACGCACACAAAACTGGAGAACTCAGAGTGTAGTTATACAAAAATCTAAAAGTATTCTTAATTTCAATGGTTTTATATTATTAGGTTCCGGCTTTTTCCTTGCATTCCCCCAGTTGCCATTGTGATTTCTCTGTAAGATACTAGAATTACTGTCAAAATCGCCTCGGCTTTTGCTGGTGGAACCTCTGGAGTGAGCCTAAAGAAGAATACGTTGCTCTGATGGCAAAACATCAGTATGAAGTCTTCATTAAATGGGAATTTTTGATGTATTAATAGTATAGCACTGATATTACTCTCCAATGTGGAAAAAGCCATTTCTTCGATTGGGTTTTTAAAGTTAAGACTTAACTTCAGGATTTAACAGTAATAATGTGATCTAAGAACAGGATACAAAAACAGATTTGCTTTTTTGGATTTTTTTCTTAGTTATACCAAAGCTGAGGATAAAATCATGGGTAAACCATTAATTTCTGTGTGATCCTAAGCCAAGTAAATATTTTCTCTTTGTGTTTCAAAGAGATTATTTCAGCAGATTACATTGACTTTGGTCATACAGAAAATATGTCTAGTAGTTCTTAATTACTCTTATCACAAGCAAAGAAATGATAAGCAGTGTTCTAAGACATGTTCCTATGTGCCACATGTTCATATAAAATTCATAGCATGTACCTGTGTGTGTATGCTGTGTAAATTTTGATGTTTGTAAAATGGGGAGCTAAGTCAGACGAGTATAACTTCTTCTTCTGGATAAATTAATGGAACCTTCATACCTGACTTGCTTTAATAGATTGCCATCAGAAATAAAGCCAGCCTTACTTTTGTACTGTTTAGAGCATTGGGCATGAGCTTTCTTTTTTGGGGTGGAGCACATGGGCTTTCCAAAAAAGACTTTTACCTGCAGTTGACTTGTCATCTAGTCTCAGAAGGGAGCATTTTAATCCTCTTTGCTTCCCCCTCACCTTGTTTTTTGGTTTGTTTTTTTGTTCGTTTACCTTAAAGGGTGAACCTGGTAGAAATGGAAATCCTGGTGAAGTGGGATTTGCAGGATCTCCGGTAAGTTTATTCTTATCAATACGATGCCAGAGAGGCAAACTTTAAAAAGTAAAGAACACTAAAATTACCATGTAATTCATTATATACATGTGCATTAGACACTGGCATCTAGATATATTCCCTTCTGTCATTGTGAAACAGTACATTTTGCCAGAGTGATAGCTAATTCCAATTTCCTATTTTATATTGGCACCATATGGATAATCCTCCATAGAGCTAGATTATTATTTTATAACCTAACCCAGATACTCTCCAAACTGAGTGTCAAATTTACAAAGTCACCAACCTGACCTGTTTCTATTTCACAACCTCCTAATCCCATTTGTCTTTTTAATGTTTTTATTTTGTACAGTTCACATGTCAAAAAAAAGCTTGAGAGTTTATTGATTTGTTTTTTTTATATGCTAGGAACAATAAATTATGGACAGGATGCCTCTTTGGCTGCTCCTCAAGCCCTCATGTTGGCTGAAATTCTTGATCGATGTTCTGGACCCTAGAATCTTATGACAAGATCCACTGACAACCAGCACTCCTAACATAGCTAATCACAACCCTCGTCATACCCCTCGTCCCCCCCCACCCCCACCCCGCCCCTTGGCTTACTACAGGGACCTGTCCCTGGTAACACACTCCACCAGAATTCAGGACCTGGGCCACTTGGCCATACTCTGAACCCACCTTTCTGTCCTTACTCATTACTTTCATAGGTCCTCTCCTAGGATATGCTACACAGGCAATGGGGAAAATTAGAGAAAAGCAAGGAAAAATCCTCTTAACATTCATGCTCTTAAAATTTCTCCCTGTCTGATAACCCCTAAGTAAATTCAACCTTCTACTTACTACATTCCCTATAATTTTCTAATGTTTCTTCCACTCAATACAACCAACAGTACTGAATTACTCTCCACTTACTTCCTGAAAATGGATGAAGTTCAATGCTGGGATTTTTTTTTAAAACGGATGAGTGCTCATCTTTTAAGGGAACTTACAGGGCTCCAAGTATTATTTAGTTTCAAATATAAAACCAATTCCCCAGCTCCCTGCTCTCTCTCTCCTCCCTTTCCTCCCCCATCAGCCTGGGGAGTCAATGCAACACAGGCATGAGGTTTAGTCATTAGCACAGACGTCCACATCAGCCAATCCAGGCTCCAGCGTCCCATCCTGCTGCATTCTTGCACATCCTCTCATTGTGGGCCCTCCGTGGGGAGGAAGCAGGCCCCGCCAGCATGTGGCAGATGCGCTCCGTGAGTTCTGTGCAACAACACATGTGATTGGGGTGTGATGACAGCCTCCGGTCAGCAGAAAGAGAAAATTTTATGAGTACTAGTACATCTGGTTCATTTTCTTGTTGTATTAGAGATATGTAATCACATGAGAATTCCATTGCAGACCACAAAAACTCAAAGTTAACTAATTATTTGAAATAGCATAGCTCAGTAATTCTCCTATAGGCTGAGTGTAGAGAATTTTCTGCTCAGGAAAGAGGGGCAACAAATATCAATAAAGGGGAGCATTCCAGTGGACAGACTTAAAGGAAATTCTTGAAGTGAGGAATTCCTAAGCAGGGCTGTGTAAACAGAAGAATTAGTGGAACTTTATTTGTTCAGAGAACATGGGTTGATGTGCCCTGACTGTTATAACCCTTCCTTAAAGCACTACAGACACGTTTTCCCTACAAGAGGTCACAGAGGAATGATTGCTTTGCTTTCATCATATGAATTTCATTTATTGAATATTTAGTATGCAGTAAATGAGGGCAATGAATGTACAGAACAGAAGATTTTGCCGTCTGTCTAAGATTGTGTTAGCACAAGAGAAGTTCCTTAGGAAAGGTTTAGGAGTGTTAAGAGAAATGTTAAACCATTTATTCTGCTGTTTATTGAATGATTATTAATTGAATTCCCACTCACCAGGCATTAGGCTAAGTGCCCGAGATATGAAGATTAATAATAAAAATTGATAATAATTGATACATCAATCTATGCTCACAATGTACTCTGGCTATTGGTGCCAGTGGTAATGGCATTCAATTCAAAACCAAATTAATGTAGACAATGAGAATAAATGAATAATTAAATCATTGGGTCCTTATCTCTTTTAAGAGGGTATGAGGAAAAAGTTGCAAGCATCATTTCAAAATAGTCATACCGTTTGGACTTAATTTTCTGTTTGATTTCTAGTTTTATAATTTACTATGGTTAGGTGGAGGATGCATAAAATTAGCACAAATTAAGGAATTATTGAGTCTAGGATCCAACTTGTTCTCTCCATATTTCCTAACCAAACCTTCTGTTGGATATTTCCTTTCTTCAGTTAATCTTTGAAACAATCATAGATCCATAAAGCTTCTCCTGAACATTTTACTTAAAATAAATTTTTGATCACATTTTATTTTATTATTTTTTTTATAATTCCAGAATTACTTTATTTAGTGCTGTTTCTTTGCATGTGTGTGGATCCCAATTACTTCCTGGGGTCATTGACTTTTAGTCAGAAGAACTTTCTTTGGTATTTCTTGTAAGAAAATTCTGTTAGCAACAAATTCTCGGAATTTTTCTGGGACTTAAGTGTCTTTCTTTTGCTTTCATTTTTTTTTTTTTACACCCATCATTTTTTTTTAGATATCAGCCCTTTGTCTGTAGTGTCATTTGCAAATGGGTGATGCCATTTGCCAGCCCTATCAGACAAAGGGCTGATATCTAAGATCTATAAAGAACTCCTCAAACTCGACACTCACAAAACAGATAATCACATCAAAAAATGGGCAGAAGATATGAACAGACACTTCTCCAAAGAAGACATACAAATGGCTAACAGACACATGAAAAAATGTTCATCATCTTTAGCCATCAGAGAGATTCAAATCAAAACCACACTGAGATACCACCTTACACCACTTCGAATGGCCAAAATCAACAAGACAGTTAACAACAAATGCTGGAGAGGATGTGGAGAAAGGGGAACCCTCTTCCACTGTTGGTGGGAATGCAAGTTGGTGCAGTCACTTTGGAAAACAATATGGAGATTCCTCAGGAAATTAAAAATAGGGCTACCCTATGACCCTGCAATTGCACTACTCGGTGTTTACCCCAAAGAAGCAGATGCAGTACAAAGAAGGGCCACATGTACCCCAATGTTCATAGCCGCAATGGCCACAATAGCCAAACTGTGGAAAGAACCAAAATGCCCTTGATCACATTTTAATGTGATCTTTCTAATCCTATTCTGTGGCCAATATTTAGTAGTTCAGAGAAAATAAAACACCTTGGTGCATACAGACATATTTATTCTTCTCCCACAATAAAGCACAATATAGAGAAAGTATAGTTTTCCTTAAGTTCCTTCCCTGATTTTTTTCCATATACATTGATCTAGTTGATTCAGACATTGAACATGTTGACTCAGGCTTATTTTCCTGTTTTATATTGGTTTGGGGTTTATTTGTTTGTTTTTATGTTGTTTTGTTTTTTGGTACTAATTATAATGCAGTGATAGAGTTTCAAAATTTAGAAATGTCATCAAATCAAATGCCTGGCACTAATCCATGTCTTTGTGTAAGTCATGTTTCCATTCCTAACAGTGAGTTTGCTTTGTTAATTTTGATCACCTAGGTGTATTCTGACAGATTAAAGTATACTGCTCCTTTCTTTTCTTTGTTATTTTGCTAAAAATACTATAGTACTAGATTTTGGGGAAACAAAATTATATTAAATAATTTCCAATTCTTATTAATGACTCTCAAATGCCTTATCTTCTTTTTTTTCCATAGGGAGCTCGAGGATTTCCTGGGGCCCCTGGTCTTCCAGGCCTGAAGGGTCACCGAGTAAGTTTAATTCTTCATAATCTTTTCAGATACTATGGCTTATTGAGTATGGTCTAGGGAGAATTACCTTCAAAATCTTTACAATTAATTCTATTTGTCAGTTATCCTTAGCTGGCTATGGTCTCAGTATTCATCTGTGATTATCAAATTCACAATATGTTTTTTATATTTCCTTTGAATTTCTTTTGATTCTATAAACAAATATATTTTGTGTTCTTACTATATGCTGGATACTGTACTACAAAAGAGAACACAGTGATGAACAAAAAAATCCATAGCCTTCAGCCGCAGGATAATAAGGGTGACAGTCACAAAAAGACATGATGACTACATGGTGGAGTAAGTGACGTGATACTAGAGAGAGCACTAGATTATGGGAGGGGTCCAGTCAACCCGGACCTGAAGGGCTATAGAATGCTTCTCTCTGTAACTCAAGATAATATGTAATTATTATGTTCTGTACATATATAGAAATTACCTATCATTCAAAATGGGAGTAAAACCTCCATTGCAGCAGCAGTGTGTGCTTGACCACACAAGGTTGATGGATGTGTAATAGAACCGACAAGAGTTATTTCTAGAGAGGATTCTGTAAAGCCTGGTGCCCATCTGGCATTGAAGAAAATTTCCATTGGTGCTATTAAAGAAGACACAGAAGAATATAATCTGAGAGACTACTTTGAAAAATATGGCAAGATTGAAACCATAGAAGTTATGGAAGACAGGGAGACTGGAAAAAAGAGAGGATTTACTTTTATAACTTTTAATGATCATGATACAGTTGGTAAAATTGTTGTTCAGAAATACCACACTAATGGGCATAATGGTGAAGTAGAGAAGGCCTTTTCTAAAGAAATGCAGTCTTCTGGATCACAAAGAGGTCATGGAGATAGATCTGGCAACTTTATGGGTTGTGGAGATAGCTTTGGTGGAAGACGAGGCTATGGTGGTGGAGGTGGTGGCACCAGAGGTAGTTAGAAAGGAGGTAATGGTGGATATAATGGATTTGGAGATGATGATGGCAATAACGGTGGTGGGTCCTGGTTATAGTAGTAGAAGAGGCTATGGTGGTGGTGGACCAGGATGTGGAAACCAAGAGGTGGATATGGTAGTGTTGGTGGGAGGATATGATGGTTACAATAAAGGAAGAAATTTTGGAGGTGGTAGGAGCCATAATGATTTTGGAAATTACAGTGGAAAGCAGCAATCAAATTATGGATCCATGAAGGGAGACAGTTTTGGTGGAAGAAGCTCAGACAGTCTGTATGGTGGTAGTTATGAATTTGGTGATAGAAGTGGTAGATACGGTAGCGGAAGGTTCTGAAAAACTCAGAAGGAAAGACCACAGTTCTTAGCAGGAGAGAGAGCGAGGAGTTGTCAGGAAAGCTGTAGATTACTTTGAGACAGCCATCTCAAATGTATTAGAGGAACTATAGAAATCTGCCCTGGAAGGAACAATGATCCATAGTCAGAGAAGTTACTGCAGCTTAAACAGGAAATCCTTCTTGCTCAGGACTGTCATCGCCCCAGTTTGCAAATGGTCATAACTATGAATTAGTGCCATGTAGTGTCAATTAGATGAGGTATTTTATCTGTTAGAGCTTTTGCTTTTTCATTTCATTACATCAGGTCTATTGCCTGTAAATTGTGGTAGTGGTGCCAGGAATAAAGAGTTAAGAGATTTTTAACTTTTCAATATTTGTGCATTCAGTTTTTCTACATTCTAGTACAGAAACTTTAACAAAACGCAGTTTCAGAGGTGTTTCCTTGTGCGTTAACAAGTAAAGATCATTGTTAATTACTATTTTGTATGAATTTTGCTAAAGTTAACTGTAAAGAAATACTTGCTGACTTGCAGTTTACGGGGATTCTATTCTCCGTATTTCCACACCATGAAATTAATGGGCTCTGACATGTGGAGAGAATAAATATTTGTATGTTTTCAATATGTTTTAGATAAATACAATTGGATATTTGGATTAGCATATTTGTGAATTTAACAGCATTAAGATTTACCCTCAAATGAAAAAAGATCTCAAAATTCCAGGAAAAAAAAAAAAGAAATTACATATCTGTTTATCAGTCTATCATCTATCTATCAGAAAGCATAGGTGATATTTGATAAGTATATACTGGCTGGCCTCTCTTTTGAGTGGTTGAGCTTCTAATTAGAATGCTTGCTGCTGTACTAGTTATTATTTTGAATGTCATCCCTAGTTATAACCCATATTCTATATTCTATAATCTATATTCTGTAGAAATTCCACAATTACTTGTCTTCTCTAAAACCACTATAGGTTTTTCATTTGTAGCTATAGATTAAATTTCTGTGAAGTCACAAAAATCTGAAAGGTGAAGACATTGCAAATTAAGAATGGTACTTTAATTTTCCTTAAATAGGCTTTCAAAAAATGTTGAGAATTTGGAAACATTCTGGGTAACAATTTTAAATACCCATTTTTGTAAGGCACTTTCTGTGAGCTTAATTTCATTCTTTTATACATCTGAGAATTTAAAAGGCATTAAAATACAAATTTGTATTTTTCTCCTTAGGGACACAAAGGTCTTGAAGGCCCTAAAGGTGAAGTTGGAGCAACTGGTTCTAAGGTAACTATATAAAACCTAAATCTAACCTCACTATTGCATTTCTGGTTTGCTTCAAGTGCCTACCAACTTTTCAGAACCCCCTTAAATTTTGGAGGAAAGAGGAGTATAGTTGAGTAGATAAATGTAATTTTTCATATATGAATGGCAATAGATTTGGCAGGGTATGTCACATGGCTTAACTTTGCCACCAAGCATAGGCATCATGGAACTGGGTTTCTGCCAATGTAGGAGGGGTGTTTTCCTTACATGAAGATGGCCCTATGAATTCACCTTCTAAAACACAGTCACTGTTTCTTCTTTAAAAGTATCCGGGAGGCTTAGATAGTTTATTAGCTCCATTATTGTAGTAGCTTTTTGATTCCCAGGGCCTTCTGGCCATTGTTTCTTCCCAAGATGTGTTTATGTTTCTAGAGAAAGAAAGAGACCATAAAAGAAGTACAGAGGACTTTTTAGTGGGAAGCATCATGAGATATATGAAAATATATACATATATATGTTTGTGTATGTATATGAATGTGTGTGAATGTGTGTATATATGTATGTAAGAGTGTATGTGTGTGTGTGTATGTATATATATATATATGCTTTTACTTTGGCTTTAATTATTTTATTTTTAACTTCCTATAATAAATCTTAAAGGAATACTAGTCAATTTTAGCTTTGTAAAGTTTTACTTTAGCTAAAGTATAATCAGACATAAACATATAATTATCTTTTTAATACTAATTAATGTGAACAAATGTGATAATTTTATCAACCTTGTTTATATCTCACTTTTATTTTATAATTTTTTCTATAGGAACTAAATTGCTATTGCATTTTAAGAAAAAGTAATACAACAGAATTTTGAGGTCCTTCAATTCAAGTATGCCTTCCAAATGTTCAGATTGAAAATACACTTTTAAAATGACACACACATGGAAACAGGGATTTGAGTATCAGTGTAAGTTTTTCACACTCTCATTTTTGCTTTAGGGTGAAGCTGGCCCTACTGGTCCAATGGGGGCTATGGGCCCAATGGTATGTATCAATTTAATTCTTTGTTGTTCTTTTCTTTTTAGACTATATAGAGAAATAAAATGACATGAAGAAAATATGTTAGCTAATGAAGTAATCTTGATTACCAGTTGACAGACAAGCACATCCAGAGAATTGTACCTTTTGAATAGAAACGTCTTCTTGCATTTCATTGTTTTTCTTAACCATTGAAGACTCTTCTTCTTTTTCTTTAGTCAGTGTTCAAATAAGGATTATTGTAGATTTGGCCCATTATAGGTACATTAAGTGAAATCTATTTAGGTAAGAGGTGGTAGGTTATGTATCCCCACAGGTAGAGAGTCTTTCAAACCCAAAGTTGCCCCTATAAATATTACTGTTTGGTGGCCAATTATATTGAGTCTCAATTGAATTGAGTGATGTAGTCAAACTACGTTAGAATTCAAATAAAATGCTTCAAAGGTGTTTTTTTCTCTCTCATCTATAGGGTCCAAGGGGAATGCCAGGAGAAAGAGGGAGGCTTGGGCCACAGGGGGCTCCTGTAAGTATGTGTATTTCAACTCTCTCAAATGAACTGAATATGTCTTTTAAATGAGAATATAGTACTGGCTGCTACTTTTTAATTTCTCAGTTTTTATCCTTGCTTTTTATTTTGAAATAAATTTATGTTTGCAGAAAAGTTGCAAAGGTAGCACAGAGAGTTCCTGTGTACCCTTTATGTAGCGTCTGTTAATGTTAACATCATATATAACCCAGGACATTTGTTGCCTACTTATATTAATGCCAAAGTTACGAAAATTGTAAAAAATCTATAGCAGCATGGAATACAGTCCATGGAAAAAAATATAAAATTTGGAATAGTAATAAAATTATGATAATAGGTACCATTTATCAAGCAGTTGTTATATGCCAAACATTCTTCCATGCTTTATTTCATATTCATCACAATCCTAAAAGGTAAGTACTATGAGTGTACCCTTTTTAAAGAGTTGAGTTTCCTGGTCATATATCTTTGATTTGTTTTATTTTATTTTTTTAAATTTTATTTATTCGTGAGAGAGAGAGAGAGCATGTGAACAAGAGGGGAGGGGTAGAGGGTGGGGGAAGCAAGCTCCGTGATGAGCAGGGAGTTCGATGTGGGGCTCGAACCCAGGACCCTGAGATCATGACTTGCACTGAAGGCAGACACTTAACTGACTGAGCAACCCACGCACCCCTGTGATTTATTTTAAATGTATAGATTGAGAAATGCCTTTGCTGTCTGCCTATATACCTTGAACCTAGCTAGGTAGGGAGCCTATTCTATTGATTTTCTTCAAGCTCCTTGAAGGTTAGACTATACTTGCTAATATTTCAACCTTGCAGTTCATTATACTGCACCCGCTTTAATTTGGACAATTAAGGACTGCACCTACCCTCTATTATTACGAGATCTTATCATCCCCATTAGTATTAGGAATCCCAGGTTTATAGCATCCCCTGCTGTTACCCCTAGCTACAGAAGACAACCACTTTAATGTTTTTCAATATACCAAAGTCAGGGCCCTGGCTGGGGAGAAGTGAGACCCTCTCACTAGGCCCTTGAAGATAAAGTGTCCTCTGGAAACTTAGAAACTACTGTAGAATCTAGTCAGCTGTTGCTCATCCATCCTTACATGGTGTATTTGATCTCATATGTTCGCTTCTCTGTGCTCTATTCTACTATCTGCCAAGGCAGTTCTGGCATTTCTACCTCACTTACTGTGGGCCACTGCTCTTTCTAAACCATCTCCCATGGTAACACCATTTTTCAGAGCCTTTATCGGAGTTTTGAATGTGTATGGTAGGAGAGTATTTCCATATTATTAAAGTTCGCCACTTTATGTCCTTTGCCTTACTATCCGGTACCCTCAGGACCTACTCCGACACATTCTCTTTTGGATTCTGCCTCTACATGATGTAAAGGACTCATAGCTCCTTTGGTGTGTATCTTTCCTCTTTTATCAGAAGCAGCTTTTATTTTGTGACTTGATGCTGGCTATTGATCTGGTGGCCCAGCAGCAGGGACAGGTGTTCGTGGCGGTAGCTTATGTTGTCCGGTAAGGTGGAAGCTTCTGCATTATCTTTAAGTGAGGAAGAATAAGCTGTTAATGGTGGGAATGGTAGGAATTTCTACAGGTCCACAGACGTCAGAGTTGAGATTTCAAAGTTCTTAAGAAATTCCAATACCAAATTTCATTCCTTCCAATCAAGGGCCCTGACCATAGGGCATAACAGACTTTTGGTATTTTAGAATTCAACCTTATCAAGAACTCTTGAAGCTTTATCAAGTCCTGGGCCCAATCTTCAGTTTTTCTTCCCTCTGATTGTAGAAGATTACAATATTTTGAAGTGCTTCCAAGGAGTCTTATATTGATGATAAATCACCATTAGCCTTTCAATGTCTTTCTCCAGTGTATTCATTCAACAAGATCCATGCAATTCCATCAACTTCATAATTGCTACTTCTTCAAATCCTTCACGAGTGCCTGCGCTATTGTACCCATAGTTCTTTCTCTTATACTTTTGCCCTATCTCAGTTTGCCACTGGAGACAATATTTATTGCTGCACTATCACAGGATGTCAAGAGCGAGTCATACTTCATCTATCACAAGCTAGTCAGTGAGAAATACAGCTTTAAATTTCCATTTTATAGTCTACTTTCTTATACTTCTTCTGGTGACAATGGTATAAGGGTGTCAGGTCAAGTTTCCTAGGAGACAGCATCAGAGCGAAGACTTAAGTGCAGGAAATTTATTGGGGGGTGCTCTCAGAAGCTACATTTGTGAAGAAATGAATAAAAAGCAGGGTTTGTCACAGGGAAGATTTTAAGTTGTATTACAATTACAACAAAGGCCCCAGTCTCCATGAGTCCTCAGTTCCATGAGAACTGTGGGGCTGGGACGGCTCATCACACTGATCTTGAATGGGGGGGGGGGCAATCCTTTGTATTACTGCATTGACCTTGGAAGAGGTATAACCTCAGAAGTGCTATCTCCTTAGCTGAGAGCAGTTTGTGGGAGAGTCTTAACTGTCAGTCATAACATCAGCTTATAACACTTCCAGCAGTGGTAGAATGATTACTTCAGTGCTGAAGGAAGATCTAGATGATCCCCATAGCATTTACCTGCTACTTAATTTCCTCTGTGTGTGTGTGCCTTATTTTGTTGTTTTTACAAGGAGCACATTCCTCCTCTGAGTTAATCTGCCTATTAGAAAGACTGAGGGGTACAAAATTTCATTGTCTTTGAGCTCATTTGATTGAAAGTCATACATTCAAGGAAAAAGGATCATTTTCATCAGTTCCATTTTCTCAATCTTGATTTTTCTTTGTTATTTTTGTAAGGATAGGTGTATTTATTACTACCTTATCAGTGTGGTACAGAAATGTATTTTTATTGCTGTTGACCCGGTTGAGGTTGTTGTCAGTTAACTTTAATATTTATTCTTCAGTTTTTAACATGGAAATTTTTATAAGACAAGTGAATTATGAGCAAATACTGTAGAAAATGTAATTTTATCTTGTCTCTTTTGCTCCTAATTAGGGACAACGAGGTGCACATGGTATGCCTGGAAAACCTGGGCCAATGGTAAGTTGTACCACTTTCATATTCATTCATTCACTTATTGTTCCATTTGCACATTCATTAACATGTACAGAGCACTCACTGTATCCCAGACACTTGGAACAAAAAGGTGATAAACACATAGTACTTATCTTTGGAAACTGCCTTGTCTATCAAGGAAGAAAGATATATCGATTAATATTGTAGCTTAATGCTGTTCTTAAGTGCTATGTTGTAGAGTGTAACTTGAAGTTCAAGTATGGGAACCTTCCTATACCTACACCTATAGTGAGATACAGATATTAAGGAAGACTTAAAGAGGAGAACTTTCAAGCTAAGTCTTGAAAGATGAGTATATAAAATGAGCAGGACTATAGCATGGTCTATAGGATGGATGGATGAAAAAACCATGATGAGCTCAGGGAAATCCGAGGATGGTAAATCAGATTTAAAATTATTTCCCCTTAGGATATTTCCTGCCTTGTTCTTCATAAAAAGGAAACAAAAAAGATAGGAAGAAAAAATAAGAATAGTTTAAAAGGGATTTTGTTACTGCAAAATGGATGAACTTACATCACAGTTCTCAAAGAAAAATCAGGATAACCTGGAATGGAATTCCTCTTCCACTCACTCATTTCCTTTAAATCTGGCCTTTAAATCAATGGCTTAAGCTCTATGCACACCTCCCCAAACATGGGATAGTTACAAATATCCACATATTGGCCTGAAAAAAAATCACTTTTAAATACCCAGATGATTCTTAAGCATCATTTTTATAAAGTGCAGTCCTAGATTTTGGTACAAAACCAAGCTTTCTAAAAACTATATTACTTGATTAGCACAAAGAAAGTACATCTCTCAGGAAGCAATTGTTTCAATTTGTGTTTGTGACTAACTTATTCTCTAATACATTAAACTACAAGTGTTTAATACCACTGGACGTAACTTTTAGTACTATTCCCTATCAATGTCGGAAGGTACTTACAATAAAATGACATTATCTTTGTGATTTGAAAGTACTAAGTGGATTATTCTTATGTGTCAACATACAGAATGTCGTCAAAGAATGAAAGATGACTCAATTAGATATTGATTAAAAAACATGTCTTGTCACTTTTCTGGTTTCTTTTAATAGGGTCCTCTTGGAATACCTGGATCGTCTGGTTTTCCAGGAAATCCTGGGATGAAGGTAAAATGTTATTATATTTAGCTCTTGTTATAATTACCTGATTATATGAATCCTAAAATGAAGAATGGCATTTCATTAATTGTATGGAGGTTGTTTAATTAAGGAAAAAGCCTAGAGCATTTTCAGTGTCTATTATGGAAGGGAAGAAAATTACTGTAAAATTTTAAAAATGAGATTACTAAACAATATGTTATTAAAAGAGAATTACTGATAATCATACAATTGTAATATCAAAGAATCTGTTGCGTTAGAACACCAAGCTAAACAATTGTAACGGCTGCAAGGAATAAGAATTTAATCTGAATTGGAACTGTTCTTGGATACAGTGCCTGGCAGTAATAAATAGCAGAATGTTCTAAACAATAGGAGGTTAAAATAAATCAGAGGATGTCAAAAGGCTGTTCTCTCACACAATGCTGGCTTTCACTCCTCCCCCTGCCCTTACCATTTACACAACCCATTAAAGAAATAGACAGGGAGGCTATTTGGCTTTCCATGTGGGAATGGATTAAAGTATTCTGTTGGGATGATTGACATTTGTAGGGAGTCACAATTTGTTCTTTCAGTATTTTGGATGATAAATTCAAGGATTATAGTAGGAGGTTATTAAGATTACATTAGCTAAATTAGTGAATACATTCAGAACACTTCAAATGTTAAACAGCACAATACATTTGACTACCCCTCACACTCAGTTTCCCCTTGGCAGTAATTTCCTTCATCTCAAGAAGGGATTTACTCACCAGTTTCTGGCTGTACAAAAATGACTGTGGCCATGGCAGTCATCTCACTTCTCTCAATATTGTCTTCTCATAGAATTTTGTGGAAGGTTAAGTGATGCCCTGAATATAGATCCAGGCTTCTTGTGAGGAGTGCTACTCAAATGGGCTTTGAACTGTTGTTTGAAACAAACAACAACAACAAAAGTCCATAGCTGACATTTCAAATACTCTGGAATGTGAGCGTCATCAAGTCAAATTATTCTCAGGCTCTCTCTAATGCTGTCTTTAAACTCTGTGCCCCAGAGATGTGGCTGCTTTCCAATGAGGCTCTAAGTCATTTCACTAACCATCCCTTCTTTCACTAAGAACTCACTGTGCACTTGAGCTCCTAGGACCTTCTTGAGATCCCCTCTGTTTCCGATCTGCTCCCCCAGTCCTAATCCTGCTGCAACAGACCTGGCCATGGAGGGCCCATCCTCCCTATGTTCCCTGATCAAAATATGCAAATCCCTTCCCCCTTCAATTGAAACCCTCTACCCTCAAACTGAGCTCTGGCCAGAGAATTAAAGATAGAATACTCACAATGTCCAGGACTAAGACTTCATAGAAAGTGGTTTCTGCTCCTACTGAGCCATCTAGCTAAGAACTCATTAGAATCACAATTTATATAATAGTTCACTCTGCATACTTCCTTCTCCTGTAGGTGTTTTCTAGCACTTGGCTGTTGGCTACTGAAAACTGCTTAAAAAGTCACTTTGCAAAAATGTTTTTCTCAGAAATTGTTTGCCTATCCTATCTCCACCTCCCCAAACATAAAATTTCCAGATTGTTGTTTTTGGCCAGGATTTTGCTATACCTGTTAAATTCTTCCTTGATCTCTGGTTTCCCGGATGAAAAATAAACTTCCACATCCAGTTCTTTGTATTTCAGGGATTCAATAGGGATTTTATATGTTTTATTGGCACTAGTGAACACCCAGAGGCTTAGAATTTTAGTTCTAAAATTCCAGATCCAGGTCCCTCTAGGATTAGA
>CM052810.1:134355350-134377313 GCA_028533885.1 Nasua narica | reverse complement strand
TTTTCAAGGCCCACTTCCTTTAATTAATTAAAGCATATTGAACTGTCTAGATATCCTGGTTCTCATAACTATTCATACTTTTATTTTAGGGTGATCCAGGAGTTCCAGGTTTCAAAGGAGAAGCTGGCCCAAAAGGGGAACCGGTAAGGCTTCATTTTTTTGTTTAAATGATAAGAAGAGCATAAATATTGTCCAGGATTTCACAGATCTAAATGCTCAAGTGTTTCAAATAATAACAATGAGGAATATACCTTTGGATGGAAACAGTTTAATATAGTTTCGAATTTGTAACTGACTTCATTAAACAAAGCTTTTGACTATAACTCCCTTGTACTCTGGCTCTTTCTGAGAATTTCCTTCTATTTTTTATAGGGGCCACATGGTATTCAGGGTCCAATAGGCCCAGCTGGTGAAGAAGGCAAAAGAGGTCCCCGAGGTGATCCAGGAACAGTTGGTCTTCCAGGCCCAATGGGAGAAAGGGTAACATTTGAATAATGAAATAAATTCTTAGAATTGTGGGGGAATTACATGGGTAAGTTTTGGGATAGTAAGGACATGGGAAAGTTTGGGGATAGTAAGGAAAGCTAGAACAATTAAAAGAAATGCTTCCAAGTGCATTGAACAGTTCAATATGGTTGTCTGTGAATTCAAGGAGGCAACTGTTTAATTATTGCTCATTCATTCATTCAACTAATACTGATTAAACAACTACATTGTGCCAGTTTGATATATTGGTATATAGTTGATATATTGGTACTCAGTGAAAAAGAAGGCTGTGATCCCAGCCTTCATGTGGGGGCTAGTAAACAATAGTTTATTCCAGTGGGGAGGTGAACAATAAACAAGTCAACAAGCAAACAAAAATGTAATTATACATTTTAACAAGTACTGTATATACTTAGGAAATAGCAGGTGATGTGGTAGAAAGTAACTTTGAATGTATGACAGTAGTATAACATTAGATTAGGTGGTTGGAAAGGGTTCTTTGGGAAGATGACATTTTAGCTGAAACATGAAGGTAAGGGTGAGCTAGCAAGAGAACTTGGGAGTAACTACATTGTCAGCAGAGGAAACAGAAAATGCTAAACCAGGAGGTCAGGAAGGTTGGTGATTTTAGAGATTAGAAGAGGTTGCTGCGGCTGGAGTATAATGAAACAGGTCCGAAAGGGACAACAGCATTATCACTTTCAGAGTGATACACTCTCAGACTTTCAGAGAATGCAAAGCACTTTGCACAGAAGATGAGACAAATGCATGTTATCATTGACATTTTGATGGTGGTGGATGATGCCATTCCCTTTGCTGCTCATATCTAGATATCAGTTTTCCTCTGTGTTTAATTTTACGATGAATTGTTAGTATAGTTCTTAATTTGAATGATTTTTGGCTCAGTACTTGTATATTCTCCAAAATTTAAAATTTCTTTCCATGTACTTAGGTTTTTTTTTTTCCCCTTATACTTATCTGTTGTCATGTTCTCTTGATCATGGCTCCTAAAACCTTATAATACTAAAAATAAAAGTTACCCACTCATTATACATTTCAAGAACATCGACAACAATTAAGAATCACAAATTTGGTCATTTGTAGGGTGCTCCTGGCAATCGTGGTTTTCCGGGCTCTGATGGTTTACCTGGACCAAAGGTGAGGTTATCCCATCAATGTTGACACTCATGTGGCTCGTGCTACAAAATATGCCTTTGTCCAGAATAGTGATCTAGCTTTGGTCCACATGGGTACAGATCCAGAAAAGAGTCAGACACAGATGTCAAGCCTAATGTCAAATCCCTTCTGTGGAGGGCTAATTTATATTATAGAAGGCTAGGGGAGAAGGATAATGGTTGGAAGTATGTAGAAGTTTGTTTTCAAACTTTCTAGGGACAGTGCTGAGAAGAAAAGGTCACACACCCTTCCTTTAGCTGATATAGAGACTTTTTCCTTTATCTAGAAATTCAGACTCTAAAATTTTGGTGTTTTTTCCCAACTCTAGATTATCAAGAGTGGTAATCGAAACACAATAATTTTCTTTAGTTAATGATGAAAATCACTCTTTAAGAAAGACAAATGAGAACAGAGCATGTAGTGATACTTTCTGTAACTTTGTAACTACTTGACAGAGTATTTGTATGATATGCTAGTGCTTTGATTTGTAAAACATAAATTTCATATTTCTTTGCTTTTATTTTTCTGCACTGTTTCTTTTTTTCTGACATATTCTGCTTTGCGTTGGAACAGGGGGCTCAAGGAGAGAGGGGTCCTGTGGGTTCTTCTGGACCTAAAGGAGGTCAAGGGGATCCAGGACGGCCAGGTGAACCTGGGCTGCCAGGTGCTCGGGTAAGAACACATCTGTTTGCTACATCAACCCAAGAGAACTGCTCCTGAGAACTCAGCAAAAGGACTTTCTAACTGGGCTGGTCTTGACAAGTGGGAGCATGTCTTTGTTTTTACAATTTTGACCTGATTCACTATTTTTAAAATACTAGTTTGTTATTTTTTCATATATAGAAAATGTAGTCATTTCTAGTCTCCCTTTCTCAAAGGAGTATGCATTAATCATTTTGCTACTTGACATGAAAGAAAATCCAGTTTGTCAATATTTATTTTTTTCTTTACTTGCTGAGAAATAATTTATTTGGCTTTTGGCAGAGAAACTTCCTGATAAATTTCTTTTTGACCAAATATCGCTTGAAAATTCATTTGGACTGTGAAATTCCTCTCCTATTCAGTTGTCAACAGTGCTCCTCAAAGAGAAAGGAATTATACAAAAAGTTGTTGGATAGATATATACATTTGGCGCCACATAATCTTGAACCCAGTGTTAAATATATGAGTGAAAGTCTATTATAGCCCTTCCTCCTTCTACATGGGAAACTGACATTTTCTTAGAAATTCTTCCCTGGATACCTGATAAAGTTGGAATACCATCTGAATGAGCAGTCAACATTACTTATAGTAAAAATGACCCCTGAGTGTAAATCACATTTGGACTGGGAGGACCACACATTATTAAAACCTAGTGGAAGGCATAGCTTTGGGTATCCTGAGTTTAGAGTAACTAGTCCCGAGTTTGGCGTGACTAGTAACGTTCACCTTGCCGGGATCAGTACGCTATGTTCAAGGTGCTGTTACCAATACTGGTTAAGTGAGATTTCTAAGCCAGAGTGGCTCCTGTGCCCACCGTGTAGACTCATTCCCTCACATGTGATCTCTCCATTGTGGGAGGCTGTGCTGTGAGGGCTCCTTGGAGGAAGATGGAGCCTTTTAACATGGTGCTATTTTTACTCTCTAGAATCTTTACTTCAGTTGCAAGTCGGCAACAAAATGACAATAGCTTTTAATTTTCAGGGTCTGACAGGAAATCCTGGTGTTCAAGGTCCTGAAGGAAAACTTGGGCCTTTGGTAAGTAATTCACACAAAACTCCTTAGGGGGCCTAGGTGGCTCAGTTGTTTTAAGCATCCAACTCTTGATCTCAGCTCAGGTTTTGATCTCAGGGTCATGAGTTCAAGCCCCATGTGGAGCCTACTTTAAATAAATAAATAAACAAAAGTCTACAACCCTTAGTATTTCTCAATAGACCTACAACTTAAATGGTTAGATGTTTGTTTGAGGTTAATGTTTTTAATCGGGTGGATGCTGATGATATATACATGTTTAAAATGCTCAAGCAAATTCATAGGATCTTAGTATTTCAAAATTCATAGAATCTTAGTATTTCAAAATTCACCAGAAATTGATCAAATTTAATTGAAACAAATGTTTGAGATTGAAATTGCTTCTCTAACATCAGTGGGAAAAGTTAAAATTATGTATTCTTACATTATTGGTCAAATTTGTCTATTAGAAGCATTTTCATTTCTTGATAGCCTCCCAATTGTATAGGTTTAAGAGATAGGTAGGTCTGACTTTTGACAGCTCATATTCTCTGGGCTCTTCCTTTATACCAAAAATGGGAAAAAGAAGTACCAAATTTTCATTACCACAAGCTAGAGTAAATTGAAGAAGAAAGAAAGAAAAGTTTTCCCTGTGAATATGAGAAATGTGAATAAGGAGATGTGAAGATGAGGTTTGTGTATAGAAAAAGAGTGAAATTCTGTTTTAAATACTCAAAATACTTAAGCAGTTTTTTTGAAACACTCAACTATTCTGATTCACTAAGTAAAAGGTGAAGGATAATTTAAAACTTATGTAACTTTTATAAGTAAGGAAAGACAAGTGATGATTTGGGTGATACGCTATTTAGAGAAAATCTGCATGAAACTTACTTTGCTCCTGTCAATTTTGTAGGGTGCTCCAGGGGAGGATGGACGGCCGGGTCCTCCAGGCTCCATAGGAATCAGAGGGCAGCCCGGTAGTATGGGTCTTCCAGGCCCCAAAGGTAGCAGTGTGAGTACAGTGTATAATAGGTTTGCTATCTCTTCATAATCCTCACTTGAAGCAGGCATGTTTTGAGCAAATTGATTGAAGTTTAAAATGGTTTCTGATTTTTCTTTAGGGTGACCCTGGAAAACCTGGAGAGGCAGGAAATGCTGGTGTTCCTGGGCAGAGGGTAACTATATATTTTCTGCCAAAGGGGGGGGGGGAATATATATCTATATCTATCTATCTATCTATCTATCTATCTATCTATCTATCTATCTATATTATATATAAAATTATCCAAATGTCTTATGACGCCACTTCACATATTATCTCTGTGTGATATTAGGGAGCTCCTGGAAAAGATGGTGAAGTTGGTCCTTCTGGTCCTGTGGGGCCCCCGGTATGTGATCTTTCCACGAGTATGTATTCACATTGCATGTTTCACTGATGTTTGTTTAAAAATTTACTTATGAGTGAGTTTCAGAGGAAGTAAATAAGAAAGTGCAGGATTGAAGAATTTCCATTATAATCTTTTCTTTTGACTCCTATGGGGGCACCTTCTGCCTTTTTAAATGGAATCATTGGACTTTTCATTTTAAACTTCTTTAAAATGTTGATGGTAAAAACTACCTCATCATCTTTATGTGTTGAAGAATATGTCAACTGAGGAAAATAGGTTTGACAAATGTTTTGACAAATTTTTGACAAATATTTTGTACTTTTATTGATAATCTATAAATACTGAATTATACCTATATTCTTCTAATGGTGTCTTATTGAAATTTATGTAAGCTGACTTTTTTTTTGGAGGACTGAAAAAATGAAAGTTTTTTATCCTTTGAGGTACATTTGCATTCTAGGATTCTAAAATTAAATATTTATCAGAAATATTTTGGCATATTTATCTGTTTGCAATGGGGCAATTTAAATATCTTTCTAAAATGTTATCTTTGCTTTCTTCAGTTGTTCTAGTGTTGAAAGCTTGATTAATATTTTTTATGACACTGAGAAATAAATTGGAATAGAGATACAGGTTTTCCCCATTATCTGAAAGTAGAGTGTTCCTATGAAAACTTTTATAAGCTGAAATGGTATAAAGCAAAGAAGCAATTTTCATTAGTTTATATGGAAAATTATCTTAACATTCTCAGACCTCAGCAAATGGTTATGCAGCAAATGGTTATGTTAGCAAATGCTAACAGACAAAAAGAACCTCTCCTAGGCTTTTCTAATACTTTAGAACATATCTTGCTCTAATAGATGCACAAAATAAATACAGATAAAACACACTCACAGACACAGTTCAGCGCTGCGGTGGCTTGATGTCAAGATGCTGGTTCCCCAGGAGGGAGCTTGTGGGGGCTACTCTCGCTGCTAGGGATGCACTGTGATAGCTTGCTGCAAAACAGACACTGAATGCTTTTTACTTTTTGCCTTTTTTTGCAAAAGCGAAAATTCTCTTCAGATTTCTTTCTGTTAGCAGAAAGCTAATACAGATCTTTCATGAAAGTGAAGTGATAGAACACGAACTTTGGAAAAGCAGAGGATACTTGTATTACCTGCTTAGATTAGATATATGAAAGCAATGAATTTTTCCAGGTTCAACTTGTTCAATTTCCCCATAATTTTATGATTGGCTCTAGACATTTTATGTTTGGCTCAAAAAATAAACATATGTCATCAGTATCTTTGCTGGCTTTAGAAGATATTTTCTCACCAGCAGGGACTTCCAACAATACCATTAAACTACTTCATTATAATGCCAGTTCGTTATCTGGCTAAAGTGAAAACATGATTAGAAAAAAGACAAATATCAATACTTCTAGTAGGTCACATAAACAGGAAGCAGGTATAAAGATTGGACTCTATTCATGACATTCTTTCCTTCATGACTTAGGGTCTAGCTGGGGAGAGAGGAGAACAGGGACCTCCAGGCCCCACTGGCTTTCAGGTATGCACAAATTCACTTCTACCATTAATTAAACTGCTTTTTTAAAATATGAAAAGATATGGTCAAATGAGGTGAAATTCCACAATTTTCAAAAAAGTCATTCTTCTTTTAGTAAATAGATAAAATGGATAAAACGCAACATTTCTGTTCAAGAAGATGTCACAGAGTTCCCCAGAAAAACTGACCAAAATCCAAAACTTTTAACAAATTAAAAACTATAAAATGTTTTTGATAAGTTTTATTGAACTATTTTAAGGTTGATTTAGTTTTATGGACACAATGTCTTAAAATTTTTGTTGAACAAATTTTCATGATTTATCTAAAGGTATTGTATGGGATATTAATAATGGATAATCATACTTTGATTAAAAAGAAACTTTTAGGAGTAACTTTCAGTACTATACTAGCAACCTAAAATATTGCTTTTAGACCCATAAAAACTTGACAAATGTTAAGAATCTCCTGTTAGATTATCTTTTTTTTTTCTTAAGTAGCGTCCAAATGAAAATCTAAACCTCTAAACTGACCATTGCTGCATTATGTTAGAAGGTATAGTTTCCTTATTCTGTTTTCCTTGTCTTTAAATAATATCTTTTGCTTGAAAGGATAGTCATGGAACATCCATGAATTATAAAAGGTAAACTGTTAACACTACTGACCTATTAAACTTTCACAAATTCACAGTTTCATTTTCTTACTTTTCCTTTAGGGGCTTCCTGGTCCTCCAGGGCCTCCTGGGGAAGGTGGAAAGCCAGGTGATCAGGTAACTTTATTTAAAATAATAATAATAATAGCAATAATAAAAATTGCTGGCAGATAATATCACTTATTATTATATGTGAAGTTCTGTCCTGGTTTGCTTTATAAATATTATCTCTTTTAATCCCCAAAACAACCATATATATCTAGGTACTAATATGATGCCTGTTTATCAGATGAGGAAAATGAGGCACAGAGATGTTAGGTGACTTGCCCAAAGTCACACAGCTGGTGTAATTTGTGAATACTGGTAGCCTGCTTCCCAAGATTGTGTCTGTAATCACTAGATATATATATCTTCTCATAACTACAGAGTTTTACTGGAGGCTTTATAAATGGCTATAAACAGATACCATTTTATTTCTATTATTTCACCAGGACATCAGTTAGTTTATTTTTCTATGAGTGATTCATTCATTCATTTAACTGTTCAGTAAATATTTGCTGAGCACTCTGTGCTTAGTGGTATTAAGCCCTGGCCCTAATCAATTGAACAAGATGGACATGAACCTAGCCTTTATATTATATCACGGTAGGAGATAGAGAGTTTCTGGGGAGGCACGGTGTGTGTGGAAACAGAAAATGCACTGAATTCAGACTTGGGGATTTAGGAAAAGTTTCCCAGACAACGTAATATCTTTTATGGGTAAGAGGGGAGGAAAGAAGGTAATAAAATATTCCAGGAAATGGGAACAGCAGTTACAAAGGTTTTGCTGACGAAATAAAGGCGCTGAAAAATTGGTAAGTCATGAGAGCAAAGTGTAAGTTGGTGTGGAGGTGAGGCTGGACGGTGAATCAGGAGCCAGATTATGGTAAGTCTGAATTCGAATGTAGTTTGGATTCTTCTAATGGAAGATGATGAAGGGCTTTTAAGTAGGGAGTAGTACAATTAGATTTGGGTTTTAGGAAGATCACACCACATGGGGACAGTACATTGCAGGGGATAAAACTGGAGGTCTGGGGCGCTTGGGTGGCTCAGTGGGTTAAAGCCTCTGCCTTCGGCTCAGGTCATGATCTCAGGGTCCTGGGATCAAGCCCCACATCGGGCTCTCTGCTCAGCAGGGAGTCTGCTTCCCCCTCTCCCTCTGCCTGCCTCTCTGCCTACTTGTGATTTCTCTCTCTCTGTCAAATAAATAAATAAAATCTTTAAAAAAAAAGCATTAAAAAAAACCTGGAGACCCACTTGATACAGTTTTTGTTTTGTTTCATTTTTTTAGTAAAAGGCAAGTCTATTTGAGGAACTGACATAAAAGGTGGTGGGTCACTAAGTCACTAGCAGCAGTGATGGTCTCATGTGACTGCCACCAGCTTGTGTGCTGGTGCTACATGCAGAGGAAATGCTGGCCCGCCATGCTGGAGGACGTGAAGTTACTGTCCAAGGACAGCACATGCTTCTTCATGTTTTGCTTCCCCTGGCATCATCCTGCGCTGGGGATGGAGGATAGACACTGAGGACTCTTAAGTGAAGACAGATACCCACGTGCCCAAGAGAATTCTTCTATCACACTAATGAAAATTTCTCATGATGGGGGATTACAATGGAAGCAAACATATTGGATATATTGAGATTAACATTTGTGAGTTTGTAAACATAGACAGTAATGGTTTTAGTGACCATAGTTATCTGTTATCATCTAAACTATCAGACATAGGCTACTTTGTCAAAAATATACTCTATTCAGGGCGATGGACGTTGGGGAGGGTATGTGCTATGGTGAGAGCTGTGAATTGTGTAAGACTGATGATTCACAAACCTGTACCCCTGAAACAAATACTACATTATATGTTAATAAAAATATATGTTCATACTGTATTCAGAATATTGCAGGATGTTATCATTAGTAAATCAAGACACTATGAACAGTGCACCATCTGCCACAAAATTGCAAGCCATATCGTATTTAGAAATTGCAAGATGTACCATTACTTATGAAACACCACATAATGCTGATTAAGCTACCACAATGTTTTCTATGAGATAAAATATTATTGAGAGAACTCCAGTATGTGCTTCTACTTAGGTTTCCTTTTAAACTACATGTGACCTATTAGCATACATAAAAAGGAAAATGAGAGAAATTAATTTGATTAAATTTTTCTTTTTTTTTTTTTAAAGATTTAATTTATCTATTCGACAGAGAGAGGGAGAGAGAGATCACAAGTAGGCAGAGAGGCAGGCAGAGAGAGAGGGGAAAGCAGGCTCCCTGCCGAGCAGAGAGTCCAACGTGGGGCTTGATCCCAGGACCCTGAGACCATGACCTGAGCCGAAGGCAGAGGCTTTAACCCACTGAGCCAACCAGGTGCCCCAATTTTTCTTAAAACTTCACATGCTGGACCAAACCAACTTCTAAATCAGTTTTCATCCCAGTCTTTGATGACCGTGGCTTTCTATACAACAGCTTTCTTTGTCATTAGTTATTATTTTTAATCAAAGAGAGAGATTTTGAACTTTTGACAAACTTTCTTTTGGTTAAGAAAAAAATGAAACTTGTAACATAGTCATGACTGCCCTAATTTGAACCCACAATTCCTAGAAGACTGTTTTCCATAGTATATGGTCAAGAAATATTTACTGAATTGAATTGCGAGATCAGCTCTTTATTGCTTTTTATTTCAGTTTCTTCTAGTAAATTTTTTTCACATTAGGAAATACGATTACTATGTATTTTGTTCTCTCTAAAAAGACCAGTGCACTGTATTTGTGAGATAATAGTTTGCATGTTTTCATTGCCCAAAAATCAAGCATTCAGCTTTAATAAACATTTTTTTTCCTGGAAAAATAATTTTCATCCAATGTATGGGATATCCCCTCATTTATAAAAGTATACACATTTTTCTTTCTTCATTATTATGGGCTTATTCAAACCTCTAATAGTACATTAAAAGAAATTAGATGTGTGGTATGGAAAGATTTCTAGTAAATACCCAAAATTTAGCTCAAAGCGCTTCTTAAGATTTTTTAAAATTATATCTTCTAGGGAGTTCCTGGAGATCCCGGAGCAGTTGGCCCATTAGGACCTAGAGTGAGTATTTTCTCTTTCGTCATTAACTTTGTTTCCATTGCCTTCAGTTAAAAAATATATATATATTTTATCATAAACTGGGCTTTATTTTAAGAATTAAAATTCTTTTCCTTGATGAAAACCAAACTTATGTGAAAAGTCTGTGCTACAAAATAGCATATTCTTATTTCAAGCTCATTTATTATCATTGCATTAGAAAAATGAGTCTTAATAGTTGCTCATTTCTCAATTTTTCTCCAGTAAAAGCAGTTTTGCAGATTTCCAGAAACATTTTAAATTCACTTTCACAATTGCTAATATTGTTTGACATCCCAATGTTGCACTAGGGAGAACGTGGAAATCCAGGGGAGAGAGGAGAACCAGGAATAACTGGGCTTCCCGGTGAGAAGGGAATGGCTGGAGGCCATGGTCCTGATGGTCCAAAAGTAAGTATGGTGGTGAGCTGGGCCCTTCAGAATTTTCCAAGAGCTACAGACCAATAAACACATGTCAAAAATAAAATGTATTTCTCTTGTTGTTGCAAGATACTTTGATTATATAATTTTCTTCTTCAACAAGTATTTAATAAGCATTGACTAGGCTTTCTCCTTGGCACTAAAGAGTGAGCTGAAAAGAAGTCTCTTTTCTGTAATAGGATATGTGGTTTAGTGTATATAGTGATACATTCTCATATAGAAGCCCATTCCTAATATTTATTTATATAACTTCTAATAGTGATTTCCATTAATAAGCAGAGGCAATAAATGGAAAACCATATAATTTATAAAGAGATATTCCTAATTATATACTCTATTTTTTTTGTCTCAGGTTCTGCTTACTAACCATAAGAAAATATGTCATTTTTGAAATCTAAATGTAAAATACATCATGAGGCAAAAATCAGTACCATTTCCTTTGGGTGCCATTTAAGATTAGTAGAAGACAAGGTGATCAATTTCAGTGTAAACAATTAAAGTAGAATTTTTCTTGATCATATAACATTAGATCCCTTATCATTTTCAAGGTCCAGAGTGATTACATAGGATTTGCTTTAATTTAATCACTGACTTAGCCTCTAAGCAAGCTTAATAAAATGGGGTCATTAATGAGAGTGAAATACTCTCTAAAAGTAATGTCTTCTTTCTTGATCAGCATCCCCATGATGTTGTCAAAGAAAAAGGAAGGCAACCATTATTTTTATTTGAACTATTGCTCAATTTCCCCAAAGAAAAAAGTTGAAAATATAAACCAACAGTCAGAAAGACAAAGTCTTTTTTATTTCAAAAAATAACCTCAGAGACAGTTTTCACAAATGAAAAATATAAGCACTAAGTTGAACCATATGAAATTGCTGATATTCCACTCTTTTTGATTTGCCAGCAGGGAAATTTCATGTGGCTCAACCTTAATACTGTATCAGTGAGGTCCCTTATTGTTGGTTCATTTTAGGGCAGTCCAGGACCATCAGGGACCCCTGGAGATACAGGCCCACCAGGACTTCAAGGTATGCCAGGAGAAAGAGGAATTGCAGGAACTCCAGGCCCCAAGGGTGACAGAGTAAGTCTGTATTTTGTTTTTTGTTTTGTTTTGTTTTGTTTTGTTTTAGTTCATTCATTTAGAGTTTCTAAATTCCTCCTGAAAATTTTTTCTTGGCCAGGCTTTTACTTCTACCATCTTGTCATGAGTCAATCTTCCCTCCCTCCCTCCTGACTTTCTTTCTTTCTTTCTTTCTTTCTTTCTTTCTTTCTTTCTTTCTTTCTTTCTTTCAATACCTATATTTATTGAGAAAAATACACAATGCAGGAACTGTTCTAGGCTCAAGGGGATAAAACTATGAACAAGAGAGATAAGCCCCTGCCCTCATGAAGTTTCCACGCAAGTGAGAGAAAAAGACAATTAAATGAATAAATGGCATTTTGTGTGTTTCCCCAGGGTGGCATAGGAGAGAAGGGTGCTGAAGGAACAGCTGGAAATGATGGAGCAAGAGTAAGTGAAATCATTCCTTTTCCCAGCTAAGCTAGGAATCAACACTGTCATTATTACATGAATTTGCCTCAACTTTCCAAAATAAAGTTCATTGTGTTTCCATATGGTCAGGATTTGGAAGATGATGAATTTTGAGATTTGATGTTGATCAATCATGGACACTCATTTTTGCTTACTCTGAATTAGAGCAAGCCAAAAGTGGTCATTGTTGAGAGAATGAAATAGAACACATTTTTACTGTGCATATGAGAACAGTGCTTTAAGCAGCGGGGCTCTCTTTATCTTTCTCCATCTTCTTTTTTATTTCATATGCAATGTTTATTTTTGTTCAAGTGTTGATCTAATGAGCTGTTCTAGACCTCATTCCAGGGCAGGCAAGTCGAGTTCTGCAGAGTAGCCAAGTTGAGGTAACTATTTCTCAATATGCTGGATGTTAGGGGTGAGAAAATTACTGCACAACGAATCATCATTAAAGCTTTCGTCAATAAAGAGGATGAAGAAGTGAAATGTAAAGAAGGTTGTTTGACCCCAAGGCATTGTTTAATGTCAGAAGCTGACCTATACAAGGTTTCAGTTCTCAAACATAGAGTACGTTTGCAATTCTAAGGACAGATTGAATATAGATTTTTAGACTTCGATGAAATTATTCTCTCATGTAAGAGCAGCTAGATATAGCTGCTCAGACATTCAACATTTTCTGGAATAATTCCCGATATTTGAGGAATAATTTCTGTTTCAGTGTGACCTGGTTTGCTGGTAGTTGTCATTTTGTGCCCTGGGAAGAGCACCTGTACCATAAAAAAGAGCTCACATCGAACCGTCGTTAACACTGATTCTGCACATTGAGCCACTGTTAATGCACTGATTATATTAGCTTTAGATAAAGACAATAAAGTAAAATAAAGAAAAGTTTTAGTCTGAGTGGTAAGTATCCCTTTTTCTTTTTTTTCCCCAAAATCTACTTAAGGGTAACACACTTAACTCAGCAAATTATGAACATGAGATGTTTCTTGCCTTCTAGTTAGCTCTAATATTTGATTCCATCTTTCAAGAAAGGTCTAAGTAAATCTGACATATTGCTTCTATGTTATATCATCAATGGTCTATAGTGTGTAGTAAAGTAGTGCAGTACTCTTTACTGTATACTGTATACTGTACAGCAGTGCAGTACAATGCAAGGAGTGTTGCATTGACAGTTTATTTTAAGGTGAAATATGAAATACATATCTATTGTTCCTATGAACTGACTTTGAAAATGCAATGTGATAGAAACAGGACTTGAGCAATGACTGATTTACTTTCAGTAAGGGCATTGCTTTAGGGAGGAAGCAGAACAGACCGCTTGCTGTAATCTCATAGTAAAGGGAAAAAATGAGTAACACGTTTTCCCTGTAAGAAAAAAGGGGTTGAATTTAATGAAGTGATCTTTATATTTAATCTGATTCTTTAAGGAAATACATTAGGTAAATTATTGTAAAATAATGTTCCATTATAGATCTAGAGAATATATGGTCACAGTATTCTAATGTTCTTGTAAGAATATAAATTTAAGAAGTCCTTTTTGTTCCTTAAGTTCCTTCGATAGTACATAAAAGATTAAATGACAAAAGAATATCTGGACTGCATATGAAGAGGCATTGTACAAATATCAGAAGGAAAACTTGTTCCAGAAAAGACTCCACCACAATCCAGTTTAAACACTGTGACCACATGTCAAGAAGACCCAGTGTGAACCCCCTGTGATGGCTCTCTAGGCTCTGAGCATGAAGAGCCCCAACCTTAGTGTAGTTGGTTAGTCACACTCCTTATAATCTTAGGAGAATGTAAAAAACTCAATGCTTTATCACAGTTTCACTTAAAAAAAAAAGTGGTAAGGGACACCTGGGTGGCTCAGTTGGTTAAGTGGTTGCCTTCGGTTCAGGTCATGATCCCAGGGTCCTGGGATCGAGTCCCGCATCGGGCTCCTTGCTCCGGAGGGAGCCTGCTTCTCTCTCTACCTGCCACTCTCCCTACTTGTGCTCTCTCTCTGACAAATAAATAAAATAAAATAAAATAAAATAAAATAAAATAAAATAAAATAGTGGTACTTTGTTCACATAATTTAAGAATATAATACTCTATACTAAAGAAATAAAGCTTTTTGCAATCTACACTCAAATTTCAAAATTTCACAGGCCAGGAAACATAGAAACATTGTAGAAGGGTAGCATTAATTTAGAGCTACTGTTTGAAGACAGTATTATGTAGCAATGAGTTGAGGTGGATGAAAGAGATTAGAACATTTTGTGGAGAACATCCAGGAAATTATTTTAGAGTAAATAGGAAAATCTTATGAATATATAAATTATTATCATTTATTATAGACAATGTTTTGCAAAAGCAGCTGAGCTATAACAAAATGGTGTCTTCTTTGATTGTTTAATCATTGAAAATTCCATGCATTCATTTCTTCAATATGTCAATGTTCTGTTCATCGACAGGGTCTTCCAGGTCCCTTGGGTCCTCCAGGTCCTGCAGGTCCGACTGGAGAAAAGGTAATATCGTAAACTAATGTTCTGTGGGCTCAGACTCAGGAAGTCTGGGTGATAGCTTTTCCTCAAACTGTTTTGTTTCATACCATATGGTAGTTGGGCCAGATCATCTCTGAATTCTCCCCACCGTCTGTGCTGCACATAGCCCTCAGTACCCTCCAGTTGCATTATGTTTTGCTCCTGCTTTGGACAATAACCATCTAATGTCTGCTTTTAGGGTGAACCTGGTCCTCGAGGTTTAGTTGGCCCTCCCGGCTCCCGTGGCAATCCTGTAAGTGACAGTATTTTGATGTTTTTTTTTAGAGTGGGATTGAGCAGGAAAACAACTCATCATTTTGTCTTGATATTTATATAAAACCATGCCTGTTGGTTGAGGCTATTTATAACTTCTTAGTTTTTAGCATTTACTTCTCTCATTAAACTCAAAAACTTACCAGTCTGTTATTTCTATACAATCTATCAAATTTCAGTAACTCATTTACTAAATAATTAAACTTTTTATAGAGACTTCAGACCTTGGAAATTTTGTTCTATGGCCCTTATGTCTATGTCACCCTTAAAAGTCTTCCTCAAGAAATATCTCTAATCATCTATATATATTTCAAAACACTATAAGTTTATATAATTGTATTTTTATTTTTGTTTATTAAAAGAATTTTTTTGTTGTGTTATGTTAGTCACCATACAGTACCCCATTAGTTTTTGATGTAGTGTTCCATGATTCATTGTTTGCATATAACACCCAGTGTATTTTTAAATACTGTCTCTATTTAGAATAGAGTGTGAAAGCTACAGTAATCTTTGTTTTATCATAGGGTTCTCGTGGTGAAAATGGCCCCACTGGGGCTGTTGGTTTTGCTGGACCTCAGGTATAATTTTCAAATATCTCTAATTCACAATGAACACTCTTCCTATGATAACAATAAACTTAAGTAATTATCATTGTCCTATGTATTGAAGGCATACTAAAGATGCTGGAAAGTTTATAGTTTTCTAGGCAATATTCTCATTTTCAATACATTATTTCATTCTTTCATACATTCTTTTACCACTGGCACTAAAATGAATGAGTTTGCACTATTTCAAATTCTAGACTTATTTGGTATAATAAAAATGTGGTGAGATACCTTATTTTCTCAGACTGCCTTCAAAGATCTCATTAAGGCATTTTTTTTTTCTCCTGCACTTTAATACTGATTACAAAGCACCATTTAACAATATATGGTTAAATGATATTTTGGTAATAATTACTGTCAAATAGCTTGTCTATAAGTGTTATAATCAACTGGTTATTTGAACAATTGATGTAGGGTCCCGACGGGCAGCCTGGAGTAAAAGGGGAACCCGGAGAGCCAGGACAGAAGGGAGATGCCGGCTCTCCTGGGCCACAAGGTCTAGCAGGATCCCCAGGCCCTCATGTAAGTGGAAAGAAAAACAAACAACAAAAATCCCACACTCTCTAATATTTACATTTGGGGAAACAAATTTGATGAGACTACATATGTGGCTTATTCAGACTTAATTCAAATGGACCGTCTAAAACCAGACAATACAGATGTGGAGTCATTTGTGGTGAATGGACATGTGTATCTTGCAGAAGTCTCCAATGGCCTTAAAAAGCATATTACTGGCGACCAACTTAGGGAGAAGTTTGCACGAATTCACCTAATGCAGGTTTTACTCTTGTACCAGTAGGTGGACATCTATGAAAAACAAACTGAAATTTTCACATATTTGTCTTATGTTAATATTTTATTGCTTATTAAATTTTTCTTAAATTAAAAAATTTTAAATTAATAAAGATTAATTATTGGAATGATATAAAATAGAAAGAATATTTTCCAAATCACCAAGTATATTCCATATAAGTGAAAGTGACCTCTCCCTCAAAAGACAAAAGTAGAAGAAAAAATCAAGAATGTTGATTATCACACGCAAAAAATCATAAATACAAATAAGGTTAAATTCCTCTACCAGAGACCAAGTCAGTCAGAAATGGCTTTCAAACACAGAAACATTAACAATAAAGTACAGAAAATGACATATCAGGCATGCATGGGCACAAACACACAGCAAAGTAGTATCAATATCAAGTGAAAAGGCTTTAAGGGGGACTAAAGGAATTGTTGCAAAGAGATTAAAAATGTAATTTACAATTTAGTGATAATACAAATCTTTAGGCAACCAATAACACAGGATGAAAATAAAACAAAAGAAGTACATGAAAATAAAAAAAATGCAGTAACTGAGGGGAAATACATTTGTCATAGGAGATTTTAATGCACTCTATCCTTGACAGATAAAAGAGGCCATATGGTGCAAAACAATGTCTTTGAATACACTTAAGAGTTGTTTGATATAGATGGGGAGAGACAAATGGAGTTACGTGCCCAACGTTTAGACTTTGTGTATAGCTCATGTTGCTTTCCTACTAGTAATCTTTTGTTCATTTCTTTTTATGTAGGGTCCTAATGGTGTTCCTGGACTCAAAGGTGGTCGAGGAACTCAGGGTCCCCCTGTAAGTTGGTTTGAAGCTCTGGGAATTACATATAGCTAGGCACAGACATCTATCGCTTCCTGGCCATCTTGAAATTAACCTGAAGCTGTAACAGTGAATTTTTATTTGTTTAAGTAAACTGTCGTGGAAAGGACACTTAAATGGAGATCTGGGTTGCAATTAGTTTTGTGATCTTGGAGATCCAGCTGCCTCCTATATAACATAAAGAATATGTTACCTATGGAAGAGGTGAGGAATAATGGGAAACTGCTCTACAGGACTCTTATGCAAAAGATTAATGCGATTCTAGTGAGAGCCTTGAACATACTTGTATATGTTCAAGATAAATGGAAAGTAGGAAGGGAAAAATAGCATCCTTCCTACTAATTAATTCAGATCCATTCTCAAAAACATAATATACAAGAAAAATCTATTGTTTACAACAAGGAAGGGAATCTAAAGCCTAAGCATCCCCGTGGGGGAAAAAAATAGATCCCAGAAAGTATATATAATTACTTGGTCATTTTTAAATTGCTTATATGATATTGTATTTCTAGGGTGCTACTGGGTTTCCTGGTTCTGCTGGCAGAGTTGGACCTCCAGGCCCTCCTGTAAGTCAATTCAGTAACTCAAATCATTGGTAGTAGAATAATCACACACATACACACATACACACAGACATGAAAATACACACAAACACATAGTACACATTATATAGATACACATAATATTTGAGTTGCTGTTTATTCTTTTATTTAATCCTTTAATGATTTGTTAACTCATGTACACAACCATTATCCCAATAATTCATACACACTGGTATCCTGTCAAAGCAAATTCATCTTTAATTATCCAGTGTTTCTTGGAGTAGCTTATTTACAAGTCCTTTTTAGCCTCAGCGTTTGACTATTATTCCATTTGGGTACTAAATTCTAACAGTATTGGGTGCTAATAACCATTTCCTTCAGTTAGGAAGCATCTCTGAAACTTTGTTTAATAAATGTTATTCTTTCACGATAAGATCAGGTCAGACAGAAGAAAATGTTATAATATTCACTGATGGAGCAGAGGCTTAAGAAGTTTGAACATTCAAGTTAATTTCAACACACTTTTGATATTGAGTCGAATGTAATTGTCTGCAAATAATTTAGATTTCCTCCTGGGAAATGAATCTGCAGCTGTGTTTTGTTTAATTTAATTTAAATCCACTGAGTGACTGATTATCTAACAGGAAAAATGGACCCAAGAGGCTATTGCATCAGGTCCTCTAATGTGGCTTTGACTTTTCCCTCCTGGGTTTCTTTCTATTTCCACTAGGGAGCTCCAGGACCTGCAGGGCCCTTAGGGGAACCTGGGAAGGAGGGACCCCCAGGTCTTCGTGGGGACCCCGGCTCTCATGGGCGAGTGGGTGATCGAGGACCAGCTGGCCCCCCTGGCGGCCCAGGAGACAAAGGAGACCCAGGAGAAGATGGGCAACCTGTAAGTTTGGCACCTAGGTTTGTGGCCACCTCTAATAGATATTTACTAATAGATATCCATTGTATTCACTGCCATGAAGAAACAGTTTATACAGGAACCTGGGTGCTTTCATAAATCCTTAGGCCCTATATGTCTTAAATTTATAATTCTCTGCTCTAGAAGGAAAAGCGTATGTATAAATATAAAATATAACAGTAATGGGTGTGGTATTCAAAAACTAAATAAGGGCACATTCTTTGTTAAATACCTGTGCTATATAAAGACAATTTTTAAAAATACATTATTTTGGGCGCCTGGGTGGCTCAGTTGGTTGAGCGACTGCCTTTGGCTCAGGTCATGGTCCCGGAGTCCCGGGATCGAGTCCCACATCGGGCTCCCAGCTCCACGGGGAGTCTGCTTCTCTCTCTGATCTTCTCCCCTCTCATGCTCTTTCCCGCTCTCTCTCTCAAATAAATAAATAAAATCTTTAAAAAAAATAAATAAATAAAATAAAAAATAAAAATACATTATTTTATTTGATATCTAAATGTCTCAAAACACTAATACGTTTAGCAAGATTACTATTTCTTTTCTTTATTTTAAAAATGTCTTTGTCTTTTTAAAAAGAGGAAAAATAGTTTTTTAAAAGGAGGGGAAAAAAGCCTGAATGGTTACCTCTTTCATTCCACCAGTATGTACATTACTTTTCAAGATTCTTAGAAATCAATGAGCTGCTTTCACCTTTAAACAATGTTAGAGGCTCTGCGTTTGAGTATAAATTATGACTATAATTTGTCATATGTAGTATGGTTTTATGAAACAATTTTTTTCTTGGCCTGAAAAACCTATAAAACTGTGATCTAGTCCTTGCATATGGTTTTACACTGGAAAATTTCTAATTGTAGTTTATCCTCACACTTAGGGTCCTGATGGTCCCCCGGGTCCAGCTGGAACCACTGGACAAAGAGGAATTGTGGGCATGCCGGGACAGCGTGGAGAGAGAGGCATGCCCGGCCTGCCAGGCCCAGCGGTGAGTGGCCGTGTCAGGCAATATTTCATCTGATTATGTGCAATATAATTTGTGCAGAGAGAATTTATCTTTTTTCTTCCTTGGTAGATTTAAAGTCTTTTTTCGACACGAATTCTATCATAAACCTTTGACTTTGAATGTCAAATTCTCTACTTAAGCACCTTGCAAAGTCTTTGAAAATTATGTTTATTTAACCCTGAAACCAGAGAGGTAGACAAATAAGGATATGGGTTTTGGGTGACTCTGAATCTTTCTTCAAAAATAAAAAATACCCATGGAGCTAGAGAAGGGGGATAAGCTCCTTTGGTGAGTAGGTAGCCTCTTTTTAAATAAACATGCCTAATCAAAACACTCATATTTCACAGTTCAGAGGGCAAGTTTTCATTAATCATCAAAAGGAAGAAGTAGTTGAGCCAAAGTAATATTGGAGGTGAAAGTGGGGTGAACTCGAAAGAGGGACTCTGAAAGTAATCTCCTTTTCCCTGGAGGGTGCTAAGAACCTCACATTCCCTGGACTGTGGATAAAAGTTTGACTTCCTATTAGCTTTGAAGAGATTAAGTTTTACCACTAAAAGTTTACATGCTTGTGGGGGAAAAAAAAGATGTTTTTATACGGAGTATAGACAGAGCGATGTACTGCTGGGACCTTAGAACTGGGGGAATGTGGGGAGAGATCTGAAACCGGCAAACCCGGAGTTAGGGAAGATTTTACTGTTATCGGAAGCGAGCCAAGGACCCAGAAGTAAAATCTCCCAATATGACAGTGAAATCTGAGTGCCGGGCTACAGAAATAAAATGAGTAGACAAAGCGGGAATGAATGTGGATGAGTATGTCTTAACAAAGATGCAGATTCCATTCAGGCAGCCAGAATCGACTCGAGCACGTAGGGTTAGATCCCAAAATACACACCTGAGCTGGTGGCAAAGGATACTTTTTAGTCCCTTTGATATGTGATAAGAAGTGAGCATGCCTTTAAGAAGGTACTATAGTGCCATGGAAATTGTGGGATAATGGATAATATAGAAGGAGGGACTGAGGTGCCATTTGAATAAGTGTAGCCTTTATGTAAACTGGCTTTCTTACATCTCTTCAGTAGTGGTTGACATATTTATACTCTTATTTCAGGGCACACCTGGAAAAGTTGGACCTACTGGTGCACCAGGAGATAAAGGTCCGCCTGGACCTGTGGGACCCCCAGGTTCAAATGGCCCTGTAGGGGAACCTGGACCTGAAGTGAGTGCTACAGAAAATAGCTTTCCTCTTGTGATCTGGGTGTCATGGGGACAGTGTTTTTATTTAGAAATCAATTTAGAAATTTAGAAATCCATTGCTCATTTGACCTGAAGTTTCTTAGTGATGTTATGTGATGTGCTTTACTTCCTTAGAGAGTTGTCTAAATGACGGCAGAAAGAGAAGGTAATAAGATTGGTGTCTTTGCCCTGACTTCATCTAGTCTGGAGCCAAGTATTTTAGTTGAGTTAGGTTATTGCCAAATTGTTTTGAAGGTGAAAGGACACGTTCATTCATCTTTTTCCTTGTCACTTCACTCTATAATGGCATATTTTTCAAAATCGCCAAGTTTTGTGGTAATAGGATTAATATAATGATTACAGCTTGTGAAAAAAGTAAGGAGAGATCATTCTACTTAAATATCCTATAAAGTAACATTATGCATATCACGTTCCCTGAGTCTCATTTGAGAGGAAATCAATTTTTGCAAAGTGATTTGAGAAGTTATAGGTTGGCATTTCCTCTGTTCAGTGCTTTCATGAGTAAATCAACAGACAGTGTCACATTTTCTTGAAACAACCAATACCTTTCAGGGCAATATTTCATCAAATGATAAAAACACATTTCTGAAAAAAATCAAAAGTAATATAGGAAGAGAAGACTGTATATTCTAAAAAATTGTTTTCTATCTAAACCCAGTTGCTTTATTTTAAAACATTAAGGATGTTGTTTGGATAAGCTTAAGATATGAAAGGGAGGAAAACCATTCACTGGTGATACAAACAAAACATAAAATTCCAAGAATAAAATTATTGCCTATGTATTTCAAAGGATTTGAGGATTTTTTTCCTCCTGTTTTAAAATAAAAAATAGAAATGAAGAATTTAGATTAAGTGCAGGACGCATGCTAGGAGTGCCTGTGGAGGGCTTTCCCCAGGGGTGGGGCTCCTCCATCTGGTGCTGCCTCGTTGAGCCCACCATTGAGGAGGCTGATTAATCAAGCATAGATTAATTGAGCATAGATTTAGTATTGTTCCACACAAAACACTGAAGGACCCAAATTTGTAGCAAATTCCCTGGTAATTTTAAAGTTGAACTGCCATAGTAAATAACCAGGCATTCTTTTTTTTATTAATTTATTTTTTTATTAACATATAA
>CM052810.1:134266762-134354850 GCA_028533885.1 Nasua narica | reverse complement strand
CTTTCTTTACAGAATTTTCTGTGAACCTCCTTTCTCTTTCTCCCTGAGAACGTTCTGTTACTTGAAGTCAGCCTCAAAGGCCACTCTCTGCATACAGCCTTTTAAGGGGACATGATTGTTCCTTCCTTGTGCCTTTCTAGTACCTCATATCTCTCTAATACAACTTATCACGTTGAGTCCTGTGACATGTTGTTTTCTAAATTACATGGTATCTCATTTTCCTTGAATCTTCTTGAGCACTTGGTTCTGGGTCTTGGATTTGGTAATTGCTCAATAATATTGCTGAATTGAAATGACTGCATTAAGTAGCCTGGATTCTTTACTATTCCATGAACATAGAATAATGATTCCTGCTTCTATTTCTCTTTCGTTTTTTTAGTCTGAAATGGCTTCCCTTTTCTCCACCATTTGCCCAAATCATACCCTTCTTTATTCCACAACTCAAGTTTTGTCTTCCAAAAGACTGTCCTGACAATATAATCATCACTGACCGTTCTTTTTTCTTGATACTACAGATGTTGTATCCGTATCTCCTTGGTTGGTCCAGCACAATTTGGCACTTAATTGCTCACCATCTTGAATGCTTTTGTACTATTTCAAATGGGTTCAACTTATTAATTCTAGATAGACAACACATTTCTAAGGAGGAGGAATTATATATTATATCCCCCTATACTGTTTAGCAGAGCGCTGAGCGTAGAGTAGAAGCTTATCGTAGATAGTATGTTGTTCCACTCATATTTTCTCTTCAAAGCCAAAGCATTGACAGCCCCTGGGACTGCCTGTTATTGAGGATTCACACCATTCCCCTCATTGAGAATTGCTTTTAGTCACCAAGACTGCCTTACTGAAGGTACCTCCCACCCTTCTAGGTTCTGGTCCAGTCAATGACTGTTTGAGTCAAGGATGCAGACTCATCTCCCTTACTGTGAATTATAGCAACTCAGAAAGGTCATCTCAGTTCCAGAACTTGTTATAGGATTGTCTGAGACCTCAGTGTCAATTACGTGTGAGTCAGCTTCTCCTTCTGTCCAAACCTGTCTTTCTGGACTTGAAATGACTCCTTACTGAACGTTCTGCTCACAAGTTGCTACCTTGCAGTCTGTTTCCAGAGAACCCAATCTAGGAGCTTAAATCTTTTTTTCTCCCACTTATTTAATTATGAAACATCTCATTTTCAACATTGCAGCAAGCATATATTTGTTTTCACATCATCATTTAACTGATGGGAAATATAGTAATTCCCATTTATAAATTTTATGGCTCACAAAGGGCAGCCTGACTTCTATTAATAAGAATCCTATCAGATATGATTGAAAGATCATATCTTTCAAGTAACTCGGTGTGTTTTAGTAAAACACCAAGGAATTTTAAAAGGAAATACGTTTTTGGACAATGTTTAAAAAGATGAGAAGAAAAAAAGAGGAGCAAAATTATCATCAGAGAAGAATTTGTTTAAAAAATGTTGGCCATGGATGATATCATTTTTTTCCTTTGTGGCATGAACTCAATAAGTGATTCCTTTATAAGATCTGTGGAAACTGTAGTGTGGCAGACTGAGGAACACAAAGATTTGGTGAGAGCCTTCATCTGTGCTCTGTCATATAGAATGTTTCATTAATATTCTATCAAACTCACTTAGCGAGTTATGACTCAATGGAGAAGTATGTCTGAAAGGAAAATATTTTTCACAGTTTATGACTCACTTTTAAAAATAAGCACATTTCTCTAAGATAGAACCCAGACAAGTAAAATTTCAATATAAACTAGATAAAAGTGAGGATATTTTGGTGTGATTTCTAACTTTGTAGCCATTATTTTTTAAAAATAGCCTGTTTTGTGTTTTCCTAATTATTACCAAAATAAAAAAATTTAAATAAATATGGTATCCCATGAAGTGAAATCAATGGCGTACAAATTGTATGTGTAGTATTGTCCCAATTATGTATAATATACATAGAATAAGGAAGTATACACTGATGTGGGACAAGATCAATTTTCCTTCTTGTATGCATTTTCCAAATATGTTATAATGTCTGCATAAATTTCATCCTCAAGACTTATAAAGTAGATTTTATTTAAAACAAAGAAGTGAAATAATTTTTTTGTCAAATGCCAGCTTGAAGGTAAAGAGAGTTGTATTCAATCTTCCAACAAGTAAGAGATAATAAAGTGCTAATATGGCTTTAAAGCAATAATATGATTGGAGGACTGCATCACATCACTGTCTGTAGTCTATAGGACATTGGAAAATTGATATAACCTCACTTGATCTCGGATTTAAAATCTATAATTAGCTCCCTTGGACTAGATCAACTCTAAGTTAACTTATCCTTGTAATATACATGATTTTAACATTGAGACAACAAACTTTTTTTCTACTTGTTGTCTAGGTCACTGTACTTTTCTGGTTTCCTTTCATTACATCTCCATCTTCTTTGCTGCTTCCTTGTCATTTCTCCAACTTGTAGATATTGGACTACCCCAGAGTTCATTCCTTTTTCATTTTCTCTCTTTCCACACCCAGTTATTTGATAACTGCATCTGCTTCCATGGATGTAGAAGCCGTGCATATGTGGAAACTTGTAAGTGTGTTTCTCTAACCTGGACCTCTTCTCTGACCTCCGGATTTGTCTAACCACCAACTCAGCAAGCCTACTTAGGTGATTAAGAGGCATCCCCAGTATAATCTGCCCAGCCTGAAATCTTGAACCCCTCAAATCTTTAATCTTGACAGTCTCCTCCAGCTCAGCTATTGGCAACTCTCTTCTAGTTACTCAAGCCGAAAGTTTGGATTCATGCTTGACATCTCCCTTTCTCTTAGACCACACATCCAAGTTATTAGCAATTCCTGTTGCCTCTATATTCAACTTATATCTAGAACCCCACTACTTTGCATCATTTCCACTATTACCATCCTGGGTGGAAGCTACTGTGATCCTTGGTCCAGATTATTGTGATGGACTCCTAGATTAGCAGAATAGATTCTGCTCCAACACACTATTATCTCAAAAGAGCAACTGCAGCAACCTTCTAAAACTGTAAGCCAGCTCATGCTGTCCATTTGCTCAATGACTTCTCACTCATTGAGAGTAAAGGCCAAGATCCTCACAGTGGCCAAATAAAAGTCGGGTAGCCATTTAATATCAACAAATCAGAATACTTATTCTGAATGTATGAATGCTGAATGTCATGAGACATCAAGAAAGTACCCATAAATTTGCTCTCTCAGGCAGAGCTAGACCACCCTTCCTCTCAGACTCCATACAATCTGTCTCCCTGTCTCTTTCTGTGGTCTTTTCTTGTACTACTATCCCACATGCTAACTGCTCCAATCAGGCTCCCTTTGTTCTTCCTTGACCACACCAAGACCATCCCTCTCTCAAGACCTCTGCAATTGCTCTTTCCTCTGTCTGGTATGAGCTTCAAGATCTTCATATTGGTTTCTTCATGAAAGACATTTGGAAACTTTAGTGGATATCTCAGTTAGGCCATTGAGAACATAGATAACGTGTTCTACAAAATACAGATATAAATTTGTGAGTTATCTTCAATAAAAGTGCTGACTGAAGTTTTGAACATACCTGAGATTGCCCAGGGGAGATATTAGAGAGACTAATGACACTCTAATGACTGGGCAGAGGAAGATGATAGAGACAGAGAAGAAATTGCCCCCAAGATTGGCCTTTATTCTTTCCTCAATGTATCACTAACATGGTAACTTTTAGACTGTTTATTGTCATGGCTTAGAGTATTAGCTGTAAATTCAGATTGTTTGTGTTAAAATCTTAACCCCCAATTTTAACCATTTACTAGCTAGGTGACCTTTGATAATTTACCTAATATTTCATAATTTGTTTTCTTTTTTTTTTTGTAAATTAATAAGTTCAAACTGACTAGAAGAGTGTTTGCTCATATTAATAATGCCTGGCTCATTAGTTACATTGTTATTATAGGAGACTTCCTCCAAAGTTCTGAGCTTCATTCAGGGTCTGGTTCTCATAGGCTGGAAACTGGGTGAAAAGTCATGTCCTGCATAATTGTTCAACCAAGCTCTCTTTCTACCTGCACTGGACTTTCTTGTATTATTGTTTATTAAAAAAACTAAGTAAAATTGTCACAGTCAGCCCAAGTGGTAGGACCCAAATAGTAGCCCTTTTATCAATTAACTACCACCAAAGATATATTTCTGGGGGCGCCTGGGTGGCTCAGTTGTTAAGCAACTGTCTTCGGCTCAGGTCATGATCCTGGAGTCCCTGGATCGAGTCCTGCATCAGGCTCCCTCCTCAGCGGGGAGTCTGCTTCTCCATCTGACCTCTTCCTCTCTCTCATTCTCTCTCTCTCTCTCTCAAATAAATAAATAAACAAACAAACAAACAAATAAATAAAATATTAAAAAAAAGATATATTTCTGACTTGTGCCTTTTTTTTTTTAAAAAAAAACAGTCTAGCCCTGTTGTCTCTTAAAGTTATTCTCATTTTGTTTCTGGTAATGTAGAGATGCTCTTTGGCTTTTGCCCACTCCTGTCATCTCCACTGAAACCAAGAAGCTTATTTCAGCTGAATTTTTTTCTACTTCCATCTCTAGACCAAAGACATACTTCCAAGCATGTTTTCAAAGGTGCTGACATCTCACTATGTATTTCTTAAGACCTTGGTGTGCCACCTTAGGAATATAGTTAGAAGGTAAGTTATGCTCACATAGGATAAGTCATTCCAACATTTCTATCTTGATTGTTCTTTGATTCTCCATCTGGCAGGACTGTTAGTGATGTCTCATATCATTTTGTTCATTTAATTTGCATTGCCTCTGAGGCGTGGTTCAGTTAACCAATCATATTAATAATGGAGTCTTTCTAGAATTTTTTTTTTAACATTCACATATTGGTGAAATTTGTTTACTCTGAATTGCACAATTCTCCCACACATATTGCCAAGATTTTAGAAAATATTATTTAATTAAAATTTTTCATTATTTTTATGTGTAAGCCTCCTCCTGAGACTGACTTTTTATTGTTACACAATGTATTCTGGGATCTGACTCTAATTATAAATCTGGAGACAATAAGCAGTGGTGGGAGTGAAGTATGAGGAGAATTAGTCTTCTTGCAGGCATCTTGCGTTTCAAGAAAGGCAGAAATTTCAGCAGGCAGGAAATAAAGGGTCCTATTTTAAATGACTAGAGTAATTTAATGTAAAAGAGGAATATTTGAAGAGAATTCTTTCAAAAATCTCATGCAATCTTCTGGGGTCCTATTATTTCCTAGTTATGTATCAATCAAAGAATTTGAAAATCCATTTAGATTTATGTTGAAGTTTACTAATCTTCAAAATTAAGATTTATATTTGTTCTTTGGTTATCTCAAACCTGTGCAAAGAGATGAGTTCTAAAATATGTTTTTTTCATGTTAATATATTTATTTTAGCACAGTCAGGGAAAGGCCATAGCTTTCCTTTTGCACCTCCAGCCAAGAAGGTATAGATCTGAACTTGTTATTCTCTCCCTGTGCATCAGCAATAAAACAGACACACCCACATGCTGTCCTGAAATTTCTCATGAAATTTAAATATCCTGTTGTGTAGCAGAGGTCACTCATCCTCTTCAGCCTTAGCTTCACGGTGTAAATCATTGCAGGTAATCACCTATGTGAGCCCTATCTCCACAGACTGATAAATTCTCATCTCTGCATGCAAATTGGATTTTCCTATATTTATCCCTAACCAGTACAATATTTGATCCCAGAGTTTTTCCATTTTTCTGAATTTCTGCTCACTGCCATCACTGCTCTTATCAGTTGCTGGCCTGGTCAGGGTTCTTTGTTACAGACAAATCAACATTGGCTGTTTTAAGTAGAAATGTAATTTATAGATTTTGTCTAAAGTTCAGGGAAATTCAGGAAAAGCTATAGAACCCAGGCTCATAAACAGATATGAAGAGAATGCTTACATTCAGAGCCATATTCAAAATCATACCCCACAAGCAGCCTGTCGAAACTATCATATCCTGGACACTAGATGCTATTTTGGGCATAAAGTTGCAGACAGAATTAAGGTTGATCATCAGCTGACCTTGAGATGGTGAGATTATCCTAAATTCTCTAGTTCCACACAATGTAATTATAAGGGTCTTTACAAATGAAAGAGAGAGGCAGGAAAGCCAATGTCAGAGTGAGACAATGTGAAGAAGACTTGGCCAAATATTTCTGGCTTTGAAGATGCCTAAATTTAAAACTCCAAGTAATTTAATTTTAATGTATAGTGCAATTTGGCTTTCTTTCTGTCTCTCTCTCTCTCTCTCTCTCTCTTTCTTTCTCTCCCTACTGACATGTGTGTTTGTGTGTGTATGGTATTTCTGGAAAGTTGCACAAGAAACTGTTAACATTGATTTCCTCTAGCATGGAGGATAAGTGGACGTCTTGATGTGACATGTGACTAATGGAATTTTTACTTTTGAAAGTAGTATTATTGTTATAAACCATATAGAGTAAGCAAACTTCAAACTATAAAGTCAAATGTGAAAGACCATAGTTTATAGTAATTAAAAGAATAAGAATTTGGGACGCCTGAGTGGCTCAGTTGGTTGAGCAGCTGCCTTTGGCTCAGGTCATGATCCCAGCGTCCTGGGATCGAGTCCCGCATCAGGCTCCTTGCTCGGCAGGGAGCCTGCTCCTCTCTCTCTGCCTCTGCCTGCCTCTCTGCCTGCTTGTGTTCTCTCTCTGTTAAATAAATAAATAAAATCTTTAAAAAAAAAAAAAAAAAAAGAATAAGAATTTGAAGGTAGAAAAGGGCCAAAAGGGCAACAAGAAGTGTGTAGCAGTGGTAGAAAAGCCTCAATTTGCAATTATTCTTGTTTTGCCAGACCCTGCTTAATCCAATAAATTACCAGCATCTTATTCCTTGATTCCTCCCCCTTTGGGGACAATGAATTTACTGTTATTATTTCCAGCAATTGACTCAAAGAGCTGCCCTCAGTTTCAACATACCCCACGAGTTTCACTGAATATGACCTAAAAATCCTCAAGATTCCCCATTGATCATTATCTCTCTTCTGAACATAGTTTATCATCTCATATTCTGGAGGCCATTGCATTATTAAGCTAGAGAGTTAGAATTTACTATGGTTTTTTTTTTCAAGAAGATCACCAGAGTTCTTGAGTGTACACATGCATTTCTTATATCTATGAAAAGTGACAAAAACCAGGAATGTTTTTATTATGATATTTTATTATGGGTGTCTGTAGGAAAAAAAAGGATCAACAACCACATACAAGCTTACAGAGTTAAATTTCAACACATTCTCTGTGTTACTGTGACAAAAGCAGCCCCATTATTTGTTTTTTGTTGTTGATGACTTTTACAGGATCAAGGGAGAGAGTCCCCTGAAGTGACACGCCAATAAATTTTTGACAGGAGACATGTACAGATGGTGTGCATTTATGTTTTGAATGCACGGCAACAATTCTGCCCTAGAGTTTTTAAAGTGAAAGTACATTAGCACCATAACATGTGTCTTTAAAGCCTTCCCAAATATCGATAATCTTGATAATTTCAGCAATGACAAGAAAAGAGAAAAGCACCTTTAAAAGTGGTTGATATCCAAGATTAAAATAATTGTAGATTTTTAAGTGTTTCTTTAAATTCTTGTACCATACTTTTTTACCAATATTTTAGGAAATTGTTGTTAACTTATATAAATTTTTTCATCTTCTGGGTCTTCTAGAATTCATCCGTAGTTCTGACCAGGTTGAGGTAGTTGAAACAGGGAGGTCTTTTCTAATTTCATGTTGACTATTTCAGAAAGAAAGGTTATCTTTTAATGGTAAGCCTAGTCATTGCTCTGCAAATGGGCTAGGATTCAAAGAATATAACACAGTGTTATTGTAAGAGTGTTGAAGTTTATTTATTATAGCACCATTGAGACATTTTGAAATTGGAATTGGTAAAAAAATAGAACAAAAAGCATTTGAACTGTATTTGGTGTAACAGTAAAAAAAAAAAGTATCCCTTTTTTTTTGCCAAATTATACTTTTTCCAAAACTTTTGGAAATAAATAACTGGAATTGAGTTGGTCACTTGTACTGGTTGACAAGGTTAGAACGAGAGGAACACATACGGAGTGTGAATTTTTTTTTCTGGGGTTTCAGATAGAGTTTGGTTTATAAAAAGCAAACAGGGCCAATGTCCGCACCAAATTCTTGATCAGGACCACCAATATCATAGGGTGCAATATCTACAATAGGTAGTCTCACAGCCTTGCGCGTTCGGTATTCAAAGACTGTTTTGCCCCATTCCCCAGTGTGTTTCTGTAAAAAAAGGAAAAAAATGTGAGCTATCATGACATTACTTAGACACTTCCTCTGACTGACCAAGTTTAAGAAAACAGTGTGCCTTAAGGCCATTGCCAACTTGCCATGCTATCTTCCATGCATGTGAGACATTTTCCATTTTAAAGCTATAATCATCCCAGATAATAAACCATATTGGGCTTTTTTCAAGATTGAGAGAGAGTGTGTGTGCACATGAGGGGGCAGGGGCAGTAGGAGAGGGAGAGAGAATCTCAAGCAGGCTCTACTCCCAGTGCAGAGCCCCACATGGGGCTTGATCTCACAACCCTGAGATCATGGCCTGAGCAGAAATCAAGAGATGGATGCTTAACTGACTGAGCCACCGAGGCACCCTAATAAACCATATTGTTAACCAAAAGCTTTATAGAGCTTTAAGGTACATCCAGTAGAGATTGCCAATGGCCAGCCCATTTTCAGGAAGCCTGGTTCTATCTGGTCACTGCTACTAGGGACATGGTTGATATAGTACAAAGTGAGTAAGTCTCTTATAACAGAATTTGTTACTATTAGGAGTGAACTCTCTCTTTGCTTATAAATGATAATAACAAAAAAGAGATTTAAAGCTAACTTTTAAAATTAAAAAGAAAGCAGAGATTTTAGATTGAGTCCATATGCTAGCTATTACGTGTATAGTAAGCACCCAGATTATCTGATGAAGTTTATATTATGAATTTAAATTTCTACTGATTTTATTTCAACTCATTTCACCTAGAGATTGAGATTATATATATATAATACATATATTATATATATATTAAATATATTATATTAAATATAAATATATTATATTAAATATGAATATATCAATATGTTATATAATAGTATGAATAATAATAAATACATTATATTAATGTATAAACATATTATATTAATATATAATATATATTAATATATTAAATATATATGTGGGGGGGTATTTAATATTCCCTGCCATGAATCAGTAGATACTACGAAACTCACACCAAATGTTATCTTTTGTTCACCTTCCTTATTTTTTTTCTTCTTTTCAAAATAGCATGATTAAACTAGAAATGCTGAGATCATTGTGATCCATGCTTTTAAAAATGTTATTACTTACAGTGCAACCATCCTCCAGAACTGTGTATGTGAATTTGCTATTTCCTTCAGCCTTGAATTCACCTTCATTTGACCCCATCAGCTTCAAGGCTTTCTTTACATTCCCACTGGCATGATCCATGTATGCAATGCTATTCTTGCAGTGATACGTGATGTTCTGGGAGGCCCGGCTGGAGAGAAGTCGGAGGAATGCCAGCTGGACATCAAGGACATCCTCAGGAAGTTCGGGATTGCCATAGCTAAACTGTGAGGAGGAAAACACAATCGATCAAACATGTTAGTTGCAACCATATGTCCTAAGGGATTCATGCAGTATAGTATGGTCATTGTAAGACAGGTTATTCATATATTTTATGTATGAATATTTTATATATGAATATTTTCTTATTGCATCTGTAACATATAGTACTAGAGTAAAAATGGTGTTAAGAATTCAAAGAAAGGTGGAATACATAAAGCCATTTGGGTTCTTCTACTTATTAACTAATTTAGCTTTGTGATGAACAATTGGGAAGAACTAAAAAGGTAAGGTAAGTAGGAATGACTTAGTTAAAAAATGGTATATCCTTTATTACCTGAAAACCACCTTCCATGGATTCTCCAAACCAAACATGTTTCTTCTCAGCACCAGAATCTGTCCACCAGTTCTTACGTGGAACATTCCGAGGACTGGCATTTATGCACGTTTCCCCAGTTTCCATATTGCAGAATACTTTAATAGCATCCAACTTGCAACCTTGGTTAGGATCAACCCAATATTCTCCTGAATAGTCACAAAAAAGAATAATGGGAATTGGTTATAAAATCCAGTAGTGAAGTTTGGAGCAGAATGATTTTGTTTTGTTATCTGGTAAAACATTTATAATGTTGCTTGATAATCTATTTGTATTTTATAGTATAGTATAATATAGAAACTTTTATTGAAATTGTGGAGATTAAAAAGAGATACAATAATGAGAAATTTTACATTGAAGTAAAATATAGCTTCTTGATAGGGAACAATGATGATACACTAAGCCAAGACATTTTGATTTGTGTATTGTATTTATTGAAATCTCTCTCTCTTTTTAAGATGATTATCTATTTAATGTGGTTTTGCTAAATAATGTAAGCTTTTTGTCTAATCAAGATTTATACCAGGAAGTTTAACCCCAAGTCCCAGTGACTGATGTTGTTCTCTATCTTAATTAATTTTTAGAAATGACTCCTAACAAAGCCAATGTTCCATGTCAAGGTATTTGAAAGCCTGAAATAATTTTTGCTTTTCAGAAAGAATTAACCCAATATGTGCAAAATCTTACAGTATTATAATATTTGATTTAATTTTATATAAGTCTAGGATTTTTCTTTTAACTATTTCTTAATATGAAAAGGTTGATGAGATTTATCACAAAATTAATCTCATTAAATAAAGATGGCAAATTATATCTGTATCAAGTTATATAAATTTTATCCTGAAAATGCAGTGATCTATGTTGCTATCACTCATACAACTTTGAAATGATATGTAAAAACATCCCAAACTGTGACTTACATTAAAATTTCTTCAAAAAAAAAAAAAAATTTCTTCAAAAATGTCTTGAAATTTTCCTATATTTGGAATATTTGGTTTTTTTATGTTCCATCTTAACGATACCTGCAGTGTATACTTTCTGAAAATATCAAGCAGTTTCAACTCAACCAACATTCTTTAAGTACTATTTCTGCTATAAAATATTTTCTGTTCACAGTGAAGCTTCTTTCTTCCTCAAATTCTCATCTAAGCAGCTTTCCCTGTAATCTTGTTGCCATAAGCATGAAAGACTGCCCCACATACCACTCTTGAGTTCAGGGTGGCAGAATTTCAGGTCTCGGCAGTTCCGAGCAGGGTGTTTACGAGATCCATCAGGACTAATGAGGCTTTCTAGTTGTCCATTGACGGATTTGATTGAAGTCATAATCTCCTCAGTGTTGATTTTGAAGTCCATTGGTTCATCTCCATAATACGGGGCAAAACCACCAGCTTTTTCACCTCCTCCAATAGCACCCAGGCCAGCAACCGCACCGCCACAGCACGGACCAGGGGCGCCAGGAGGTCCAGGCGGGCCCGGTTGTCCTGGGTGGCCTGGGGAGCCCTAGGGTGGGTAAGAACAGGCATCATGGAGGTGTACTTGCTCTTTGCTGACAGAGTATGTTGCTGGGCCAATACAATGCATCAGAAACAACCAATATGTCATCATAATTATTTTAAGAAAGGTTTACTTGAGTTGTTTTGTGATCAAATGATAACCAATGATAATAAATGCATTAGCATGAAATTTATTGTGCTCCCCTGGGTACAAATCAGTGGAGTTAGAGCACAAATTTTACTTTATCATGTTTCCTTCTGAATAAATGATGTAAACACTTCTAACTCTGACAGAGGGAATATGATCAGGAAACCTAGATTCTGATCCCAGATTTGCCATTAACTTTGTGTTTTTGGGTTGATGACTTATTTGCGTTTCAATTACCAAATGCATAATTTGTGGGGATAATGGCTTTTATTCTGTTTATGCCAAAGGTGTGGGATGAAAGGTATCGGGAATGATGGTATTAGTAGCAAAACAGAAATCACGGAAGTTGTTTGAGAAGATGTACTGCATGCTTGCCAATCATTACGATGATCATAATTGTGTGATCTCCAGTGTGAGATCAACATTCACAGAGTTCATTTGGTTAATTGGGCTTTTGTCTTTATTTTGATAATGACTACTCTCTGATCAAACTGTAAAAAAGGTGTTTTTTTTCTCTTGTCATAGTGTGATGGAGAAAGGGTAGAGAATCTCTCAAAGTCATTGTTCATTTTGTAAATTAAATTGGGTGCTTGTATTGTATTTAACTCACTATCTGGTTTCCAAATATTACAAAGTGTTTCTTTGTAGCAAGTTAAACCCACATATTTGTAAGTGCGGTCTTACCTCAGATCCTCTTTCACCTCTGTTACCTCGAGGCCCTGGTGGCCCAATGGGACCTGGATGTCCACTTACGCCATCTTTGCCAGGAGGCCCACTGGGTCCAACAGGTCCCTAAAAAATTATCATGATATCACAATGCTAGAATATCTTCCTGCTAGAATATTTCCAAAATATGGATCTTCCAATATCTTTTATGCCACTTACTCTCGGGCCTGCAGGTCCTGGGCTCCCAACAGCACCTTGGTGACCAGCGGGACCCTGAAAGGAAAAGAAGGGTAAATACAAATGAAGATTTCTAAAAGATTTAGTTAACTGTACATTCAAGATCAAATCAAGAACCACGGGAATCATGATGGAATATGATTGCGTTTTTCCTTAATCTTCCCATTGTCTCATGCCAACTACTATTTCAATCAAGCCCTCAAATCCATGTCTCCTCTCTTTTAGCACAAATTTTAAAGATGAGAATTTTTCTACTTTTGGTCGCTCAGATTTGCCTAGCTCGTCAGTTAACACACACTGAAGGGGACTTTCTAAGAAAGCAGATGCACTTACTGGAGAACCTGGGGCACCTGGATTACCAGGAAATCCTCGATGTCCTTTGATGCCATTAGAACCACGTTCACCTGTTTCACCTTTGTCACCACGTGGACCTTGGGGACCCTTTACAGACACATTTCAAATTAAGTTCACAAACACACATACATATTGTAAAACAAAATAGAATTTATAACAATTAAATCCAGTTGATGACATTCTACTAGCTAGAAATCCCATGGACACTGTATACATTCAACACTAAAGATTATTCTTGTAGTTTTGACTTTGGACTGATAATTGCATGAAAACCCAGTAATTGCTACATAGGTCCTTGGCCCCAAGGAACTTTTAGATCCTAAATTGCTTTCCGTATCATCAGAGCAAAATTAAAATTCTGTTCCATAGTGGTGTACGTTGCCATCGCCTTTTCCTAAACATGCCAGAAAATAGAACATGTCTTAAGACTGTGGAATGAGTTAAAAAAACAACTCACAGGAGCACCTCGGGAACCAGCAGGACCTGGAGCACCAGCAGGACCAGCAGGGCCCTGAAATAAAAATAAACACACAGGGAATTTTTTATTTATTGACAAAGTTTTGTTTTATTTAAAAGTTAATTTTGCTGTGATGGAATAATAGTATGCACACTATTATTGAAAGCACTTCAAAATGTTTTCTCTGCTTATGTCTTTACCAAGGGGTCTAAACAGGAAAGCTGAGAAAGTCTTGCTAATTCAGCCTTGCATTTACCCAGTGAATATACACTTAAGACTGATTAATGCTGCTTCAAATTTAGTAACAAATTCTTCATTAACTACTGCCAGAAACTTAGCAGATACCTTTCTTAGCACAGTTGCCTAAGGAATGGGTAGCATAAAAACTAAAAGAAGTGATAGTAGATCATTTGGTTGGCAGATGAGACATCCTATCTTCTACCGACTAATTCCTTTATTGAAGGAAAGAGGTAAGCAAAGAAAAACTCACAGTTTCTCCTCTGTCACCATTCTTTCCAGCTGGACCAACGGGACCAGGGGGGCCTGGGTGACCAGGAGCACCGGGGGCACCAGGAGAGCCATTTTCTCCACGATCACCCTGAAGACAAATTCACAGATCCAACATAAATATGATCAGCAGTTATCGTTTTAAGTACACAAACCCATTGTATCTATGTTTAGTATACCTTGCCACCAGGAGCTCCATCTCGGCCTGGGAGACCATCTGATCCTGGGTTTCCCTGATTAAAAAAAACAAGAAGGAGAAAAGAAATCAAACTCTTTCGAACCATTCAAATACAATCTAAGCCATGTATTCTCAATGGTAGTAATAGCATCCTAAAGAGGATAACATTGGTTCTTAGGACTAAGCAATCTTAGATATTACAATACCTGTGGCCCTTCAAAGGGTCATACTTAAATAGATAAGCAGTATACCATGGCACTAAAATTTCAAAGGTAAGAGAGAGGGAGAAGTGATCAGGGGAAAAAAAAATGTCTAAAAAAATCCCTAAGAAAGCGATAACAAATAAGAGCTTAAGAAACTAATTTAAGCTGATAACGGAAATCTTCAATTTAAGAAAAGACTTATCACAGATAACATGCAGCACATTTTCATGCAGGAAGAATGCTATAAATTGGGGCCTTCCTCATCCTCAACTTGTGTCTTTGTTTAGCTAGCATTCATATTTTTCTCCATTAATGATATTCATTGGGTAAATATTAATGAACATGAACATTTACGATTATTCTAAATTGTAATAGAAGGGATATCTTTATAGAGAAGGAGGGAGAACTTTGCATATGGCAATATTTACATTCTTAGACATTAAGACACAATTTGGCCCTTGCTTAAATAAATTACCAAGCACTACAAGGATAACTGGATATTCCCTAAGAACAAGTACTTACATCTCTTCCAGGTTCACCAGCTGTACCAGCCAGACCAGGAAGACCCTGGGGTCCAGGGGGACCACGTTCTCCATTGTGACCAGCAGGTCCTGGTTTTCCACTTTCACCCTGTGCACAAAGAAATAAAAGACATTTTATTTTAACTTAGTTTCTCTTTTTTTAACTTAAAAAAATTTAAGCTTATTTTATCTTACCAATCAATATGTTATGAGATCTCCTTATTTTTTGAGGAAAAACTTTGTTTTATTAAAAATTCTATTGAATTTGTTCCTAAAGCTATCCCTATCATTGAAGAAGAGTAAGTTTATTGTATTTTCCTACTTTCCCAGTGACTCTGGATACCAAAAAGCTGAGTAATGACAATGATTATATTATTTAGAATACATTCTAATATGAGATATATAAATAAGACATGGCTATTTTGAGAAAAAAATAATGATTAGCCATCATGAAATTATAGGTTTACAGTGACCATCAGAATTAGGCTATATTGGACATCTGGCTCTATCTAAAAAATATACATTTATCAGATATGTTCACATAAATTGAATATACTCAAATGTCATATCTTCATTTCATTACAATATAATACAGAATTTTATTACCCCATTTGCTAAGTGGACATTTAAGATACCAACTATAACATGTAACAGCAATATTGGGGAAAGAAAATTAGAAGTGAGAAACAAATTGAGTTGATGCAAAATTGGTATTAATGAAAGGCTTTCATATGTCTATAAACTGACTATTTCCCTCTTCAAAACTGACAGTTGGGACATCTGGGTGACTCAGTGGGTTAAAGCTTCTACCTTTAGCCCAGGTCATGATCTCAGGGTCCTGGCATTGAGCCCCACATCGGGCTCTCTGCTCAGCAGGGAGCCTGCTTCCCCCTCTCTCTCTGCCTGCCTCTCTGCCTACTTGTGATCTCTCTCTGTCAAATAAATAAATAAAATCTTTAAAAACAAAGCAAAACAAAAACCTGAAAGTCAACAAACTAAAGAATGCTCACACATCTCCTAACAGAGGTATTTAAGGTGGCAAGATATTTTCTGTGATATCAATTTCTTAGTGTTTATGTTCAAGGCTGTCCTATGATGTGCATTGCTTTTGTGTTCTGCAGCCTTTTAATAATATGCATGCTTCCTGAGAACCTGAACATATCAAGAATTTGCATCTTTTACAGGAAAATTTGTTCCTGACATGCTTGCTACGGGTAAGTGATCTTCAAAGACTATCAAAGGAAACAAGAGTCCAGGAAAAGATGGCCACACTCACCTTGACGCCCTGTGGGCCTGGGCTTCCCCTAGGACCCGGTATGCCCGGTGGTCCAGCGAGACCCCTAGCTCCAGTAATCCCAGCAATTCCCAGTGGGCCTGGAGCTCCCTGTTGATCAAATAAGATAGCCTTAGTTCTTCTCTCTGTGACTGTGTTTTCCTCTGTTGAATTCATAATTCAAAATAAAACAGTATTGTCAATCCATAGAGCAACACAGCCACTCACCGGAGGGCCCTGGGGGCCAGGTGATCCCTTCTCTCCAGGTTGGCCAGCATCACCTTTAGGTCCAGACACTCCAGGGCTGCCGGGAGCACCATTGCTACCAGGTGGACCGGGGGGCCCATCCTTGCCTGGAGCACCGCTGGAGCCAGGGGGGCCTGGGTTACCCTGCAAAGAGATTTTTGGAAATCTGAGTGTTTTATAATGAAAAAGTGAGTGTTTCTTCCTGCTTTTACATGCATTTTAGGTGGGATTTAATACAAAGCAAAGTAGCAACAGGTAGGTTTCTCCACCTATGCATATATGAATATTCTTTATGGAATAAAAAAATGTTTTTTTAAAAATACTTACATTATTACCAGGGGGACCAGGAAGACCACGACCACCAGGGAAGCCAGCAGCACCCTGTGCAATGGTAATACATTTTTGAATTTCAAAACTGAAGAGGAATGAATAATAAACTTCTAAAAACAAACACAAAGGATAAGAAATGTGATCTGTATTCTACCCTGGGATCATTTATAGTTTGGTTTTTGCCTTTTAGAAATCACATATAACATATGATTATGGGATTATGGTTTTTATACTCTCTTTTGGGATCTAGTGCTTTCAAAGTTGTTTTTATACAGATTGATATTAATTAATGCTTTTGAATCATAGTTTAGAGATACTAGTAAAGATAATCGATACTTACAGGACCGCCAGGACTGCCGCGTTCACCTTTGACGCCCTGAGGACCAGGGGGACCCTATATGGAATGGAGGTAGAAATGGTTCATCAGAATTTCACCAAAATCAAAATTTGAAAGAAGCATTTAGCCTTTGAAAAACAAGAAACTCTACTCATTGGGATAATCATTTTGCAATGTAAACATATATCCAATGATTTTGTCATACACTTTAACCTTGTACAATGCTACATGTCAATTATAACTCAATAAAAAACTACAACGGACCTATAAATGAACGAACAAACAAAAATCAACCAAACAGTAACTCTAGGAAGTGGTCAGAACAACTTGACTGGGGTCTTATCTAGACTGTGGGAGCCAAACATCCAAGTCAGAACGGTACTCCTGGGAAGAGGATCCTCATCACCTGGATAAGCTCTCTCAGGATGAAGTCTTGGATTGTGGATGCACTAACATGTTTTCCATTTGAAAACTGAATGAAAGAGAATACTCACAGCAGGCCCAGAACCTCCAGGAGGTCCCGCGATGCCAGGGGGTCCTCCTTCACCTTTCTCACCAGGAGCACCTCTTTCTCCCTTAGCACCAGGCTCACCATTCTGTCCCTACATTCAGAAATGACAACCACCCATGAGCTGATGTCCTTCCCAATACACTTGGCCTATCATAATCTTTCTTCAGAAAACAGAATTCTTCAGGTGGCAAGTTGTTGAAATAAAATTGGAAAAGAAGGTTCTCTGAAGACAGGCCAGACCAAAGTCAATGGAAATGCTTCCATGATAAAAGAAAACTGTCAAGAAAATGTCAAAATGGATGTTATTTGTCCTAGGGAGAAAGCCTCTCCCTGAGGATTGTGCTTTGAAAATGAGCACGAGTAAATGCACTGGAGAAAGATAAGAACTAGAGCAATTTTAATTAGTATCATCTTATAATGGAATAACTTTCAAAATTTTCAGAGTGTTTTAAAATCTACGGTATCATGTGAGCCTCACTAATAAGGCATAAAGGCAAGTCAAGTGTTTTATTTCCATTTTTTAAAGAGGAAGAGTGATAAAAAAACAGAACACACACACACACACACACACACACACACAAATGGAGGGGTGGGTAAAATCACCCTACAGGGAAGGAGAAGCTGAGGCCTGACTAGAATCCAGTTTCAAACGTCTGTTTTTCAGCAAGATAGTGATTCTGGGCCTTGTGTTCATACTCACAGGAGCACCAGGGAAGCCAGCAGGTCCTGGAGGCCCATGTTCGCCTCTCTCACCCTGAAGTGAAAAACATTCTCATTGGTTGCAATGAAGACACCTTCCCACAGGGACAATGATATATCACCCTCTACATCATCATATCTTTCCTTTAAGCAGAAAGTATGCGAAGCTAACCAACATGGGGTAACTTGTGAAGATTTTACCACTTCTCAACAAAATCAGGAGTGGACAATGCCAGAACTTTTGGTTCTTTCTGCCTCTGTGATATTATTTACAAGAAAAATCATCTGAGAATTATGAAGGGTTTAACACATGCAATCATGTGACTTCTAAAAAATATAAGTATTTAAAAATATACTAAAATAGTTAATTGAGAAATCAATGAACTAATTAATTAGGACCATTTATTATATATCTGTCCTGAGTTGCAAACCCTGAAGGTAGAAAATTTTATTTAGATCTAGAAGGTGCCTCAGGCAAGATCTTGTAGGTTTAAGAAATATTATTTACAAATCTATATTATTTGCGCATTTTAAAATTCTTTTCCAGAATTATTTAGGAAAGATGGCATGATTTAAAACTGTCTCTTGTGAATTTTAGATTTCAGAACTTGAACCTTCCTTTGCTTGTCATAGGATTCCTGAAAATGGCATCCTACCATTGAGACTCAGGGCCCTGGGGCAGAATTGCTATAGAAGGAAGCAGGAGTAGCTGCTGTCTGGGCTGGGGGGGGGGGGGGGGCACGTTAAAAAGTACACCAGAAATATCTTTAACACTCACAGGGCCACCACGAGGACCAGCTATACCCGGAAGTCCAGGGGCACCACCTTCACCCTGAAAAAAGAGGAAAAAATTGTTGCCCTGCATCCCAAAAGCCAGGGACATTTTCTTTTTGTTTCTAAGTAGTATTAAGTGTTACCTTATCTCCAGGCTGACCAGCTGGGCCAGGAGGACCAATGGGACCAGTAGGACCCTAAAGAAAATAGAAATACATTTTTGATTTTTAAAGATAAAAAGCATCCTCTTTCCTATTAATCAGAGTATATAGACATAGCATTCACCTAATAAACTAAATACTATGACTTCTATGATGGCTTGAATGATATGCTTCGCTTGGTGTGTAAATACTGCAAGGCCTAAGAAATCAGAGATTCTATGGTGATGCCTCTAAAGGATTGTAAGATTCAGGGGCACTTTATTGATTTATTTTTCTTTCCATTGCAGAAGATAAATGATGTGATGTAAGATCTTACAGTAATAGCTTTTTAAAATTAAAATAATGCATTGCCTTATTCAAGTGCTTGATAATCTAAAATGTTTAACTACCTAGAATATAAATACACATTTTAAAATTCTCAAACTGACATTATCAAATAGGAGTTTTACCAATATATGTGATGTATTAGGTGTTTTAAATTGACATCAAATCTGTCAAAAGTGAAATTTCTATGAATTTCTTAAAGGCAACTATGGTAAATGTAACACCTGTGTAATGACTTAACTATCATGCTTATTGGCTGGAGTCATATCTGGAAGACATTTGTTTGCTAACGGGAATAGAATTGATGAGAATGTCTTTTCATTTGGTTTGTTTTTAACCTTTATTTGAAATAGTTGCAGATTTCCAAGAGGTTGCAAAAGAAGATACAGGAAAATCCTTTGCACCTTTTTCCCAGCATCCCTCAACGTTAATATTTTACACAACTATCATACAATATCAAAACCAAGAAACTGACATTGAGCTGATTCAGGTCTCAGCAGTTAGATACACACTCATTTGTGCTGGCATCTTCCTCTCCCCTCTTCTTAACTCCTGGTACTCACTAACTTTGTTAGTTTACAAATGTTACATGGATGGAATCATACAGTATGTACCCTTTTGAGATTGACTCTTCTTTTTTTTCACTCAGCCTCGTGTCCTTGAGGTTTATGTAAGTTGTTGCATATATTTCTTATCACTTATGTTGCACTTACTTATCCCTAAGTAGTATTCTATGGTATGACCATATCACAGAATTACCATGTTTATAAAATAAAAAAAATTCTTTATGAACAGTATTGATTATCTTGGATTTTTGTGACTTGGATTTATTATGACTTTAGTTTGTAACCTTTATTATACTTTTGAGGTTTTTCTATTCTCACGTCACTGTTGAACCAACATCAGGTAATGACAGATATAAGCCAGGAATTTTAACCATCAAGTCACTGGGGTCTTCTTAATGGTCAGAAGATGGCAAAACATGGTCTAAGTTATCATGATGAGTTTTTAGAACCAACAGAATTTGAGATGAGGAGTTCTTCCACGGCACATGCAGATAAGTCCTATTTTTCCCCAGTGGGGACACTCACCCTTGGACCATCTTTCCCCGGAGCTCCATCAGCTCCTGCGCCGCCTGGTTCACCCTGTCAAATAAAAGCCGGAGTCATCAGATTAGAAACATCCTCAGTGAGAATCTGCTAAGAAGAGGAGCGACCCTGAAGACGTCCTGTGATGGCTGGTAAGTGTTCTCATTAATAGTCCCTCTAGCAATACATCTCAAATTTCACTTGCTATAAAATGGTAACATTGGTTTTGAAAAATAGGTTGTTTTGCAGCAGTACTTCTCGCCTTTAACCTAGGAAGTCTGTTTTATGCTATAATTAATAGCACAGAAGTGCATACCTTGTCACCCTTTGGGCCGGGGCCTCCAGGACCTCCTCTTTCTCCAGGCATCCCTTGCAAACCAGGCGTCCCGGCAGACCCAGGTGGCCCAGGGGGACCAGCAGCGCCCTGAAATTAAAGGACAAATAGTAAACCACCAGAAGGAAATGGAGTGCATTTTGTAAAATCTAGAAGAACTGAATTGTGCAGAGTTACCTTTCCTCCTTCGGGACCAGGGGGGCCGGCTCCACCTCTCGGTCCTGGGGGCCCCGCGGCTCCCGGAGGTCCTCGTTCACCCGGGGCTCCCGAATCACCCTGGGGTAGGAATATGGAATAACCCTGTTAGCCAATCCAAGGCTAAAAGCCAAACAAAACCCCCCAAAATTGTATTATTTTGCTGCAGACCTTTGAGGGAATTTATATTTTTGAACAATTTGGAAATGTTGGTAGTTATAAAAGACATTTGATCAGTGGAGTGAGAAATGGAAACTGAAAAACAGTGTAAAGGAGGAAAATTGATACCTAGTCTGATGAGCTGCCTCTGACACTGTTGTTACAATTTTATTCAGGAGGGTTTTTTGGTTTTTGTTTTTTTTTGTTTGTTTGTTTAAGTTTTTCTACCAACAGTTTTCCCACGCAGAATCAGTGCCCTGGAAAGATTTGTCTTTTGCAATTTCAGGCCCATAGTTGCTTCCGTAATATTTATTCATGTCAGAAAATGTGATTTTTCAGATGAAGCAAATCTAATCTATTGCAAATGTCTTGAGTTACCCTAATTGTATTTGCCAAATACTTGCAATGTTGGGATTCTAAAGAAAGACCATTTCGGTTTGATATATTAAAAGTGAATCACTAGTCAACTGTTCTATAAAATGCTGAAAAAATAAAAAAATAAATGGGAATATTTACCTTGCCTCCTGGAGTTCCAGGTGAACCCGATTCACCCTTTGGACCCTAGAAGATTGACATTATATGATTAGGCCTCTATCAAAATGCATGTTATAGGAACATAAGCAAAATAACACATTTGACTTGTTTGCATTTTGTACAATTTGTTTAATCTCAAGCTATATATGTTTTCTTTCATTTTATGGTAAAATGGAAACTTTCCATGTGATATCTGTGATTTCTTTGTTGTTGAATATTTAAAAACTATATGCTAAAATTCAGAAACCATGGCACGAGAAAATGCAAAAGCTAATAACTAATAAAACTAATAAATGATTAGCTAATAACTAATAAAACTAATAAATGATTACGATTTATTCTTTTGATTTCTGAGTTGTTTTTTTTTAAAAAGGACCTGCAACTTACCGGTTCACCAGGTTTTCCATTTTCTCCTGGAGGTCCACTGGTTCCGGGCAAACCCTACAAAGAACCATATTTGCACTTCAAACACTGCTTACAGAAAATCTTCTCAACGTATGTTTCCACAAGGTATTCAGACTGGTTTTAGTGGTCGTTTTTAAAGCTAGAAAATTTGTGACTCTCAAAATCCAGTGATGGAGAAATGACAACCATATCTTCCAAACTTAATATTTCTCTCCCTCTAGTTTTTCTATTGCTGTTTTTAAAAAATGAATCAATGAGTACGGTAAAATGGATTCAGCTATGTGGATTTAAATTCTAATAAAAGTAAGTACAAGCATAAAAAAATTGTGTGTGGTTAATTAATTAAAAAATAACTAATGCAACTCATTTTATTTCAAGGTGGAAGACAGACTCACAAAATTTAAGCTTAAGATAATTATAATTTAGTAGCGTCTCAAAAAAATTGAACTGTCAATTAGCTCAACAAATACAGCTCTCGAGAGGAAGTACTGAATTGTTTGGTAGAAGCAGGAATCCGTGATATGTAAATAATAAGTTCTTACTTGTAATCCTTGTGGACCTGGGGGTCCTGCATCTCCTTTGTCACCAGCCGGCCCCTAACGTAGAAGAATATAATGAGATGTTCTATTATAAAATATCCTTTCATATTTAGTCCACACAGTTTTCATTTCAACAGGCTCACTGTTTAATTGAAAACTTAATGGTGTGAGAGAAGGCAGAGTCTGGCCTACAGAACTGATGCAAGGGAGACATGTACAATATAATCTTTACTTCTAGTTAGTCAGCACTTAGCTAGCTAGGTAACCAAGCTTCAGAACCGCTTGGTGAACTAGGATGACATAGTGTTGGTGATGATAGGACTCCTAAAGTCTTTCCTCTGCCCCACTCCCACTCACTTCCATCTCCAAGTCATGTGAGCAAACTTACAGTAGGTCCTGGGGGACCCTGAGGTCCAGTTTCACCATTTTTTCCAGCAGGACCCTAAAGAAAAAAAAAGCAGTTAGGGAAGCAGAGATAACGGAGATATAAACAGAAGGCATAGGTTGGAAATGAATGCATCTACAGAGAGCTGGAAATAAGGTAATGAAAGCTCTGTACCTGAGGGCCAGGACCTCCAGGGCCACCTCGCTCTCCATTCTTGCCAGGTGCACCCTAAAGAAGTAGCCAGTATTTACTAATTTTCAAAAGGAATCATTCAGTGTCTTATTCCCTAGTAGTTTTGATCTGCCTCTTCCACACACACATACATGCATTCACAACCCAAAACTACTTTCTAGAACTAGATTTCCATAAAGTTATAAAGTTCTCCACTCTTTCCTTAGAACTCTACAAAAAAAAAAAACCCACAAAAAAACAAAAAAACACCCTCCGTGTCTCACATAGTATTTTGATTTTCATATATTATACTGTGCTTTGAAGTAGAGATCAAGTTTTGGCCATCTCTGAACTCCCATATGGAAAGGAAAAGCCTTCTGTCAAATATTTATTGAAGAAATAAGGAAGGAACTCACATCATTTCCCTTAGGACCAGGGAAACCCATGACACCAGGCTGACCTCGGGGACCAGATGGGCCTGGAGGACCTGGTCGACCACTTTCTCCTTGACTTCCCTAATGAAAAAAAAAAATTACATGAACAGAGATTTGATAAAGATGATATCAAAATATCAAAATATATATCAAGACTCTATAATATACATCAATGTAGGCCAAACTGTGCATTCCATTATTCACCAGGATCATAAAATAAGATGTTAAAAATGTACATACTGGAGGCCCTGGTTTTCCATCGCTGCCTGGTCCTCCTGGGCTTCCGGGCATACCCTAAGTTGAAGAAGTCAGTCAGTCAGTTCATTTAAAAAGGATAATTAAATATATATACATATATGTATATATGTAAAATTTCCAGATTTTATATGTAGCCTTTTATTTGCACGCATTTTCCTATCTATGTCTCAGTCAAGTGTTCTGTTTTTCTTCAATCGGTTCTAACTTTAAGTTAACTTATCTTAAGAGTATTTTGTTTTGTCTTGAGACTCTACAAGTATAGTCTACTTTAAGTGGTCTTTGATCCTCCTTTATTTGCCTTTCTTCTTACTAAATGGTAGTGTCAAGCAAGCAAGTGTTTCTCAGTACCCTCATTCCTGGACCTCCAGGGACACCATCTCGGCCAGGTTCTCCAGGAGCTCCTCTGGGCCCTGCGGGGCCAGGACCACCACGCTCCCCAGCGGGACCCTACGAGGTGAAATAATTCAACAAATATGTAGCAGAAACGTCATTGACCTAGACATTGATCACATTTAGAAAACTTCCTTTTGTCTCTCTCTCTCTCTCTTTCTTTCTTTCTTTTCTTTTTTTATTTTTTTTTAAGATTTTATAGCAAGAGAGGGAATGCAAGCAAGGGGAATGGGAGACAGAGAAGCAGGCTTCCTGCCAAGCAGGATGCTTAACGACTGAACCACCCAGGCGCCTCTTCCTTTTATCTCTTAAAGAGAGTTAGTGTGCTGCTGATCTATTAGCTTGGGTTATCATATTGTGAGTATTTTGAGGCAACTGGGATGACTATCACATACCAGCAATATTCAGTGGGTATCACGATACATTTCTGTGTGTATAAAGTCAAATGACTTTGATGATATAAAATATAGTTGTGTAGTATTTTAGAGTTTTCAAATAACTTCCAGGCATTTTAATTTACTTTATTCTTGCAATGATACTGAAATAAATTGCTCTCAATCAACACGTAAGTTAAAAAATTCTCATAGAAGCTAAGTGACTTGCTTTAGTTACAAAGCTAGGAGAAGGGTTGCACAGGGGCTGGGATCATTGTTGTAAACTGGAAATTATTATTATTTTTAAACTCCAATATATTTCTTTCAGATATTTAGGTTTTAGTTAAGGGAAACTGTATGGAAGGATATAACCATTTGTAGTACCAGCATTTACAAAAATAGAAATTAAAGTTACCTACCTTTTCTCCGGGAAGGCCGTTGGTTCCAGCAGGCCCCCGGAATCCAGGCGCACCCTGGAAATAGTGAAAGGCAAATGTTTCCCCCAAAAAGCATGAAAACTTTTTCATAATTTCTGAGTAGCAATAGAGATGTTCTCGTGTTATACAATGCCTCAAAAACAGTATTTGGGATTGAGTACTCAGCTTAAGAAAAAGCACGGTTTCCTCACCCTAAAGGTCAAGTTCTATGTGAATGAAAGTGATACCGGTCTCCTTTGAGATGCCTATTGGAAACATACCCTTTCTCCTGCAGCTCCTGGAAGTCCGTTTGCACCAGGTTCCCCAGGAGAACCATCTTTGCCATCTTCACCTTTGGGTCCTGGAATACCTGGAGAACCAGCTTCCCCCTAAAAATGGATGCCAATAAAGGGATAAATTTGGTTGCACCATTTTCAGCTGAAATAAGAAATAACCCATTCTGTCAGGGCAACACTTACACGTTCACCGCGTGGCCCTGGCTCTCCTTTGGCACCATTTTTACCAGGTTCACCCTAAATGAAACAAAATCTTGGTTGAAGAACAGGGAGTTCAGACTAACAAAATCAGCAGCAGCAAATGCCGATGCAGTGATAAAACCAGAGTGAAACCAACATAAAATCAGCTGAACAAGTACAAAAATTCTGCTGTTTATATTTCTCTTGTGGGAATGGAGCCACACCCTTCAAGCAACTAAGGGAAAGTATGCAACTTACTGCACCACCTCGCTGTCCAGGAACACCATTGGTTCCAGGTGGTCCAGGAGGACCCCGGGCTCCCATCAGTCCAGGAGCTCCAGGAATGCCAGCAGGACCCTAAAAATAGCCCAAGAACACTAACATTAGTCAAACATGAACTCTCTTTTCTAAAGAGCTGACAGACATCACAAATGGACTGCCATGCAAAATGCAAAGGAAGCCAATAATGTGTGTGGCTGAAATGAAGGTGGCGGGTGAGGGCAACTTACCATTTCACCTTTGCCACCAGGACTACCATTGCTCCCAGGAGGGCCCTAGGAAAGGAAAAGAGTGTATTAAAAATAATGTAACTAGTGAATATATATTTGCAAAGTAAATTTGTTGATGGGTGTTGGGCTTTGTAGAGATTCAGTGATTCCTCCAACTACAGCACAACACATAAAATGTGGGCAAAAGAATTATCATTATCTGAATAAAATAAAGATAATATTAATTATCTTTGTCTAAATTATTAAGTAATAAATAGAAGAGGCATTTAATCCTGTTTCTTCCCTGAATTTTTGTAATCGGTGATCCGTGGGAGCACATACTTTGAAGTATCAGATAACTATCCATCCTCTACTTCACTTTGTCAAATAAACGTACAATTCATAAATTCTAGAAGAATGTAAATCTCAGGACCCACGGATTTTAGTACTAATCAAATCCGTATTTATCAGAGTAGAGTCATTTCAAGCAATGAATTTTTTTTCAAAAAAAATATTTTAGGTGATAGCAACATTAAAACATATGCTTTCATGAAATAAGTGTAGCAACACAACTCAACGGCCATATTTGTTACTTACAGGAGGACCTGGAGCACCAGCATGGCCCTGAGGTCCAGGTTCTCCTCTCTGTCCGGGGGAGCCGCTTGAGCCGGGAGATCCCGCAGGTCCAACTTCACCCTAAGGTAGAAACCCTAAGTAGTCCATGTCTCTCGCCATTTCTAATCACTAAGCCAGTTTCGACCCATCTCCCAAAGGCTGGAATAGTATGACGAAATGCTCTATCACAAGCAAAGAATCATGAATCACGAAGGCAGAGAAAAATGCTAACTGTGTGTGTAATTAAGCGATGTGCTTTTCAGAAAGAGACTGAGAAACAAGGAAGAGATATCAGAGTAGTTGAATGCCAGAGATAACTCCTTTTGGAATAAAAAATAGGACCTTAAAGATCTAACCAGGTAAAAAGATACCTCCTTGATGGGTAAACATACATATAATTTTTAGGAAACAATCCAATGTTTTTTCTGTTGTCCCGAAACCCATTTTATATTCTTCTATAGAAATGTATGTTTACCTTAGCACCAGGGGAACCGGGGAATCCTGCAGTTCCAGGAGGACCAGGGGGGCCCTGAAAAAAATTAAAGATAAATTCAAGAGCTCTTAATCAAGGAAACATAAGCTAACATAGCACTAACTAGTAAATAATAAATTAGCACATACACAATACAGAAGACAATTATGCAGATAAAATAGTATTTATTGTTCATAGATGAATACTATATGGAGAAACGTGGCAAAATAACAAGAGAGTAAAATGTAAAGTTAGAAAAGTAAGTCCCCCCTGCCTTCTGCCACAAATTCTGTGACTTTGTGCAGCTTACTTAGCCCAGAGCTCTTGTACTCTTGCTTATAAAATGGAGGTGACATTGTGATCTATTTTGCAGGGCCCTTTTAATGGCCATGTCCAGGACGGGTTATTAACTGACATGGTGAACACCATACGGATGTTAGTAATTGGCTAGGTATAATGAAGAGTATCAGAATTTAATTTATGGGTTTAGTGTTTCTAGATTGTTTCTAGATTGTATTTATGGACTTAGTGTCAGTTGGAATGAATGTTTATGGACAATGTTGGGTTTTAGGCCTGTAATCCCTATTATTCCAACATTCCATATATGTAATCTCTCATTACCTTGAAGAAACTAAGGGTTAGATAAAAAGCTACTTACTGGTTGTCCATCACTTCCACGAGCACCATCATTACCTCGAGCCCCCTAAAAAGAGAAGTTTGTCTCAAATAGCTTCTTAATTCTGAAAGGCCAGTCATGAGTAATGTTCTAATTAAAAGTCTGACTCCATGGAGCTGACTTTTCCTCCAGTGTATTAAAGTCTGCTTACTAAGAATATATTTTTAGAGTGAAATTGTTAACATTTTCTGATGTATACAACAATGATGTGATAGAGAAGAACTGGGTTCTGCATTTAACAGAACTAAATGTGAATTAACGGCTCTAATAACATATCAAAGTTAACACTTAAAAACATTTTCAAAAGAGATAATAACTATAAAACCCTTATTTGTTTCCCTACAATGATAGCTTCAATTTTATGGAGGCATTGTTAAATGTTATTTCATGGGAAAGATTTTCCAGAAGATTGCCATAGCCTGCAAACCTGGCTGAGGCCCTTATCTGTGATTCTGGCTGGAACTGTGCAGTGTTGGTAGCAAGACTCACCGCGGCTCCTGGTAGTCCTGGCCGTCCTCTCTCACCAGGAGCTCCTCTGGGACCCTACAGAACACAGTAGAAAGAATGGTCTTACTTTAACCTTGCCATGTATAAGAACAGTTGGGGAAGGAGCAAGGCAAGTTTTGGGTTAGATGGAGGTTAATAAATTACAACTGAAATTTACATAAGAAATATAATTACCATGGGTCCAGGGGCTCCATTTTCACCAGGGAGGCCATTTTCACCCTAGAACCATGTAAAATATGTTACCATTTTGTAGAACAGAGAGAGAATGTATAGTTTTTAAAATGCAGCATGTTATGAAGAATTTTATAGAACCTAAGAAAAAGATATGTTTTAGCAATATCAAATTTTTGGTAGCATTTTATTTACCATAATTCCCAATTTTTGCATTTCAAAAACTTGAGGATGAAACAGAAATAATCAATGAATTACTTAGGGATGCACAATCATTTCTAATCTAGACAGTTCAAGTTATCAACTTTCATGGAAGCGTCAATAGAACATCTGAATTAGTCACTGTTATTTAGTTCCTGGAAAGCAAAATTCAAGTAAATTTCAGAAAAAGTTAAACACTAAAAAATAAATCTTAAATATAGCTATTCCATTTAAATTAATTTACTTACAAAAATATGATTTTATTTTGATTTACCTTTAATCCAGGAGCACCTGTATCACCCTTTTCTCCATTTCGTCCATCAAAGCCCTAGGAAATGTATAAAAATAGTAAAAATATTAAAGATCTGTTAACAAGCCAGAATGGTTGAAAACATTACATTGTATTTTTCCTAACTGACTTTTACCACATAGTACTATTTTCAACACTAATGTGAATAATTTAGAACTCTTTTAAATGGGTTGAAGACATTTGACATTGATTTTATAGTAAAAAATCTGAATTAGCAAGTACAATCCAATTCAATTAGGAAGTTCCTTAGCTATAACAAATATCAGCTTCACAGATTTTATTTCTATTAAGTTGTTAGATCTGGGGGTCAGCTGGTGGAATGTACCTAATGTTTTGCATAGAATAAAGTCGCTTGATTCAATTGCAAATTACATTGACTAAGTCAATGAATAACTCATCGCTCTCAATAACATATTTTCATTTTTTTCTGGCAATGATGATAAGAGAATTAATTTTTTTCCCAAGTCTTTTTATCTATTAAAAATCAATCTAATTATTATCTGTAAAATTACTACTTGGTTTGTAAGTTGATAGACTGTTAAAAAATCAAATCAACCATTTTTAGCACATACTCAAATTACCCAATAAAATTGGTTAGGCAAGTAAACATAGCTAAATGAAATAGTTTATAGTTAATTTAGAAACTCTACTTACTCTATGTCCTTTCATACCAGGGAATCCAGGCATGCCAGCTGGACCTTTCATACCCTAAAAATAAGGAATAGAACAGATACTAATGAATTTTCAAATAGAATCACTGTCCAGTTGTAAAATGCCTTCCATTTATGTTTGTCAATTTAATTATAGAATAATTTTCAAGCTAAGATCATTGTGATTACTCCAAATAAACCACTGGATGCCACAGACTTACTGGAGGTCCAGGCAACCCTCGCTCTCCGGGTCGTCCAGGTCTTCCTGATTCTCCCTAGGTGGAGGAATAAAAAATACGTAGGTGATTGTGTAAGAGAAAACACAGTGTAGCTAGTTAATAAACCAATTACTTTGCATTTTTCTCATCAAGGACTCATGAAAGCAGTTAGGCTAAACAGAGTTGTTAGAACAGCTTTCCTAGTAGAAGGAACGGGGAGGACTTCTCCCATCTCAATAGGAGCATATGAACAATGCAAGAGCATATGAACAATGCAGGCACTCTTCACTGAAATATTATGATACTCTCTCAATCCACTGACCAGAACGTGCCATTGGAAATTGAATGGGAAAAGAAGAAGGACACAATATTAAAGGTATTTTTTAAGTTTTCAAGTTCATAAAGTATTGATATCAATTTCTTCATTACAAGAGGAAGAAAGAAGCTACTTGTTCCTCTTCCAGTTATGATCTATCCACCAGATGTATCTTCTTGACATTGAAGAAGCACATTTAGGGGTTCTGTTAGTTTGGAATTCAAAAATGGTACAGATAGCTATCCAAACACTCTACATACAAAAGTTAATATGAGCTGAAATGTCATTTGGTTAGCAACAGTTTTTTGAGTAAGATTTTTCTGTGAGCTTAGCATACAGTCTATTCCAACGTGGATTTTGCCATATTCCCATTTAGTCTTTAAAAACTTACATCTTTTCCAGCAGGACCAGATGGACCTATAGCACCAGGGGGTCCTGGAGGGCCCTGAAATTTAGAAAATAAAAAGCATATGTATCTATAGGTTTTTCTCTTATAACAACTTATTGTTACATATTATGTGTTTTCCTAAAAGGAACTGCCTTTTAGAAAATACTCTCAATATTTTTCATGATGAAAATGACACATTGAGTTAATATTATGCTTGTAGTATATCCTGTCTTTACTGTTTAATGAACTTATCTTAAATAGGAATTAAAAATGTCATATATTTTATATCATGTTTATTTAGAAACCCAGAGGTACTTCTGCATTTTGTGAAATATTGGATTTTTTAACATATAGATATTTCGAAATAGTTTGAAATATTAAATTGAACTAACTTCCCCTCATTTGCTTGTTTATACAGCACGTTTTTTGGGGAAGACTCTGTTAGATTATGTTTATTTCTACTAAATTAAGTTTTAAAAATTGTATGTCAGGAGAGTAGATATGAAGGTGAACTGAGTGATTACAGGAAAATTAAATCTATATTTAAGAGAAAAAGGATTTGTATCCACACTAGGAGGTGAACTATCATGGTGGCTGATTAGCCAGGGAATTCCTAGATTCAATAGCAAGTGTCTCTAGGAAATCTAAAGCACTAAAAAAGTCCAAAAGATCATTGAAACCAGTCAACTATCAGAAGAAATATTATTTATTGTTTTAAAATTTGAGTATAATTTTAATCTATATACTATAGGACCTAAGATGATATTTTAGACAATGAAGGTGGTTTCTACATGCAATTGTCAATATATTGAATGCAGCTATAATAATGTTTACTTACTGCAGGACCAGCTTGCCCAGGTTCACCGGGGGGACCTTGGTATCCTGGAGAACCCTAGTGGGTAGAATAATGTGTAAATATTTTTAAAGTAATTTAATATTCACATTAGGCATTTACCTCTTCAACACAGTATGAAATGAGGATTTGTGAACGTAACCAGTGAATCTTATTCCAATTTATAAACATGGGAGCCAAAATTTTTCAGATCAGAATAAAGCAAATTTATTCCATTCTATCCACTTTATTCCACTGAGATTGAATTGTCTTGAACTTGAAGCCATATCACATGCAAATTAAGCTTATGGTTTAATTTTACTAAGGTTTTAATTATGAGTAGTTGTTTGTGAAAAGGAATTAGATAGGAAATTCCATCTTTGATGGAATGATAGTTTCTTGGGTGTGATTTCTCTACTTAATTGGAATTATGCATGCTGGCATGGCTAATTACAGCAAGGTCTGTGTTAACCTGATTTATATAAAATGCATGAAAAAGAAAGCACCACTAATGGCTACACTTACCGGGGAGCCAGGATGACCAGATGAACCAGGCGGACCGGGAGGGCCAGGGGGACCCTGGAATGTAAATTTGAAGGATAAAGACAAAATAAATGCATCTAAAATACACTTTTTTCAGGCATCGAAGAGATGATTCTGTTCAGAAATGATACTGATAGTAACACTGAAAAAATAAACATATTTGGGAGAAAAAAAATTGCCTCTTTATGTAGTAACTATTCACAGATATGATTAATTTTATTAAATATACAATAAATATCTCACTACAAAAACATCATTCCAAGTGGAATTCCCACAGAATCAATACAAATTATTGGCAAATGCTATAAAATGTTAGCGTGACCTCCCCATAAAAGAGAATTCAAAATCTAGAAAAATTCATGCAAAACTCTATGAAAGTCTCAATGTTAGGATGATACGGGTCCTGGTGAAGAAGCATTTTTTTGCCTGCCAGCCAAACTCCTGTGGAAAAATATCTGCATACTGTTAATCCCAGTTTCTAAAAACAATGGATGTAAATCAACCCAGAAGTTCTTCATTATGTCACTGAGTTATGTTAACATGAAGATTTAGATGTGCATATGAGAATCAGCATACACAGGATGATGATAAATTACAGTTAGAACCAACTGATTTATCATTGCTAAGAAAAACAGGTTATATTAGAAAATCTTCCATTTTATAGCCTGCTGTTTCTAAATATTGATAACAAATGTATAAATACACAGTCTGTAATTAAATGTTCTCTTATAACCTCCCTAGAATATTAAGTAGTGGGCTTTTTGTTTTGTTTTGGTTTGGTTTGGTTTTTAAGTTTTTGTGTTTTCAGGAAAAACTATATAGGATTGAAAAATAAGACTCATAATTTGAATTTAGTTATGTAAGACCAGATATTTACACTGTTAATAGAATTCTCCTTCAGGCTTTAAAAGAAAAAAAAATCACATCCTCCAAAACTTTAGAGATTTGTAAAATTCTCTTTTTACAATTACATCAATTTTAAGGGTCTTTCTTTAACTGGTCTTTTGGATCTATTGGCTATAATTTTGTCCTATCTAGTTTTGGAAGTCACAAATATGGTGTCTAATGATCTGGATCGCAATCTTCTGTAATCCCCGAGAATCTTGTGTCACATGTCCTTTACACTTATATACCTGTTACTGGCAGTGAAACGATAATCTTCCCCATATTGCTTCTCCCAAGAGCCTGGTCTACAATTAGGGTCATTTGTGTGGGACACCACACATCATGCCCAGGTGCCCAGGTTTCAGTGATTTTTTTTTTCTATTTTCTTCTGTCAAAACTCTAGGTCATTTACATTAAGGGAAACCTTCTAGCTATCATTTATAATAAGAAACTTAAAGACAATAAATTCTGGAAATATTTGTACTCAATTTCAGGGTTTGAGGTGGGGCAGATTGTAATATTGGACATTCATCACTCAAATCGTCATCTAGAAAGTAGCACTTAACTGATGAAAGCACATAAAAAGAAGGCTCTGAACAACTTAGGGAGAATGAGAAAAAATGGAAGTGAAAAAATAGCAAAATTTGGTTAAAATGAGGGAATATATGGGTGTGAGACCTAAGCACAACGGCAGGTGGGCGCCTGGTTGTCTAAAGAAGGAAGGAGTGGCAAAACAGGTGTGAGATGAGAGGCAGTGAGGAAAAAACAAGTTAGGATAAGAAGGCTCATAATCCTACCATTTGCTTTCCCAGCCTTCATGGAGAATAAGCTATTTTGTGCAAATATATAATAAGATCATATTACTAGGAAAACAATCATTCAAAATTAACAAACCAGAAGCTAAATCATGCTTTAAAATGCTGAGAAACTCTTGTACATACAGCTGGCCCAGGATAGCCTGCGATTCCTCCTCCTCCTACTCCAGCCTTGACGTCATATGACTCAAACTGGGGAGAATAGTTCTGTAGCAAAGAGACCAAATAGATCTGATCACTTTGATATATACGTCATAGTTCTTTCCAAAAGCATTTAAAAGAGGTGCATGCAACATCTGCTATTCACTGATGGAAAGTTTCTGCAAGCCAGAGGATGTGATATGTATTATTTATCATCTTGCTTATCCTGTCTCCATAGCTTCAGTAGTAGACACCCTACAGAAATACTTGCTTATGTAATACACACATCTTTCAACTAACTCTATGCAATGTTAATCCCAAATAATTTGTTCCTGTGTGATCTTACTCAAAATATTATTTCTAAGTGATACCCACAGCTTTAGAAACATAGAATCATGGGACTGTTGGAAGCTGAAAGAGCCTTGAAATCATATAATGTGATCTCATTCAGAGAAGAAAAAAGTGGAGAAGGAAAATTACTTTACCAGCATTTAAGGATGCAAGTAAAATTTGTAACCCTGGTTTCTAGTTAATATGCCTAACAAATTTGCCCTCCAAATAAACGTCCCCATAGAAAATAGGGACAGGAATAATAGAAAAGCTCATGTGCTTATTAGATTTATTTGGAGATTTTTTTTTTTAATCCCAGGCCTACAAGTGGGTTATGTTTGGTACCAGGATAAGAATAAGTTAGATGGTATGCTTTGATTTCTGTTGAATTGATTTTTGAAAAGCATTTTTAAAAACTCGGAGTGATTTGCAGATATGTGGCTTCTAATTTCTCCTAACCCCATGCAACAGAAATTGTGTCTCATTTATTTGGTTAGTTGTTTTACCTGCAGAATTAGTTGGCTGCCATGCTTTTTGGGAGGAGCGGGATATGCTCTGTAGGCTTGGCAAGAGTAGTTGTCTAAATTCAAATAATCCTATTGACTTGAAGTCAATAAGAAGTATTCACAGCTCTTCGGCTGCTTTTTGTCCAAACTTTCAGAGACTCTACCATTGGGGTTATAAGTAGCATAAGGCACAGTTTCAGTAGTTCTTAAATACTCCAGATTAATTAATTTGGGAGTTGATGGCTCATTTCTCAAACATAGTGATAGAATCTATGCCTGCTGAGAAGTTGGGAAATGTTGCAAAGATAAAATAGCAATAGTGTTGGCATTATGAGGAAAAACAAAATTTATAAAGCACTTAAAATAGTGTCCAACACTTATAAGTACTCAATAAGGATTTGTTAAATACATATAATCAGAGAATTGACATAAGGAATCCACAAAAGTGAGATGTCATGTAGGCTAAAGAAAAGAAAATGAAATAGGTAGTTTTAAAGGAAGGGGATCTCTTTGTCCTGGAATTTATTACCTGAGGACCAGTAGGACATGATTCACAGATTCCAGGGGGGCCAGGAGAACCAGGGGACCCTGGCTGTCCTGGAATACCAGGATCACCATTTCTCCCAGGAATACCAGGTGGGCCCTAAAAAAATCAGAGATAAAAACTCATAAGACAGTGAAAAAGCCTAGTGATTCAGAATTATCATCAAATTGTAGCTTCTCGGGATTCCTGGGTGGCTCAGTTGGTTAAGCAGCTGCCTTCGGCTCAGGTCATGATCCCAGGGTCTTGGGATCGAGTCTTGCATCGGGCTCCTTGCTTGGCAGGGAGCCTGCTTCTTCCTCTGCCTCTGCCTGCCACTCTGCCTGCTTGTGTTCTCTTTCTCTGACAATTAAATAAATAAAATCTTTAAAAAAAGCAGTAGCCCCTCTACTTTATAATATGAGGAATTGATATAAGTGATAAATTTCCTTGAGAATACATTTTTAACTAAATCATGTGAACAATTTCAGTGTGATTTATTTCTTTGTAGATTGACTTATATTTTATTTTTCAAACTGATAATGGGGACGAAAACACTATATAAAGTTGGGGAAATTTAAATATTCACATGTACAATTGTGGATTCTTGGTTTGAGTTCTTTTGTGTCATCAAATATGTAGTAGTCAAGGAAATGTCTGAATGATGAAGGTTCAAATATGAAAAGGTTATTAGAAGAAGCAAAAAAAAAGATAGACTCCTTAAAGAACTCATTTCATTCCACTGAAGAATGTTTACTTACTGGATCTCCCTTTGGGCCTTGAGGTCCTTGACCATTAGGAGGGCGAGGAGGCTAGTAAATGGAAAAGATACAGATTAAATAAGACATAAGAACAACTTTCCCATGAAATGTGTCCCAATTTGCATATTTATTTCTTATCCCAAATTACATCCAATCCTTAGTTTTACCCTGGAATGTTCACCTTTTACTTGTAATACCAACATAACTGGCAGACATTACTTTCTTTTCCTTTCAGGCTCCTGTGATATAACTATTCATGTGTTAAAATATGAATCTTGAAGATGTACAAATTTTCTTAAAACTCACAGTTGTTGGAGGCTGGGGGCACACAGCGCAACATTCTCCAAATGGGATTTCTGGGTTGGGACAGTCTAATTCTTGTTCGTCACATATTATGTCATCGCAGAGAACAGATCCTGAGTCACAGACGCATATTTGGCAAGGTTCTGGCTTCCAGACATCTCTATCAGCATAGGACTGACCAAGATGGGAGCATCCTCCTTCAACAGCTGGAAAGTAAGTTAGATGGTGTGATGTTATCTTATGTTTTGCTGAAATATGACTTTTGTTATGCTGTCATGACTTTCCAATAACCAAAGTGGAGATATGTTGAAACCAATAAGTTCTTCCTTTTATTAAACTTTGTATGTTCTTATAAACACACTTATGCAAAAAAAAATCCACAAATTAAATTACCAAGAACATCATATTCTCTCTACATAGTTTGCTAACTGCTAAGAGAATGTTTAAAATACCAAATCTGTTCATTGGCTTCAAAATGGCACACCATAGTAAATTCTCCTTAAAGCCAATTAGAATTTTAATTTCAATTACAGTAAGAATTTAATACCCATGGAAATCACACAGCACTTAAAATTTATTTATTAATTGTGTAATTGAAAACAAGCCTTTCTAGCAATCATTATTCTCTGCTTTAATAGTAGATAGGAGCATTAAGCTATAATGATGATTTTGTCACTAACTCTAAAGACTTTCTGGATTTTATTAAGCTAATTGGAAATTTCAGGGGAAAACAGCTATTCTTGGCAGCATAAAACTATTCCAGATTCCTGGGAAAGCTTTAGCAAAGCTTATCGTATGTACTGAATATCATTGCCAGCTCCACTGGGCATTAGTAGGTCAGATGATATGACATAATATATTGTATAGCCCATATGGATATAAAGAGAGTTCCAAATCACTAAAAATAGTGTTTTTAAAAAAATAAATACAGGCAAGGAATAAGTAAAAATAATAGGGAAAATATGAATCATGGCCATTTGTATTTGTGGCTTAACATGGTCAAAAATTCGCTTCAACCAAAATTTTAAACTTGTTTCCTAATTATATGTAAGGTACTCAGATTTCAGCAGCCATTAACAATGAATCAGCTTAGGGGTTGCCAAAACAAAACCTGGTCTCAATTCTTAAAGCATTAGCTGTGGATTGTGGTTAAATACAACTTTAGTTCTTGAAGATTGCTATGATAGCTTGCCAATGACTGAGTAAATAAATAAGAAGTTCCTAAACATCTGCAAAATTTTTTGCAAACAACAAATGATGTACTGTTCAGTTTTTATATTTTTGTGAAACAGTGAAATTTTATTTCCTCAGAGCCAACATCTTTAAAATGTCTGCTGAAAGAGGCCTGCTTGGGAGGAAGCAAGTAGTTTAGCAACCATACTTTTTGTTGCCTTGTAGCCAAAAGGCCTTTGAGTGGGTCCTGAAATTTTTCCATCCGGAGATTGCATATGACCATGAAGATCACCTTTATAAGTTCCCATTTCTATCTCGTCTCATATCTGAAGTAATAATGATTTAGGTTCATGTTACATACTTTAGGTTTAGAGGTATAGCCGGTTTAGCAAAAGTTCACAAAAGAGGGCTAATAGGCAGAACCTATAGACTGACATGGCCTCCATTTGGCCTTCCCAGTACAGATCTGACTTTAACGGTCTTGTGCAATACCCTCCATCAGTTCAGAAGGTTTCAAAGTCTGTTCTTACTGTGTGTGACCATTACCCAAAGTGGTCCACAGCTAATAAAAGAAAGTTTGTTTGTTTTATTGCAATTTTAAGAAGGCAAGAATCTGTTTATTTTAAAAAGTTATTCTCATTCTTCCTCCATGTTTGAAGCAGATATATGAGAACATTGGAAAGAAACATTGTCTAAGCTTTCAGAGGAGCATTCCTTTCTACTTAATGAGCACAAAAGCTGAGTGCCAGAATGCTTACCTAATGCAAATGAAGTAGGTCTGCTTAAATAGTGTTAGGAAAGACATGCTGAAAAGAAGCCCAGTCTTATTCACATTGTTATGAACTATAATAATATAAGAGGGGAGAGGCACCAAATTCATTTTTCTCTAAGCAGAACTGACATTTTATATTTAGGAACTAAGTTCACTGTTATTCAGAAGAGGTCTGAATGTTTTAATGAGATGGAAGATAGTTTAATAAATTGCATGAAATATATTCTTCAATCTTTGCATTGGCTTCTGATTCTTAAAATGAAACACCTTTTAAAACTTTCTCTAAATTAGGGGTGCCTGGGTGGCTCAGTGGGCTAAACCCTCTGCCTTCAGCTCAGGTCATGATCTCAGGGTCCTGGGATCGAGGCCCTGCATCGGGCTTTCTGCTCAGCAGGAAGCCTGCTTCCCCCTCTTTCTCTGCCTGCCTCTCTGCCTACTTGAGATCTCTCGCTCTGTCAAATAAATAAAATCTTTAAAAAAAAAAAAACCAACTTTCTCTAAATTAACCTTAGGTGAAATGTTCCAGCAGATTATTTTTATTTTTTTCCAACAGATTATTTTTAGTTTAAGATTTCCCCATTAATAATGCAAACTTCAAGCCCCCCAGCCTTCTTGAAAGTGTTCACCACTAGTGAACAGAATATTGACTACAGGTAAGAATACTGCATCGTATACTAGACATTTGCTAAGAGAGTAGATTTTAAGTGTGTATATCCCCCCCACACACACGCAGAAAGGAGACTGTGGTGTGACTATTAGTTAACTTGATTGTGGTATTCATTTCATGATGTGTAAGTATATCAAATCATCATGTTGTACATCTAAAATATATATGATTTTATTTGCCAATAATACTTCAGTAAAGGTGGGTGGGGAAGAAAATGCAGTACTCATTTATACTAATGATTCCTTCAGCTCTTTGTCTCTGGATCAGGAATATCTTTCTACATTTAGCACAGGACCTATGTGACAAAACTTAGCTATTGACTGATGCTTTTCTAAAGACAAATGATAAAAGACAATGATAAAAAGAGTTAAAGGGGGAGTCAAGTATTTCATATTTTAAATATCTTTTCTTTGTTCCTAATCTGCCCTAAAATTAATCTAAATTTTTTCCTTGTATATTCATCCTCTCTGTTTATGTCTCATTGAAAGTATCACCACATCACTAGAAGTACACTGTTTTCTATCTGCTCTGTAAACTATTCAATGAGCACAATATTTACTATTAAAAATTGTAAATGAATTCATTAGAGTTGGGTTAAACTGAATGTTATATAAATGAAATTATTACTTAACCTCTTGCGTCCAAATTCCATTAGAAACCCTATGTATTATGCCTCTTAATCCACAGAGGTCTCAATATAAAGGTTGAGTCACTTTATTGTACATCTCTTTTTTTTTATGTGATGTCGTTCTAGGGGGAAAAAGTTGGAACGCTTGAAAAATAAGAATTAAGGCAGGTTGTTTATTGCCATACTTATTTCACATCCATTTAAAAGAAGTTTGGCTCTCCTGAAAAGTCAGTTTCTGTAGAAACTCGTGGTTGAGAGATTATTCTCTGTTGCTCTAGTCAGTCACCTTTGTTGAAAGGCAGTTTCCTCTAATTTCTTGTTCTGTGCATGACAAGATATGGTTGGCAATATGTTCTCCGAGAAGCTAAACCTCTTACACAGATGTCTCATGACCCTTGGTTTTGGTACCACAGCCTAATGATCTGTGGGGAAATCATGGGAAAGTTAAGAAAAAGAATGTTTTGTTCTCCAGAGGAATAACATTCTAGTTTGCCACTTGCAGCATTTAGAAATGGTTTAGAAAATGGGATTCTGAAATTCAAAAATGTTAAATAAAAGGCAAATAATCTCATTTTTACTCCTGGACAAGAAGTAGACTTTCCAATTACTTCTTTTATTGTTATTGCTTAAACGAAGTCTCCCTGTTCCAATACGTAATTAATTTTAAACCCCACCTCTCATGTCACTTGGTGTTTCTGTTCCTTATTACAGAGTATAGTCCTGAAATAAATTAATTTGTGGCCACACAAGCAATGCATTAGATTCAACCATCTCCTTACTGGAATCTAAATTATAAAACAAAATGAAGCTAGTCTATGACATAATCCATTCTAAGCTTTTCTTTCTTAGCTCTTTGTTTTGAAACTTCAGAGAAAAATAAAATCAAGTAACATAATCTAATATTTTTAGATATGCATAACACTTTCCTTTTTATTGTTTTTGTTTCCATTCTTTAAATGCTAATTTATGCTGATTTGATAGAATTTTATTGTTGTGACTAAAAAATAATGTAAATTATGTTTATCTTAATTCCCTTTCTGGAGTAAAAATAATATGCCCCAAAGCATCCAATCGAATTGTTAATTTGGCCTGAGTGATAGGTTTCATTTTTTTTCTCTTCTCTTCTTACTGAATCCTTTTCTGGGGAAAAGTGTTGTTTAATCTGAAAATTAAAAATAACAAATGTGATATGCAAATTACCATAATATTATTTTCCTGTTTCTTTAGGAAGTTGAATACTTTGTAAGTGTGAGTATATAGAGTGTATATAGCTTCCAAATGAAGTACGTTTTGCTTTTAAATGACACTGTTTGGAAAACATACATTTTGATTAAATATGTTTCGGCTGCTTTCATTTATCAGAATATTTAAAAATACGTTAGAAGAATTAACTAATAGAACTTCAAGGAAATATCTGTGGACCTATATAGGTGGATAACTTCGATTTCAAAATGTTGTTTTACATGGACAAGGTGGATTTTGATTATTCTCGTCCCCACCAGAAAAACCAAAAACCCAAAAACTTTATGAATCATTTCTAGATGTTTCCTTGTTTTATTCTTTATAGGTCTATGATTTTTATGCCTCCAATTAGAAATTTCCTTTAAGGTGATTAACATTTTGTCCTGCGAAAAATAAAAATAATTAGAGAATTAGAATTAAAAGTATCATATACCTAATAACCAGCAATTGCATTATAATATAAACTGATAAGTGAAAAATTGTAGCCATACGGAAGAAAATATATTCTACCTGCTTTATGACAGTTGGCAAACATCAAATTTTACATATGATGACCAAAATTTTATATCTTATTTTCCTTATCACTAAGTCACCAATTACTCTAATTCCCAACAATTTTATTTTATACTGGCAGGAGAAGTAATACTAGGCAGAACTGGTAGAGTATCTCCTAGGTCGTAGGCACTCTTCTGAAGCTTTTGTACACCTATTTTACTTAATCTTCCTAATGGGTGAGTGCTGTCATCATCTTCATTTTATAGATGAGGAATCTGAGATACAGAGGCTTTGAAAAATTTTCCCAAGTTTACACTGTAGGAGTAAATCTATGATTTGAACCTGAGAAAGCTAGCTCTAAGTTGGACAGTAACTATTGCCCTGGATTCCTTTCTGCAGTTTCAAGGGCAGCGTAGGGTTAAAAAAGCCAACTTCAAAGCTCTACCCCATTAGGGTTTCTAAGCCCTGCAAGCTTAAAATCAGAGTCTAAAAAGACAGTGGGGTTTTTTTGGTGGTTGTTGTTTTAAGGGATAAGAGTCGCCTACAGAATATTTTTTCTATCTGGTCTCAAAACAAGAAGATAGCATCTGGAGTTGAGTTCTGTTGTTTATTTTTCCCTGACCTTATGAAAAAGAGACATATCTCCAAGGCCATCCTAATGACGTCCAGACCACCAACAGGATTAACGTGTGATTGGGAAACTCTGCATACATTTTGGTATATCCAGAGAAGCCTGTTGTCACAGCAACACTAATGTAGCAACAATAAACAGATAAGGTTTAGGTATGGAACACACAAAAAGAACATATTTAGGGTGTCTCCCTGAGGTACTGATTTTCAACAATTGTAACTAAATAGTATAGTAACTAATTTAGTAGCTATAAACAACTCATATTAATGAACTGCTAACTTCATTAGAATCTTCCCTTCTAAATTTGAACATTAGGGACATACCAGGCAGTTCCAAAGAGTGTTTCCCTGATTTTAATTAACTTGAGAAACACAGTCCCTGTTTGCCATCCTCCATACCAAATACTATAGAAAGCATAGTTTCAGAAAGTCCATGCCATTTCATTCAAACAGGAATTTCTCAGTGCAAGTTTTTAAAGCAAATTTAACTTTTAATAGGTTCTGGATCCTTTGTATTTGATTTCTTAGATCTTTTGGGCATTCTAAGTTTTTCCATCTTCTTTGAACTTTTCATTTTGTTCATTAATTTTATATTTTAAATAGCAGTTCTTGACCTCAGTCATGGAAAATACAAGGGTTTTATTGGTTAATCTGAAAGGAATCCACTTCTGCTGTGTTTTCATTAGGCACAGACAGACATTCTAGTGGTTAATGTAATTCCCCAAACTGCAGTTAACAAATGATTTGTGGAAGAGTAGCTATCTCACTTTTTCCGTTGTCATTTTGATATGAAACAGGCAAAGTTTCCCCCTTTGAAAACTCTCGATTTTTCTTACACTACACCTCCCTCCTCCCCTTCTTCTTCTTCCTCTCCTGCTTTATTTATTTTTATTATTATTATTTATTATTTATTTATTTTTTGGATGTGGAAAACAATGGGACTGAGCTTTTTTCCAGGGAAAACTGTTTTACAAGAAACAGTCCACTGAGACGTTTCCAGAAAGTTATTGCAGACCTGGAAACTTTACAAGTGTTCTTCATGTCCAGCAAAGGCAATAACATCTTTCATCCTTAAACCTTTAACTCTTAAGCAATCCACTTTAATGACTTCAAGGCGGTGATATCATTTGATGTTACAAAATAAAAGCTGGGCTACAAAATCTTTGGAACTCTGTACCAAACAGTCATCCACAATGAAAACCATGAGGTTTCAGTAGATGGCACTCTTCTCTGAGTGACCACTCAAGGTCTGGCAAGTGACTGTAGGTGTGAAATAGGGGCTTTTCTATTAGTTAGTCTCAACTCTACACCAGGAAAACTCACAGCCAATGGTCCTTGATTTTTTAATATAAACTTGTAGATCAGACATCAACTCAGGAATCTGAATTAGTAAAAAAGCAAATGACCACAGTCTTTCCTTCTTTCCCAGAATTGTTCCAGTGGCTTTGCTCTTTCCTCTTGTGATAGTGGGGTGTTTAATTCCAGAATTTAATCAGAATAACTATTTACCTATAGGTCTTTAGATCATCTGATGTTGAATACTCTGTGGGTGGTAAAAAATGCAAGGTATCATAAATGAAAAACACAAAATTTTGTATCAATACTTTATTTACTTAAAATTTGTATTATTACAGAACTGAAGATAATTTCTGGTTAAATCATAACTGAAACTTTTGTTAGTCTGGTTTAAAGAGTTGATTTACCAATTCAAAGTTGAGTGTTAAACACAGAAAAATCTACCTTTTCTCACCTTGAGAAACGCATTCACAGCTGTATTTTCTAGAACAAAAGACAATTTTTTAGTATTCCCTTTCAGTGAGAAACAATTACAAAAATAAGAAAAGTCAGATACTCTGGATTTAATGTATGTTCTGTGTTCTCTAATTACTTAGGATTTAACAGAATTTCATTCCTAGTCTTAACGCAGTTACTTCCAGGTTGTATAATCTCAACTAAAGCTCTGAATCCATGTGGGATGCTGACACTGAAATACATGAACAATTACAAATTCTCTCCTCTTGAAGGGACAATTGTTTTCAGAGATTTTTATGCTATATTTTCTTCATTCGATATGTTTAATTCTGGGGGCAACACAAACCAGAAAACTTGATTGCTACTTGATGGGTTTCAAATTGTCTCCTTAAGCATAATGGAAAATAGACTCTCATGACCTGTAATAGGGAACAGAGCTTCTTAAGTCCATTTATTTTGTAATTCTAAAACAATTAAAGTCTCGAAGTTCATTATCACCGTGGAATTATCAGGGTAGCAAAGTATAAGCAAAAACATTAGAACACATTTAATTAAAATAAAATTTATCTCCTTGCCCTTAATGAAGCAATATCATTAATAATATCGATCCATTTATTTATCCATCTACCTAAAAAGAAGTGGCTAGTATACTTATGTCAAATAAAGGCTACATAAAAAAGTTTGACAAATATTAAACAAGTAGTTACATGTTATATGTGGAATAGTTACCTGTGGAATTTTGAAAATGGCCGTAACATTCAAGCTCATTTCCAAAGTCTTTGAATATAGTTATCACGTGTTTGCGTGTATGTATGTGTGTTCGGCACTATTTTATCACTAATATGAATAGTAGCGTTTAATATTTAAAATTCACACATCTAATATTTTTAAATCTCATTCCAAAATATGGAATCTAGCTGTGTAACATTTATGTTGGCATTGGTCACGTTGGTCGTGTAAATGGTAACTATGTCAGCCACTAGGTGGCGAATCTTTGTACTTCAGTTTTGGCATGTTTATAAACTATAGGAAATATAAAACAAACCACATCTCTCCATTGGTGGAATAAAATACATGAATTAAATAGAACTTTCAGAAATTTGCAAAAGGACCAAATACTTTGTGAGGACATGTTTTAAACTCCAGAAAACTTGTGTGGGTAGACTAGAAGTGAGAATTCCTTAGGGCTGTGCTGTTTCTCCCTGGGATTCTCAATACATGTATGGGAAACCCATACCCCAGAACTGTATTTGTTCATAGTGTGCTATATATTCGGTCACCTTCTGTAACTTCCCCAAAGCTAATCCACCTACAGAATTTCCTTGTAAAATTTATAGGGAACACAAGAAGTACTATCTTAAAATACTTAAACTTTTTTTCATGACAAACAAAAATAGTAAGCTGAACAAAATCCCTCCAAACTTCTTTTGAGCTTAAAAGCACACATATGTATCAGTAAAATTTTATAACTATTTATTATTTTCTATGGCTAAAGACAAAGAAAAAGAAAAAGAACTTCCGTGATGTACAAATAATGAAAGTATTAAACACTTTTTCTCCCTCTAATGTTGGATCAAGAAGAAAAATAGCTATAGAGCTTATAAAAAACTGTAACCACTGGGCAACTACAAATATTTTGTCAATCTTTTGAACTAAACACCAAAAGTTTGTAGTCTTTCCAATAAATGCCAACTCGTCTAGAAATCAGGAGTACTTAAGAAATGTAAAAAAGGTAAATGCCTTTATTGAGGTGAAGGTGTGGTGGGAGGCATTTGGTACCCTAGCCAAGGACTGGGAGTTGTAGCATGTTCTAGGCGGGACAGAATGGGAAGGGACAGGGGAGGGTTCTAGGGAAAGAAAGTAGGAGGAGGCAAGAAGAGAGAAAAGAGATGGAGGCACAGGGAGGACACTTGGGGATGAGGGAGGGAGTAATAGAGGAAGAGGGGGAAGAGAGATGAGGAAACACGGGCTTGCCTGGGAGAAGGGGTTGATGAGGGAAGGAATGAAAAGGGGGAGGAGGTTCAAAAGAGCCAACAGGGGTGGAGAGATAGGAAGGAGGGGATAGGAAGGGAAAAGAGGAATAAGGGGGAGAGGAAATAAGGGGAACAAGCAATATGGGTGTTTCTTTTCTCTTGTGGCCATGGACTGATTGTAACCGAAGCAATGTCATTGGGTGTCCCTCCCCCCCACACTTATACATGACCTTCAAGGACATCAAAGATTTTATATGAAAAACAAAAACTCTTTTCAGACACGTTTGTAAAAACTCAATTTAAATGTAAACATTTTTGATTCTGTGCAAATAGAAATACATGTGTAATGATTTCTTGTAACATCTTTAAATTTAACACTTAAATATTATTTCTATGAAAGTTTGTACTCCAATGTGTCTGGCACTTTCATGACTATGAGAAACATATGAGCTAAAAGAAATATTTGCACATAACCAGATAATAAAACAAGCGTGGTTTGGGGGAAATTAGAACATGAAAACATTTTGTACAGTTACTAGAAAACACAACAAATCAACCTTCTTCTAAAGTCAAACAGTACCAGCATCTTTTTACCTTGTTTGCAGAAAAGTCAAACATTCCTGTTGGCAAAGCTTTTTAAATATTCTCTTCATTAACGCAAATGCAGTTAAAATGTAGAACATGTGGAAAACACTAGACCCTTAACAATAAACTATTAGAAATGTGTATTAATCAGCCATGGAAGTGCTTGAAACAGAATAAACGTAGGGACGATGAAACATTTTTAGCAGTTTGAATCCATTTAAAGAACACTCATGATATCTGCTTGTTGCCGTTCTACAGAAACAAATTCCATAATTCTAATCATGTGTATTTCCCTTAATTCATGTTGTTCTTGAGAAAACAATGCTCAATATTCTCTCCTTACAAAGAACCCAGCATACAAAAGAGAGTATAAAAGTGTTACAAGAGACCAATAACTTCCAGACTGCCCAGGGAAGCATTCCAAGATGTTAACAGCCTAGGAGAGGAACTTTTTAAAAGCCATTTCAAAGTTTCCAGTGCCACTAACACGAAAACAAGTTAGTACAAGAACATTTTTATCTTAAACAACCAGAAAACTTTTAAATACAAAAACGACATATTCTTTCTAAGCAAATGTGGAAAAATGAAAAAAAAAAAACAAAAAACAAAAACAAGCAAAAGCACCACCGCGCTCAGTTCTACATTTTCCCCCAGTTGGGAGCTTACAGAGGAAATTAACTTTGCGGAGGCTAATTTCCCCTTGATCCCTATTTGTAAGGAGAAGGAAAGACAAAAACCCCAGAAAGTTTCTTGAAAGCAGGACCTACTCACCTTGCTGTTGTGCCAAAATAACCGTGGGATGTAGCAGAGCAAGAAGTAACCAGGTCCCCTTTTGCACAAAGCTCATCATGTCTAAATATCAGACATGAGACTCTTTGTGCAAAAAGGAGAAAAGAAAAGCAGTTCAAAGTAGCACCATCAGATGTCCCCTGCCCTTCAGCACCGGGCCCGTCATAAAACTCAGCCACTGAGATTCCTCTGCTTTGGCCTTAAATAGGAAAAAGTTTGGCTTCCCTCACTTTCCAGCCCCTTTCTGAAATATGAGAGCAGCACCCATCCCCTTAGCAGTAAAAGAAATGATTAATATGTCTTTTTCCCTTATAGAAGACACAACCCACAAAGTAAGAAAAAGAACACAGCTGGAGTTCGTGTGCATCTGTTTGTGTCCCAGTTTGTGACATATTTTACTTATAGACATGTTTGCATACCTTAAGAATAGATGTCAAAATGCTCTGCCTTGCGTTTTAGTAAGAGAATTAAATGCATATATTTTTCATTTCCTCTGACAACATTAACAACTGCTTGATTTTGAGAAATTGCTTGATGCCCTTTGCTTTGGCATGGCTAATTTGCAAATCTTATCTTCCTAGAAGTTCTTTATATTGGGCTTTTGCCAGAATCCACCCTAACTCAATTTAAATAGGGAACTGTAAGAGATTAGTGAAAGAAAAGCCTCTGTTTGTCCCTTTTCATCCACCCACTCTGGGTCCTAAAAGTTCAATTTTAGGCAAATGTCAAAAGACTAAGTATCTCAGCTATGTTTGAATGGCATCTTCAAAGTTAGATACTCATCAATAGCTGTTCCTATTTCTTGCAAATTTCTTTAGCCAGCCAAAGTACGGTTTCTTGTGAGATTTCAAATTTGTAAGCTGCTTGCAAAAGCCAGGACAGAATATTCTAGAGAAAAAAATAAGCTTTTTCATGTTTTGGGTTTGTAGGAAACAGGAGGGGAAAGGGTCTATTACTTGGAATATCAAAAGAGTCCCAGAAGAAGTTCTCATGTTATCTGGAGTGGTATAAAGATTGGCATAAATATTTATAAATTTAGATGTTCATATGTATAATTTCCAAGCCACATTAACATAGCTTTTCAATGTAGTTCTGGATCTAAGGAGTGATTTCTGGTTTATATTTGAAAGAAGGACAAATACCATCTGTAAGTCTTTGATAAATCTTGGCCAGAGAAACATGCTTGTCCACAGGATCAAGATATTTCTAGTAAGCACAATATTTTTTATACCTTAATCATCAATCCACACTTCCTTCGATCAACTGTATATTCTACCTGGGCTCTTCAATTCTGGTTAGTTCTAGTCAACGTCTCTTGCATTTATTTCATTTTTTGCGCATTAACTCAAGTGTGCCCATTTCCATGTGTGCATGTACACAGAAAATTCTCTCCACCTCACGCCAGTTCACGGAAGTCACCTCTCTAAGACCCAGTTCGAAACTATCCTTCTTCAAACTGCCTTTCATCTCTTTCTTTCTCTCAATTCGTGTCACTCAACTTTTACTTAATTCACACATTATGTGTGTTTTCCCAGGTATATGTATCTATTCTGTAGGGATGAATAGTGGTTAGCTTGCGTCCCAGGCCCAGTTATAAAAAGCACAAAGATGTCCCAGTGTAGATGACATCATCTGATGACAGGAAAAGAGAATCGGTTGGACCAATCTCTTGCAAGTCTTCTGATTTTAGATTGGAGAGTCACCACTTGATGAAAAAAAAGAAGTAACTATTGAACCCTCATGAAAATAAGCTATCTTACTGGATCATAGTGGAGATGTTGGGGAATAAGACTGTTACATACATCTTTCTGTCTTCCAATCATCTTCATCCCACACTTCAAAAACAAAATAAAACAAAAAAAATCTTGTGTTCAAACTAGTCCAGAAATATGATTCGTTTTTCTCCCAGTATTTTTGACACTTGCATAAAAATTCAGATATCTCTATTATTATCTTATTGTTTTAGATGGTCAATAAAAGTGAAGTTTGTTGAATTTCTTCATTAGAATCACTTTGCAGTGTAAAAAATTAGATTATTTTTCAAATAATGCTTTTTATGCTTTATTTCAGGCATTGCAAATACCATTTCTGTTGTGTTTTGTTCTTCTTTTCTATACATCCCTGGCTGCCCTGACATTAACCAGCTCACATAGACGTGTCATTTTGCTCTCTGGATTGCATTTGGAGTTTTAACACAAATCTAAACACCTGCACCAGCAAAAGCTCTGATTAATCTGGCTCTCCTTTCACAAAGAGAGTGACTGGAAAGATGAGGCAAAACGAGGGTGTGGCAAATTATCAACCAAAAATTCCAATCTTTTCCAGTTCGGTGGAAAGCGAGGTTGGGAGAGAAGCATAAGCACAGCTGTGATGAACTCAGTAGGCCAGTGAATGTCAGCAGTGCTCTCTACAATAGCAATAAGAAAATCAATTATCTCTATCATGAGAAACACATGGAAGGAGAACTCTCACTCTCCTTTCTACTGCTTCATGTGTGATTTTTTTTTTTTTTAAGCCAAGGGGATGCAGTATTTCTTATGGATGTTTTCTGTGGGCTTTCAAATCATTGTTAGCCCCTTTAAAATGTATCTGTGATAAGATTCACTTAAAAATATACTGAATCCCTAGCAGAATTGCAGCTTAAAATAGAGTAATTTACAATACAATTGTAAAACACAAGACCGATTTTCTTTGCTATTCATAGAGGAATGGGTCAATTCACTTAGTTTACGTGCATGAAATCATACTTGAAGAGTTGTGTTCCCTTGAAAAGAATTTGGACAAATACCACTATGTGTGTAGTCGAGCTAGGAATATGGTTGAAAAAAACGTCATGTTATAGTTAAAGAATTTGGACATCTCCAACCATAGACAGATCCAAGATTGAGGCAATGACATTGGTAGTGGCCATGACAGGCAAATATTTGAGTGATTTACTATGACCAATTCTTCAAGATCCCTTTCTTTAATTTCCTCTTAGTCCACAAGGTAGAATTCTTTTCTTATTTTTGTTTCCATAGAACTATATTGATAACCACGTCTCTCTAGCCTAGAAATTTTACTTTCAGAGAAGATTCACATTTCCTTGATGTTTAATAAAATGAAGTGTGCTACAGTGTACTCATTTTAGAAACACTTAATATCTTTATTCCCATCTATTCTTTTTATATCCTTTGCTGGTACTGCTGAGGTTCTGCATTTCTATCCTTGTATTTTTCAGCTGAAAATTACCCCAAGTTCAAAGAGGTTACATGATTCTCCAAATTACTCATTGGGATTGGAATTAAATAGCACACTTTCCAATTTTTTTTTCAGCTGTTTTCCACTTGGATTAGTCACTGATTGTGGTAAAGATATTTTTATGCAATTTAAGAATTGGGTGAATGCAAACTTGGCACTTAATTTTGTATGTCTTCTAATGGGGGATTATGAACTGGTGGAGAGAAGAGAAAGAATAAAATTTTAGAGTTAATGGTAAATTAAAAAAAAACACCATTCTTCTGATTTTTGGCTTACCATCAATCGTCATGTAATTTCTGGTATTGTTGTAATTAAAAAATTTTTTTAGTAAATACTTATTAATTTATACTTAACAATGGAGTCCGATCTCAGGGCATATAGAAGAATTCACATATGTGTTTGAGTGTGTTTATATATGTGTCTGTGTGTATGTTCATATATATATATATACACACACACACGTGTGTCTGTATATGTATCTATATATACACACTTTTAAATATATGTATACTTTTAAATATATATACTTTAATATAATATACTTTTACATATATATATATATATATATATCTACTTTTAAAGATGACAAAAATTTGAGCAAGTACAATTTCCTGGAACTGTGAAAATTTCTGAAGTATTCTCAGTACGTCCTCTTGAATGACATCTTTATATACTTATGTTTCAGTGATGATTCATTCGCCATCATAATTATTATTGTAATTATATTTGAAAATTCATAGAAAACCAAAATTCATCTCATTATCTAACACACTGACTCCTTCCAGAATAGTGAAATTACTTTATCAACTTTGCCACAAAGGTGACACAGAGGCTTGGACGCAACATCTTGTAGGAGTTTAGGAGTTCCCTGTTGGGTCTTCAGTTAACTTAATCATTCTCAGGATGGAAGCTCTTCTCTGCAAATCCCACTGGACTCTATATCAAATATAATTTGTCATCTGAGTCATACTTAGGAATTTTCAGCAATATCCAACACAGCTGCAATAGTCTTTCAAACATAGCCAGTTCTGTCTGCAGATAAAAAGAAGGCCCAAATCACCATCTACAGATAGAAGCATTAGATAGGCCAAAGCCAAACTCATTGGATTTGCATGTTTCAGATGGAGACTGACTTTAACTCCTATCAATATTTTTATATTCTGATATTCAATGTGGGCGGGATGTCCAGACTTAGGGTCTTTTAATCCAAGTAACTCTTTAGGACACAGAAATTTAGAGCCATCTCCCTCTCCCAAAATAAATGAAAATGCAGCCTTCTCATTTTTAACTTATTGTGATTATTACTTGATGCAACTAACCCATCTCAGGTTAGTATTATTGTTCATGCAAAAAAAAATATTGCCTTAATTGTCTGAAGAATTTTTGTCTGTGCATTAAATGAAGCTTAAAAAAGCTCTGCATTTGTGTATTTATTGATCTATGAAACAACACCAACATTAAATTCTTGGTGGGAGCACCTGGATGGCTCAGTTGGTTAGGCAGCTGACTTTAGCTCAGGTCATGATCTTGGAGTCCTGCGATTGAGCCCAGCATCAGACCTCCTCAGGCTCTGCACTCAGTGGCGAGTCTGCTTCTCCCTTTTTCTTGCCTCTGCCCACCTCTCCCCCGACTCATGTGCACACTCTCTCTTTCTTAAACAAATTAATAAATAAAATCTAAAAAAAAAAATTCTTGGTGGAAAGGGGCTATGGCTAATGGACTTCTTTTATTTCCAAGGATCCAACCATCACCCTCTGGTATCTTAGCCTTCATGTGGCAATGTTCATTTTAAATATAAAGATTTGCTTTATATTTATACTCATTTATATATTTATTTTATTTCTGTCTACAGGTCATTCTTATTTTTTACCTCACCCTTGTCAACACAACAACAAGCACAGTCCCTTGAATGCAATAGGTATTGGTAAATGTGAAAAAAAAAAATCATTACGGGATTGGAATGGAGTATTTAAAATATTAGACATTCTCTTTCTTGCCATCTTGGAGCCAATGGAGGCCTGCTGGGAATGGGATTTCTAAAATGCAGGTATGTCTGGAAGAGTGTAGTCCAACACCATTTTTGCTGGCTTCAGTAGAGGCTCCATAACCATAGCTCCTCTTAAAATTGAAGGTGCTTATGCCTGAGATAAAACTGAATTCTATTTGGGCAAGAAATATTCTTAGGCATACAAAGGACACACAGTGACTTCTGGTGGCCAACCAAACAAAACCAAAGTAATCTGGGGAGAGGTGCCAGTGGAAACAGGGCACAGTTTATGCCAAATCTGAAGCAATCTTCCTGCTAAGGCCATTGGACACAGAATCTGTATGATGGTGCATCCCTTAAGGATTTAAACTTATTGAGAAGTAAATAAATAAAAGTGTGAAAACATTGGGTATTTAATAATACAGACATTTCTGTACCCAAAAATATTGGGTATTTAATAATATAGACATTTCTTTAAATTTATAGGACCCACACTGAGAATTCACTTCTACCCTTCACCATTTTACAGATGTTAGATACATTTCATGATGTGATTAAGTCAAAACATCTGACTAATGAAAATAACCACTCCAAGTAGAGAGTTTCCACATAAAACTTAAGCTATCTTGGTTATGCAAAGTACTAATGTTTGGATGATGATATTGAATAGATTAATCGTACTTTATTTATATTCTTTCATGTCCATCCACCCTTTCCATTTCCCATCCCCTCCCCAATAAAAGGCTAAACACTCTTAGATAATTTCTGATATGCAATTCATCCTTATTTAGAAACTACCTTCTTAAACTGAATAACTCTCTTTTTCTAATATCTAACCTGTATTTATTTGTTTCCATGCTTTTTCTTGTCTTTCTGTCTGAAATGATCTTTCCTCTACCTATAAATGCATCTTTATATGATCTTTCTCTACCACATTTTTAAGACTCAACCCACAGATGACCTAATGTAGGAAATCTCTCTGATATTCCCCATCAAAATAGTTTCCTCCTCCTCTAACTTTCCTTACCTTTCCCTTGGCTCATACTTTCTTTTGATTTATAGCTTTTTGTCTCTCACACTAACAGAAAGCTACTCTAGGATAAGATTCAGGTTTATTCATCTTTTTATACCCCATAGTAGTTGTTACAGGGCTTTTCATATAGTAGGTGATTAATAAATATCAGTGGGATGTGATTTAAAATATACAAAATACATATGAAGTAATCTGTTTCCTTTGTATTCTTTAGAATTCATGTAATTTTCAATAAGTTAATAATTCCCAGTATTTCGACCACTCTGAAAGAAGAAAGGTCACTCTTTCCAGCAAAGGAAGTCTTTAGATTTATAACGGATTTTTAAAACTTCCAGATGCTATGAATTTATTTCTAGAATAGGAAAAAATAAACAATAGAAGTGATTAGCAAACAAATTGAAAGCAGCCAAACTCTGTGTTTACCACAAATATCACAAGTAAGAGAGCACTAAAAAAAAAAAAAAAAAAAAGTAACTTGTACAATGAAAAGAAACAGGTAATTTACCAAGGATTATAAAACCCAAAAGTTCATTTCACAATGAATTTAAATAACTGAAGTAGAAATGTCTCACAGTTTTAATGTGTTTTATTGGAGGGGGTTATTAAAAACAAACCCCAAAAATGGCATATAAATGAGTATCATGAGAACAAAATTCTTGAAAAAGTTCTCATACTTCTTTTGTTTGAATTCTTTTACTTCTTTTGACTCAATTTCTTTGCAATTGCAATTTTAAAAAGGGGAAAAAATGTAAAATATCAAATCAAAATACTGAAATTTCTCTTCCCTTCCACAAACACAAATGCTCCACACATAATGTAAGACAACTGTTTAAGGTTTTGTTTTATATTGTTGGCTCTGTTGGTTTAAATGCTGTGGGACAGTGGCACCTGAGTGGCTCAGTGGGTTAGAGTCTCTGCCTTCGGCTGAGGTCCTGATCTCAGGGTCCTGGGATCAATCTCAGGGTCCTAGGATAGAGACTCTCTGCATCAGGCTCTCTGCTCAGCAGGGAGCCTGCTTCCCCCTCTCTCTCTGCCTGCCTCTCTACCTATTTGTGATCTCTCTCTCTCTCTCTTTCTCTCTGTCAAATAAATAAATAAATAAATAAATAAATAAATAAATAAATAATCTTTAAAAAAGAAAAAAAAATGCCATGGGACAGTGTGGAAACCAGTCTGGTTAGCTGAGCATGCCGAAGAATATATAGAAATCAGGCAATGGTATTCTCAAGAGGTCCTTTGTTGAAATTGGAATCCAGTTTTTGGTTGCGAGGGGCAGAGTTACCTTCAAAGTGGGCAGCTTCTTTGACCTAGATTCAGCATCAGGGTTATATCACTCTTGATTGGCATGAGCTCAAGCAGTCACTCCTAAAACTTCAGTTAGGGCGTGACGGGCAATGGGAAGCCAACAGCTAAAGGTTAGGAGCTGGAGGCAGTATGTGATCAAACTGGGTAGGATTGTGTGAAAATTGCGTGATTCTCCCCATCTCCCAAGTTGAAATGGTATATTTTATGCTGGGCAAAAGAAGAAAAAAAGAAAGAAATATGTGTGCTAGTTATGATGACTAGCTAATTAAGAAGAAATTCATAACTAAAATAAGACTCTTGGATTATTTTTGAATACCAAAGAGTTATTATTTCCTATTCAAAATATAATCAAGAACGGGTGGACTCTTTGAAATCATGTAGATTCAAGGGGGAAAAAATGGGAAAGGATTCATCTTGGGAGATTTCACTGAAATTAACATCATGTTGAAAAATGGTAATTTTGTATCTGTTCTTTTTACTATAGCAAACAACAGAGCAAAATATGGCCAGACAGTCAATTGGGACAGCATGACACACCACTGGAAAAAATGATGTCGAGTGCAAAATTACAAGAAAAGTAAAATCATTGTTGAAGCCACGTTAGCATACCCTGCTCGAAATTATATCTGATTCTCTAGACACTTCTTTTGGAAGATTCCCCAAAACAAAAGCAGAGAAATTACATAAATGGTTTTCCAGGCCAACCTTTCTGATTTAGTGTGCTGTAAGATACTAGCACTGTTTCTCCAAGTAGGGGATCCAGGAAAATTTCTAGGGGCTGTGGATTTTGGAACTTCACCAAATTGTTAATGATGCAGGAAGTACTAGTTAGCAAAATTCTTCCTAGCTGTTCATAAGAGAAAGGGTGGCAACTGAACTGGAAGAAACAACAGCAGTCATGACAGCCACCTCAAGCACCTCTGTGTACCCTTCATGGTGTTAGCTTTCCTGCTTGTTCTTCTTAGCACTACATTGGTGCCATTAAATTTTCTTCTCCTTGGCTAACAAAAGATAAAGGCCATACTTTGTATTTTTCTCTCCTCAATGGCTGAGAATTGGGGGTAAATGGGCATCAAAAGTTTGGGGTAAAGAAATTGTAGTACACGGGGTTTTAAAATACTGAGAAAGAATGTCCAAGTATGGGCCATCTTGAATGGCCACATTCCCAAACTGCGTAATTTCTTGTCTGGTATTTTTTTGTTTATTTATTTGTTATGGTCATTTACTTGATCACTCATAGTTACCATTTTAATTTCCTGCAAGGCTAAGCTCCACGGTGAAAGGATTATGCCTATTCTGACGGTCACCTTTTCTCTACCACCTAGCACCCAACTTCAAAGAGCAGGCTCTCACCAAAGACCTGTCGGTTGATGAGATGCTGTGAATCTAGTCCAATACTAATGATTCTAAGTTCTTCGGTAATTTCATGCTTTTCCAGTCTAATTTATGGCATTTAAATTTAAATTGAAGACCTCCCAATTCTCAATCTTGAAAAGTGGGTTTTATAAGAAAATCATCACGTTAGAATAAAAGTATCCATCTGGTGACATTTTTCTTCATTTCTTTTTTTTTTAATCCCAACTACTATCCCTTCCAAATGAAAGAAATGCAAGGAAGCTCAAATAATTTGCCTGAGGCAAGTTTATTAACATTTTCCCAAAGCCTATCTTATTTGAACTGTTTATTTTGGATCACTATCCAACAGATAATATTTTTTTAAAGTCTTGCAAGAAAAAGATTGGTCTGTCAATGCTACTTTGCATAGATAAAGGCAAGGAATGGGGTTGAGTAAAGAAGAGGAAGAGAGTCTCCCTCAATTAAAATATTCTCAGAAATTGTTGTTGACTGTGTATTTAAACACTCAGCCCTAAAAAAAAAAAAAAAAAAAACAAAACAAAAAACACTCAGCCCTAAAAAGTGTTAGGCAGAGAACTTCAATCATCTCATAATAAAATCTGAAAAATATTAAATACCTAATACCTGATGCAGCTCCTGGCAAGTAAAGTGCTTAGTAAATATCTGTTTAATGAATGAATTATGAAGTGGGTTTACAGGTTTTGATTTTATTAGTATGAAGAAGAGTACTGTCATGGAAAAATAATTGTGGATTTTTGCCCATTGAAACAATAAACAAAGCCTTTTTAAATAACAGCAACAACAATAATAGCAATTCTTATATATGTATTTAATATAATATATTTAAAATATAATATATAGGGGTGCATGGGTGGCTCAATGGGTTAAGCATCTGCTTTCAGCTCTGGTCATGACCTCAGGGTCCTGAGATTGAGCCCCACATCAGGTCCCTGCTCAGTGGGGATCCTACTTCTCTGTCTTCCTCTGTCCCTCCACCCTCCACTTGTTCTCTCATATAAATTAATAATATCTTTAAATATATATAATATATAAAAATTATTTATATATTTCACTTAATCCTCACCACTACCCTATGTGCATATACTTTTATACCTATTTTACAAGTGGGTACTATGACCTGCCAAAGATCACATGGTTTGTGAATAGCAGAGCCAGGATTCAAACCTGGGAAGTTTGGGTCTAGAATGCATTCTTTTAATCTCTATGTATTACGTTGAGTTTCATAGAATTAAATTCTTTTAAACAGACCAGAAACTTTATATTCAAACAATCATTTTCGTCTTCAATGAAATATTTTTTGTAGTTATATTTCAGTTTTTTTTTCTCAACTGCATACTTATTTGAAATATATTGAATGTTTCCATTAGCAGAACCATTGAGGGTAGCCTTAAATTTTTTATATAGACTACTGAAAACAATTTGCTTCAATTTCTGATGAATAAATGGGAGTAAACAAGTTGAGGGAAATTGCATCAAAAAACAAAATATGAATGTAAGGTAATATTTCCAACTTTCCTGCATGTCTTGCAAAATGATTGCAAAGGTAATTCCATAGAATAGATCCAAAAGTGGTTTTTTTTAATAATGTGAGGATATGGTCAAAGATATATCCTTTCTGTTGTGTTAATAAAAAGAAAAGAATAAAAAGGATAAAAAATATCAGTACTCTGGAATTTAAAAGTCAATGTAAGAGTGACCTCTCTGATAGGAAGAATTTGAGAGGCAAGGCGGGGGCTCGTGGGGCGGGTGGGGGAGGGAAATGAAACAAGATGGGATGGGGAAGGAGACAAACCATAAGAGACTCCTAAACTCACAAAACAAACTGAGGGTGGCTTGGGGGTGGGGTGGTAGGGATAGAGTGGCTGGGTTATGGACACTGGGGAGGGTATGTGCTATGGTAAGTGCTATGAAATGTGTAAGCCTGATGATTCACAGACATGTACCTTGGAGCAAAAATTACATTATATGTTAATAAAAAAAAAAAAAAACTCAATGTAAGAGTCCTTTAAATCGAGTGCCCTGAATTGAGATGGTGTGAATATACTTTGGAATGCAGAGGTCTGACCATTGAGTAGTCTGTTTGTGAGTGGAACCTCAGTCCTCTACTAAATTATATATTTTAATCTTATTTTTGTTTTTCTCAGAATCTATTAGGACAGTCCAAGTTTTATCATAGTCAATATTAAGCTAGGATTAGCCAAGCAAAATCAGAAAGTGAAAAATCAGGCTTTCCCTCCCCTCAGGCCCTGTCCACGTTGTAAACTGTACAAGATGATCCCATCCTGAAATGAACACAGTTTCCAGCGAAACTTACATATGTGGTAGGAGCTGTCCCGAAATGACATACTGAGACAAATATTTCCAAAGGATCATAGGTTTTTCTTTACAACAGTATTTGCTAGACTTTTCCAATATTTCTCAACTTGACTTTCTTTTTATCATTTTCTCTCTTCATCATTTTTTTTCAAAACAGAGTTTGGTTAATTTTCAGTTTCTTCAAAGAAAACTTTTCCTTCAGAAAAATTCTTATTTTGATGTACTTTTTTTTTTTTTTTTTAGTGACAAGAAGTAACTGGAGAACTCATAAAAAAAAAACCACATAAAAACAAAACAAAGCAAAAAAACCAGGAGACAACTGCAGATTAACAGTTATAAAGCAGCTAACCGAATTCCAATTTTTATTTTATTTCATTTTCATACTTTAATCATTTGACAGATGTGCCATTTCCTCTCAGTCTATATGATCTGGATTTTCAAGGACATTGTTCACTTTCTACATTTTTGCCTCCAAATTTCTTTCCAAGCAACTCATGTAAGTGCCTCTAGGTGGATAATAGCATCTAATTGGTGGTTCCAGCAGTTTCCATTTGCTTAATTAATTTCGGTACTCAAATACCTATTGTGTGCAAGGCACTGCATTGTTTGTAGGGTAAAAACAGAAAAGTAATGTACAAACCTTAGCCTTAAAGAGATTTTAATCTAATATTGAACAAATTATTCAGTCACCCAATCTAAATTCGTGTATGAAATGATAAGGTTAAACATAATTTGACTGAAGTTTATTCTGGTTTAAATATTCAATAAGGGGGCTCCTGGGTGGCTCAGTGGGTTAAAGCCTCTGCCTTCAGCTCAGGTCATGATCTCAGAGTTCTGGGATTGAGCCCCACATCAGGCTTTCTGTGTGGCAGGGAACCTGCTTCCCCCACTCTCTCTCTCTGTCTGACTCTCTGCCTACTTGTGATTGCTCTCTCTCTGTCAAATAAATAAATAAAATCTTTAAAAATAAATAAATAAAATAAGTTTAAAAAATAAACATTCAATAGTTTCCTAAAAAAAAGTCATATGGTATGCTTTTTCCCCCCAATTTAAAAGAAGTTTCAATTATTTATTCAAATTTGCTCCTTTCTCTCATAATATGTTTTATATTTATTGACAAGTTTTCCAAATAGCTCCCACAGAAACAAATCTGTTCTCTGGATTTAACAGAACATCATCCTTTTTCCTACAGCACATTAATGTAAAATATAGGTAAAGAGGACCAAACAGGTTTTGGGGCACATGGCTGGCTCAGTTGGAAGAGCATGTGACTGAGGTCATGAGTTCAAGCCGCATGTTGGGTGTAGAGATTACTATAAAAAGCAATAAACTTTAAAAAGAGAGAGAGAGAGAACTGTGTGTGTGTGTGTGTGTGTGTTTTAAACCACTCATGAAGTGTTTTCTCAGCTGTTATTTAAACTTTCTCTGGAGCTGATATATGGATGTTTTTCACTTAAAGGTCATGCTAGAAATTTTTGTACTTTAATATAAAGAATTTTATGTGACTCTAGAATAATCCTTACTGTTATTATTTATATTTATTATTCTTCAGTTCACTTTTGTTTTGAGTAGCCTGATTGATATTTTAATTTCAAATGGGATGCTTCAGAATGAGATAATAAAGCTTGGACTCTCCCAGTAATGGTAGAGGATATCTACTTTTCTGCATTGTGTGCAGTTCAGTGAAATAAGCCTAGAAAAGAAGAGAAAGAAGCTTACTTTCTAATTCTACCCATACTGATTCCTATGCTAAGAGATCAACGAATTTACATCAAAAGATGTAGGGTTTTTAAAAATAGTATCAACTACTTTAATATTGGGACTGCTATTAGGCATGCTTCAGAGGTGGGGTGGTTAGTCTATTCGTGACTGCTTTGCTGAGCTATGGCAGGCAGAGTCTTCATCTGGCTGTCACATTGGTTTATTTTTCAGTCCTAGTAATTGAGTCTGATTCATATTGTCCTATAGAAGGCTCACGGTTTTGCATGCATGCATTCCTCAAGCATTTCTAATCAGATGCTTCGCTCTGGCTTGAGAAAGCACTGACAGTAATGTAACCCTTCTTTGTGTAGAGAAGAGTGAAAATGCTTAAAAATGACAGTACATAAATTTGTTAATGTCTTGGGATTAAACAATTCTACCTGTTTGGGGCTAATTTGGAGATGCTGGTCTCTTCCTGACACTACAGAGTTCATATCAGTGAATTTTGGCAGTCTCTCATACTGTACTTTGACAGGGAAGTGAAGACATCTTCAGGGATGATATTGAAATGGAAGGTATGAAAGAAGTTTAATTAATATGCCTGTAAAATAATGACTAATAGGCATAGCAGAAACTCTTATCAAATATGTAGGTGATACAAAGCTCCGTATTGCAGGATATCACTAGGATTAAAATAAAAATCTCAGAATATAGTGATGGTAGACTGAAATCAACATAATAAAGTTGTGTAAGAGAGTAATATAAAGACATCTTTTAAAAACTGATTGAACAAGAATATAGTGAAGAGAAATATGGCCGTGGAATAGGAGTTGACATGGAAAAAGAAAAAGCTGGTAGGTTTTTAGTTGATTCTACCACAGAGATATGGCTGTTGAACTGGCCCATGCCCCCATTCATGAATCAAACATGTATTTATTGAGTGCCTGTTGTGTGCTGAGCATTATGCTGGGTACCAGGCTTGGGGATGAAATAGACCTGATCCCTGTCTTTAGGAAATCCACAGACTGGTCTGGAGGGCTGACAGGAAACAATTTTAACTCAGAGTGAAAAAATGCTACAGTAAAGGTGGTACCAAAATATTTGAAGGGCACATGAGTCCCTCTCTAGGTCTCAAGATGGGTTTTCCAGAAGAAGTGATGTAGCAAATGACACCTCATATTTCCCACCAGTCTCACACAAAGGGATTCATCCATTTACATCTAGATACCAACCTTGGCCTGTTCTATAATCATCTTGCTACACTTCTCCCACCCCTACACTATCTGGAAAAGATTGAACATGGTACCATTTCTAACTTCAACCAACCAGAATAATTTTATAAACGTGAAATTTGACAATGATAGATTCTGAGAATCAAAGAGCTTACATAATACTTCTCTCTCCTTAATAATAAACAGAGTTGCATTCAGGCTGTATACCCCAATAACCTGTTTATGAGATACAGTAGAAAAGATAGATAGATGGAAGAAATCTAAAAGGCAGATCCATTTTTCTATCTTATTTTCCAGATCATAATCCGAATATCATCAAAGCATTCAGAGTTGGAGCAAATAAATCTCTATGAAAGCCTTTGGCCCCTGAGCAAGTGCTATTCCATAGTACTGTCCATAATGTTTACCAGTATAAGAAATATGTTATATATTACATTTTATTAAAGGAGTTAGGTAGTTCTGTAATGCATTTGAGAAATGAGTTCTATCTAAATGTCTGCCTTTTAGAGTAACCGAGATATCCTTTATCCTGAGATCCCCATTCTCCTCCTCCTCCTTCTTCTTGTATATTCATTCCATGGCTTTAACCTCCAACATTTAGTGATGTACACAGGGCATACTCCTGTCCTAAGGTTTTTGTACTTGTTGGTCCCTCCACCAGAATCACTCCTTCTCAGCATCAGCATATTTTGCTCCCTCATCTTCTGCAGACCTTTGCTCACCCCAGTGAGTACTTCTTTGATCATCTTACCAGGCCTCTGCCTTCTTTTTCCTGCATTACTTTTTTTCTCACCCTTTATGATCCTCTGATCAAGTGGTAAGAAAATATATCCTCTGATACATATTTTATTTATTTTTCTGTTGTTGTTCTTACAGCTAGATTCTAAGTTCTATGAAGACAAGGCCTTCTGTCTGTTGTTTCTTGCAGTACCAACACCAGTACTCAAGTGCCAAGTCCTGGACATGATAGGTCCTCAAGAAATATTTGTAAAATCAGTGAATGAATAAAGAAACCCTACCCATTTATTTTACCTCTGACCTCTTTTCTGAGGGCCATACTTTTTGCCCTAGAGACAGTACTGCAGTCCATCTCTTGCCTGGAGTTAAGTAACACCCTCCTAGTTTCCAGTTCCATTTCCCCTCTTCTTTTTACATTTATCCTCTACACCATCGCTTGAGAAATTTTTCTAAAATCCAAGTTGAATCTAGCCATTCTCTGGTGTATAATTTGCCAATGGCATTTCACCACTCTTAGAAGAAAAACCCTCCTTTTCAGAAGAATCACTTTAGCTTTCCTTGTCTCACTTCACTTTGTCTTAGTGTGCTACACTCTGGTCTTCATTGACCATCTGAAACTAAATTCCTCACACTTACCTTTTTCTTTACCTCAGGCCTTCACAGCATACATTCTGCTTCACACACTCTTCTCACAACCCATGTGATCAGACTAACCCCTCTCTGTTCTTCTTTGTCCACAGGTCCTACTCTGGGAAGTTTTCCCTGAAACACAGAAAGGTCAGCTTTTCCTGATAAGTACCTGCTTAGTGCTTGCATTTTCTCAAAGCAGTCCTCACATGCTCTTTAAGTTGATGATTATTCTGTATCCTCTACTGGGGTCTGAGTGTGCCATGAAGGTAGCCCTCTTGTTTATTGTGCTCACACCCACATCCCTGGAGCTTAGTTAGCATGGTGTCTAGCTTATAGTAGGCATTTGATATTTGTTGAAAATAAAAGAGTTGAAAAGAGAGTAAGATCGAATAAATGGGTGAGGTGGAGAGGAAGTTAGACTTTATTCTGTATTTAAAAGAAGACAAGCTTAGATTACCCATAGTGATAAATTTTCTTATCTTAAAGTTTTTTAATTGGATAATAAAAACACATCTAAAATTCAGTGGAAAACATTTCAATAATTATCTTCAAGGTACTTGAAGATAAGAGGTAATCATTGTGAATATACACAGATTATTTGTTCAATAAACTTACTATACTTTAGTGAGACCACTCAAGATGCTTAGTGTTCACTATGAGACTGAGAGTGACTCCGTGAATAGAAATGAATGGGAGAACCTCAGAGATCATTTCGATATGATAGGTTTAAACTAGCTATATTCATTATTTATATTTTCTTCAAAGTTGCTAGTAAAACGGCTACATCTTCAGTAAGCATCAACACTTGGGCAATCAAGTGCCACTGATTATTAGTCATTTTGTTAAATATGTGTTCTCAATTGTTGTAAACTACCTATCCCAAGCTTTCTGGGATCCACGATACTTCTAATATTTCCAGATTGCCAAACCAACCCCAAACCTCCAAGTGATCAGCTTCTCTCTACTTTCCCCCAACTTTGGTCAATTTTTTTTACCTACTCTCGTCTTTCAAGGATTTAGAGGCAAGTATTTTCAAATATCAACCTGCCCAGACCTGGCAGCGGTGCTGGAGGTAAAGCTGGGTATAGATTCATAGCCCAACTTAGAGGCTTTTGTTTGTCCCTCCTCTCAGATCTGCAACAATAACCATTCTGAAACAAAGTTGGAAATGTAGGTGAAGGAAAAGGGTGGAACCAGTCTGAGTTGGGACTACTGCCAAGACCATGTGTATTGATTTTTCCTTGCCAAAATATTATTGTCATTTTTCTGAACTCTGCTAAGGATTTGGAATCCATCTCTTTGCTGAGCCTGCCACATGTTACAATTCTCCTCAGACCATGAGCTAATGTTGCAGGAGAGTAGAGCATCTGGTATCATTAGAGAACTAAACTCGATCTTGATGCTTAAGACAAGTATGCTAATGAGGAACTTCCCTACGTTATTAAATAGAACTGTCGCTTTCATACCAAAGTGGCAAGGTTATATTCACACTAACAAAACAAAACACCAATAACTACAAAATTTAAAAGAATTTACACAGGAATATCTTATTACTTACTTATTTTATTGTGTCTTGATTTTTTTTGTCATAGTCAAAATATTCCCAAGACACATTTTAATGTAATGTATTTTTTAAGAGCTGCTTACATAAGATATCTATGACTGTAGCAATTGTTTCCTACCTGAATAAAAGAGCAAAATGTAGGAGACAGAACTTACATTATGAAATATTAATATAAGAAAATAAGATTTTATCAAATTTTTTAATTTAAAGTCAAATATCTAATATTATATTGCTGCTGTTAGACTGTAGTCCTGTAAGTGTTTTTCTATCATTTTTGCAATTATTAAGATGATCTGATGGGGCACCTGGGTAGCTCAGTCATTAAGCATCTGCCTTCTGCTCAGGTCATGATCTCAGAGTCCTGGGATTGAGCTTCACATCGGGCTCCCTGCTCAGCAGGAAACCTGCTTCTCTCTCTCCCACTCCACCTGCTGTTTTCCCTCTCTCACTATCTCTCTCTCTCTGTCAAATAAATAAATATTTTTTTAACAATGGACTGATAATATGTTGAATATTAATTCACCACAAATTACCAATTTATTGCAACGCAATTTCTAGACTTATGTAATCAATAAGTCTTGATATGTTAAAGTGAAATCTGAGAAGTGAGAGGAAAGAATATGAAATTAATGTATGATATAACTTTGAAAAGGAACTGATGGGAGTGAGATTTTGAGATAGAAAAAGTATTTGAGCAAGTCTGTGAAGTAGGAGCCGGAGTACTGGGTGACTAAGGAGTGGAATTGAAGACTGGAGGAAGAGATGTAAGTAAACAGGTAGTTGGATAAATTCTTATCTTACACCTGGAATTTGATTATAATAATCGAATCTCTATTCATTCTTTAATTAATATATAATCCTCTATAATGAGGATTATATACATAAAACATTATAATGTTTTCCCACCAAAACTCAAATGAAGAATGTGAAAAAAAAGTTGTCAGTTAAGTTCAGATTTTTCCTTACATTTAGTCACAGTCATACCACTGGAAAGAACATAGACACATCGCATTTAATATAACATATATATTTACTTATTTTTTCAAAATATAACTTAGTTACGTGCCTCATATGTTATTGCAGGGCAAAAAAAAAATGGCTTATACGTAAACTTATTATAGGTGGCATCATTTACTTTTCTTTCTTTTCTCTTTTCTTCTGAATTATGGTATGATTCCTGAGAAAGAGAATTGGAAAATAACACATCCTGTTTGTACTTGGAATAGATGAATTTTCAGAGGTCAAGGCATTCCCTATGAGATTTTATATTTATTGTGTTCTCATTTTGATGGGAAGGACACACCCACAAGCACATATATGTATACTTTGGATAACAGGAACAACAATTTTATAATCAAGTAGTGCCAAACAATAGTGCCTGTATTTATATTTGTATTTACAGCTTTTTATTGCTAAATAAAAATTATTATAATTGAGTTGAGAACCCTGGAAAAGGCAGAAGTCAAATTATTAATTAATATATAAATATTAATGTTATTAATAATTAAATTAAAATGTTGAATTTTTTCCAAGTTCAAATGCTGTCATGACTTGATTTGTAAATCCAGTGTCACAGTAGTCTGAAAAGAGATGTGGTAGGAAAACCTGAGGGGAAAATTAAATAGAAGACATAGGAGGAGAGAGTAGCAGTTTCTTGAGTATACCCTCTTATGTACCTTTGACTTTTGAAAGCATGTAACATTCTACCTATTTTTATATATAAACTAAGTGGCAACTCAAAAACTTAAAGAACACATAAACAAATGTCCTAATTGTAATTCCATTGACTACCATAAGCGCGCTATAGGGAAAGTAAGTGAAATAACAAACTAATCAAAGTAATTTATGAACACAGTATTTTTTTTAAGATTTTATTTATTTATTTGACAGACAGAGAGAGATCACAAGTAGGCAAAGAAACAGGTGGAAGCAGACTCCCTGCTGAGCAGAGAGCCCAATATGGGGCTCGATCCCAGGACCCTGAAATCATACCCTGAGCTGAAGGCAGAGCCTTTAACCCACTGAGCCACCCAGGTGCCCCAGAACACAGTATTTATATATCCTTAATCTTGAACAAAGTAGCATGTGAAGAATCACAGACAAATCCTGAAGTATTTTTAATAGGTTTGTTGATGGTACTAGTGTAGGCAAAACATTCGGAAACTATTTTAGATGCATTAAATAGTTGAATAAATGGGTAAATATTTTGACGTTGGGAACCAAACGTTTCACTATGGAAAACCAATAGATACTGAGTGCGGAAAAGGCAAATATAAGCCCAATAGGGACAGACTGTATTTCTTTGGAAAAGTGTCTGGTCATGTCTTCTGCCCATTTTTTGATGTGATTATCTGTTTTTTGAGTGTTGAGTTTGAGGAGTTCTTTATAGATCTTAGATATCAGCCCTTCGTCTGTAGTGCCATTTGCAAATATCTTCTCTCATTCTGTGCTTTGCCTGTTTAGCCATCAGGCAGATTCAAATCAAAACCACACTGAGATACCACCTTACACCAGTTAGAATGGCCCAAATCAATAAGACAGTAAACAACAAATGCTGGAGAGGATGTGGAGAAAGGGGAACCCTCTTACACTGTTGGTGGGAATACAAGTTGGTGCAGCCACTTTGGAAAACAGTGTGGAGATTCCTCAAGAAATTAAAAATAGAGCTACCCTATGACCTTGTAATTGCATTACCGGGTATTTACCCCAAAGAAACAGATGCAGTACAAAGAAGGGCCACATGTACCCCAATGTTCATAGCAGCAAAGGCCACAATCACCAAACTGTGGAAAGAACCAAGATGCCCTTCAATAGATGACTGGTTAAAGAAGATATGGCACATCTATACAATGGAATATTATGCCTCTATCAGAAAGGATGAATACCCAACTTTTGTATCAACATGGATGGGACTGGAAGAGATTATGTGGAGTGAATTAGGTCAAGTGGAGAGAGTCAATTATCTTATGGTCTGAAGTGTGGAGCATAAGGAAAAACATGGAGGACATTGTGAGAAGGAAAGGAAAGGTGAATGGGGGAAATCGGAGGGGGAGATGAACCATGAAAGACTGTGGACTCTGAGCAACAAACTGAGGGATTAGGAAGGGAGGGGGTGGGGGGGTAGATGAGCTCGGTGATGGGTATTGAGGAAGGCATGTATTGCATGGAGCACTGGGTGTGGTGCATGAACAATTAATCCTGTAACACTGAAAAAATAAAAGTATTTGGGGGGAAAAAGGAGTAGGATGTTTGCATTGTCTTACAGTGTCTCCCCACAGACTAATTATTAATTTCAAGGGAGAAAAACTCATAATTATACAGTGGGATTTCAGCACTATTTTAATGAAATGATCAAAATTGACATCACCAATGAAGGATAGATGGATATGATATGTCTCCAGATGTGATAACTTAGAAAGATACAGCACAACTATGCAGTATTCCAGCTGAGAATACATGATAACTACCTACTCATGAGAAAACATTAGATAAATGTAAGAGAGGAACATGTGACTTAAAAAAGGGGTCTTTACTCTTGAAAACATCAATGTCATAAAAAATCAAGAAAGACTATTGGAGATATTCAAGATCAAAGGAAACTAAAGAGAGATGGCAGATAGCACAATACCTGGCCTTGGACTGGATAATCTAATAGAGGGAGGAAATGGTGTAAAAGATATTATTAGAACAATGATAGTATTAAAACAATTGGAGTAGTGATACTAAAATAGATATAAGTATTAGATTAATGTAAATTATAAAACTAATAATTGTACTGTGATTACATAAGAGAACATCTTTATTTTTCATATTCAGGGGCAAAGGGCTATGTAATTTATTCTTACATGGTTATGTGTATATATAATTTTCCCCTAAGATCTGCAAGAAGGCAAGAATGTTCACTCTCACCACTTCTATTCATCATGGTATGAGAGGTTCTAGATAGTTCAGTAAGGCAAGAAAAAGAAATGAAAGCCATCCAGATTGGAAAATAAAAAAGTAGAACTATTAAGTGAGGTTAACACATTGCAGAATAGTAGGTGAACATACTAAAATTAATTTTGTGTATATACTAACAACATAAAATTGAAAATTTAAATTTAAAGAAATACCATTTACAATAGCATTAAGAGATAAAATACTTAACAAATCTAAAAAATATGTACAAGGCCTATACATTGAATATTTTAAAACTCTGATGAAAGATTTCAAAGGAAATTTAAATAAATAGAGATACACCTCATTTATGAAATGGAACACAAAATAATGTTAAGATGTCAAATTGGACTATAAATTTTATGCAGCTATGCTGTCTCAGTCAAAATCCTAGCAGGATTTTTTTTTTTTGGTAGGAATTGTCAAGCTCATTCTAATGTTCATATAGAAATACAAATCACCCTCGGGGCACCTGGGTGGCTCAGTCAGGCGACTGACTTTTGATTTTCATTCAGGTCATGATCTCAGGGTCATGTCAGGGCCATGTGATTGAGCTCCAAGTCAGGTTCCATGTCCAGTGTGGAGTCTACTTGAGATCCTCTCTCTTTCTCTACTCCTCTTCCCATTTGTACATGCATGCACACTCTTTCTTTCTCTCTGAAATAAATAAATAAATCTTTAAAAAAATACAAATCCCTCAGGATAGACAAAAACAACTTGAAAAAAAAAATAAAGTTGGATGATTAAGATTATCTGACTTTAGGACTTATTATAAATTAGTCAATATAGTGCAATCATAGTGTAAGGATAAACAAATAGACTGACAGAACATAATGGAAATTACAGAAGTAGACATATACATATATGGTCAATTGATAAAAAAAAAAAAAAGATGCAAAATCAATTCCATGGAGAAAAAAATAGAATTCTTACACTGTGCTGGAATAACTGAGTATCCATTTATTTAAAAAAATTTTTTGATAAAGGAAGTGTGTACCATTGGAGCAGAGAGCAGGAAATGAAGCCCAACCTGAGTCTAGAAGGAAATGGACACAAATAAAGGTGTGATAAATTAGAAATCCTGTTTTATTCTTCTTTGGTTTCTGAATTCTTTTAGATAAACTACCTCCTTTGAGAAACTCCATATGTATCTACATATCACACCCATAAGCTCTGCCTGATCAATAGTAAAGATGTACTTCACTTTTTGAAAGCAACTGTACTTGGGTATATTGATACACAAAGCACTGTCCATATTTAAAGTGCACAGTTTGGGCAAAGATGGTGGAGTAGGGGACCCTACTTCAACTAGTCCCCTGAATTGAGCCAGATATCTATCAAACCACTCTGAACACCCATGAAATCAGCCTGAAATGTAGAAAGATATATCTGGATCTCTACAAACACAATATCTTTGGTGGTTGGTTTTGAGGTATGAAGTGGAGAGCCATGATTCTGTGGGTGGAAATAGGAAAATAAACAGAAGGGGGATAGAGCCTAGAAGATCCTGCACTGCCAGAGTGCAAAAGCCTCCCGCACTGGGAACTGGGCACAGACTCACAGACTGGTAGTGGTGGGGAAAGGACTTTAGGGCAGTCCCCAGACTGAAATCTGAAACTGCAGGGACATGCATGCCAACCAGGGGTGGCTGGCACTTTTAGGACCACAAAGGGCAGAGATGTGCCTGGAGCCTGAAGTGAGGGCTGGGAGTGCTGTTGTGGGGTTCACAACCTAGGATGCTGTGTTTTTTAGCAGCACAGACAAAAATGGAGTCGGTATGGCTGGAAATCTCTTCTGAGACAAAGTTTGGATACAGTCACTTCTACTCTGATGCTCAGAAAAGAAGCGGAAAGCTGCCAGGGAAAGCCCCCTGAGAACAAAAGTCCCCCAAAACTGGTTTTCATTGAGCCCACCCCCAAATCTGCCCAAACAGGGTTGCCTGAGTACGGTGCAACAGGATCTTCCCCCAGAAGACAGGCTGAAAGAACAAGAGGCCAATCATTCTAAGGTCCGTATAAAACAGGTGCATCTTGCTTTGATTGTGGTCAGTAATTTAGAATTTGTGCATTCCCTCAACCACCCCTCAACAGAACAACTAAGAAGAGGAACACCCAACACAGGAAAGATTTAGAGACTGTGACCTCTGTCACAGAACTTTTGGATATGGATATAAACAAGATGTTGGAAATAGACTTCAGGGTAACAGTTATGAGGACAATAGCTAGGATAGAGAAAACCATTAATGGCAACAGAGAGTCTAAGGGCAGAAATGAGAGCTGATCTGGCAGAACTTAAAAATGTTATCTATGAGATCTAATCTAACCTAGATACTCTAATGGCTAGGGTAAATGAGGCAAAAGAACAAATTAGTGATCTAGAAGACAAACTGATAGAAAAGAAGGAACAGAGGGAGACCTGGAACAAACAGCTTAAAATCTATGAAAACAGAATTAGAGAAATAAATGATGCCATGAAACCTTCCAATGTCAGAATCATTGGGATCCCTGAGGGGGTGTAGAGAGAGCAAGGACTCGAAGATATATTTGAGCAAATCATAGCTGAGAACTTCTCTAATCTGGGAATGAAACAAGAATTTTTGTCCTAGAGGCAGAAAGGACCCCTCCCAAGATCAAGGAGAACATAACAATGCCTTTGCATGTAATAGTAAAACTTTCAAATCTTAGAACCAAGGAAACCATCTTAAAGGCAGTTAGAGGGAAAAGATTTCTTATGTACAGAGGGAAGAACATCAGAATAATGTAAGACCTGTCCACAGAGACCTGGCAAGCCAGAAAGGGCTGGCAAGACATATTCAGGGTACTAAATGAGAAAAACATGCAGCCAAGAATAACTTATCTGGCAAGGCTGTCATTCAGAATGGATAGAGAGATAAAGAGCTTCCAGGACTGGCAGAAAATGAAAGAATATGTAACCATTAAGCTGATCCTGCAAGAAATTTTAAGGGGGTTCTATAAAAGGAGAAAGAACCCAAAAGTTATATAAAACAGAAATTTACAGAGATGATCTATAGAAAAAAGGCAGGCAACATGATGACAATAAAATCATATCTTTCAATAGTCACTTTCAACAGGAATGGCCTAAATGCTCCCATAAAATGGCACAGGATTTCAGATTGGTAAAAAGACAGGACCCACCCATATGCTGTCTACAAGAGATTCTTTTTGAACCTAAAGATAAATCCAGACTGAAAGTGAAGGGTTGGAGAACCATCTTTCATGCCAGTAGACCTCAAAAGAAAGCTGCGGTAGAAATTCTCATATCAGAAAAATTAGATTTTAAGCTAAAAACTGTATTTAGAGATATAGAAGGACACTATATCATTCTTAAAGGGTCTGTCCAAAAAGAAGATCTAACAACTGTAAATATCTATTCTCCCAAAATCGTAGCAGCCAACTGTGTAAAACAACTGATAACCAAAATAAAGAGACATATTGATAATAATGCATTAATAGTAGGAGACTTCAACACTCCACTTTCAGTAATAGACAGGTCATCTAAGCAGAAAATCAACAAAAAAACCAAGAGCTTTGAATGACCCACTGGATCAGATGGACCTCATAGGTATATACAGAACATTCCACCCTAAAACAACAGAATACTCATTCTTCTCAAGCACACATGGAATTTTCTCCAGAATAGACCAAATGCTAGGTCACAAAGCAGGTCTCAACCGATACCAAAAGATTGAGATTATTCCCTGCATATTCTCAGAACACAATGGTTTGAAACTGAAACTCAATCACGAGAAAAAGAAATTCAAACAATTGGAAGCTAAAGACCATCCTGCTCAAAAATGTTTGGGTCATCCAGGAAATCAAAGAACTTAAACAATTCATGGAAACCAAAAAGAACAAAAACACATTGGTCCAAAACCTATGGGATACGGCAAACCGGTCCTAAGGGGAAAATACATAGCCATCCAAGCCTCATTAAAAAAAAAAAATAGAAAAATCCTGAATACACAAACTATCTTTACACCTCAAAGAACTAGAGAATCAATAGTAAATTAAAGCTACTCATGCACGAGAAGGGACATAATTAAGATTAGAGATCAATGAATTAGAAACCAGAAATACAGTAGAACACATCAATAAAGCTAGAAGCTGGTTCTTTGAAAAAATTAATGATATCCATAAACCACTGGTCAGACATATCCAAAAGAAAAGAGAAAGGACCCAAATTAGTAAAATTATGAATGAAAGTGGAGAAATCATGAGTAACACCAAGGAAATAGAAACAATTATCAGAAATTATTATCAACAACTATTTGCTAATAAATTAAGCAACCTGGAAGAAATGGATGCATTCCTGGAAACCTATAAACTACCAAGACTGAAACAGGAAGAAATTGATAACCTTATAGACCAATACCCAGTAATGAGATTGAAGCAGGGATCAAAAACCTCCCAAAAAACAAGAGTCTAGGACCTGATGGATTCCCTGGGGAATTCTACCAAATAATACCTATTTAGTAGTTTTCAAAATATCTGAAGCTGTTTCAAAAAATAGAAACAGAAGGAAAGCTTCCTGACTCATTCTATTAGGCCAGCATTACCTTGATCCCCAAGTAGGCAAAGACCACATCAAAAAGGAGAACTTCAGACCAATATCCCTGATGAATATGGATGCCAAAATTCTCAACAAGATCCTAGCTAATAGGATCCAATAGTACATTAAAAGGATTATCCACCATGACCAAATGGGATTTATGCCTGGGATGCAAGGGTGGCTTGACATTCATAAATCAATCAGTGTGATAGAACACATTAATAAGAGGAGAGAGTAGAACAATTTGATCCTCTCAATTGATGCAGAAAAGGCATTTGACAAAATACAGCATCCTTTCCTGATTAAAACTCTTCAGAGTACAGGGATAGAAGGAACATTCCTCAATTTCATAAAATACATTTATGAAAAACCCACATCAAATATCATTCTCAATGAGGAAAAACTGAGAGCATTTCCCTTAAGATCAGGAACATGACAAGGGTGCCCACTCTTGCCACTATTCTTTAACATTGTACTAGAAGTCCTAGCAACAATAATCAGAGAACAAAAAGAAATAAATGTATTCAAATTGGCAAAGAAGAAGTTAAACTCTCTTTCTTTGCAGATGACATAATACCTTATGTGGAAGACCCAAAATCTCAACCTCAAATTACCAGAACTTATACAGCAATTCAGTAATGTGGCAGGATACAAAATCAATGCATGGTAATCAGTTGCTTTCTTATATACACTAACAATGTAACTGTAGAGAGAGAAATAGAGAATCGATTCCATTTACAATAGCACCAAAAACTATGATACCTTGGAATATACCCAACCAAAGAGGCAAAGGATCTATATTCTGGGAACTACAGAACACTCATAAAAGAAATTGAAGAAGACAGAAAAAGATGGAAAAACCCTCCATGCTCATAGCTTGGAAGAATAAACATTGTTAAAATATTTATACTGCCCAGAGCAATCTATACTTTCAATGCCATCCTTGTCAAAATACCTATGGTATTTTTCAAAATTCTGGAACAAACAATCCTAAAATTTGTATGGAATCAGAAAAGAACCTGAATCAGCAAGGAAATGTTGAAAAAGAAAAACAAAGCTGGGGGCATCATGTTGCCTGATTTCAAGCTTTACTCCAAAGCTGTGATCACCAAGAGAGCTTGGTACTGGCACAAAGGTGGGCATATAGACCAATGAAACAAAAATAGAGAGCTCAGATATGAACCCTCAATTCTATCTTCAACTAAGCTTTAATAAAGCAGGAAAAAATATCCAATTGAAAAAAGACAGTCTCTTCAATAAGTGATGCTGGGGAAATTAGACAGTTATATACAGAAGAATGAAACTTGGCCATTCCCTTATACCATGCACAAAGATAAACTCAAAATGGATGAAAGACCTCAATGTAAGACAGGAATCCATCAAAATCCTAGACATGAACATAGGCAGTAACCTCTTCAACATTAGCCACAGCAACTTCTTTCTAGAGATGTCTCCAAAGGCAAGGGAAACAAAAGTGAAAATGAACTTTGGGGACTTCATCAAGATAAAAAGCTTCTGCACAGCAAAAGAAGCAGTCAACAAAACAAAGAGGTAACCCATGGAATGGGAGAAGATATTCACAAATGACACTATAAACAAAGGGCTGATATCCAAGATCTATAAAGAACTTCTCAAGCTCAACCCCCAAAAAACAAACAAGTCAAAAAATGGGCCGAAGACATGAACAGATACTTCTCAAAATAAGACATACAAATGGCTAAAAGAAAAATGAAAAAAATGTTCATAATCATTAGCCATCAGGGAAATTCAAATCAAAACCATAGTGAGATACAACCTTATGCCAGTTAGAATGGCAAAAATTGACAAGGCAAGCAATAACAAATGTTGGAGAGGTTGTAGAGAAGGGGGAACCCTCTTATACTGTTGGTGGGAATGCAAGTTGGTGCAGCCACTTTGGAAAACAGTGTGGAGGCTCCTCAAAAAATTAAAATAGTGCTACCCTATGACCCAGCAATTGCACTACTGGGTATTTACCCCAAAGATACAGATGTAGTGTAAAGAAGAGCCATGTACACCCCAACATTTATAGCAGCAATGCCCACCATAGCCAAACTCTGGAAAGAGCCAAGATGCCCTTCAACAGCCAAATGGATAAATAAGATGTGGTCCATATACACAATGGAATATTATGTAGCCATAAGAAAGGATGAATACCCAACTTTTGTATCAACATGGATGGAACTGGAGGAGATTATGCTGAGTGAAATAAGTCAAGCAGAGAAAGTCAATTATAATATAGTTTCACTTATTTATGGAACATAAGGAATAGAGCATGGAGGGCATTAGGAATAAGAAAGGAAAAATGAAGGGGGGGAAATTAGAGGGGGCGACAAACCATGAGAGACTATAAACTCTGAGAAACAAAGAGTTTTAGAGGGGTAGTGGGTGGAGGGATGGGTAAGCTCGGTGATGGATATTGAGGGCATGTGTTGCATGGAACATTGCGGGTTATACACAAACAATGAATCACAAAACACTACATCAAAAACTAATCATGTAGTGTATGGTGACTAACATGACACAATAAAAAAGAAATCTTGATTCATGCTTTTCTCCATATACAAAAATAAACTCAAGATATTTCATAGACCTCAGCAAAACACCCAAACCCATAAAACCGCTAGAAGAAAATAAGAGAGAAAATCTTTTTATTTTGGATAAAGTTTTCTTAGATATAACACCAAAATCACAATATATAATATATCGAAGAAATAGTTGATATATAGAACATCATCAAAATTGAGCACTTTGGCCTTTGAACAACATCATTAAAGAAATGAAAAGAGAAACCAAGCATGGCAATAAAATATTTGCAAACCACACATCTAGTAGAGAACTCGTGTTCAGAATATATAAAGAACTCTCAAAACTGAATAATGAAACAATAAACAACCCAATTAAAAAAAAAAGAGTGCTTTGGCAGGACATAGACTAAAATTGGAATAATACAGAGTAGATTAGCATGATTCCTGCAGAAGGATGACACACAAATTTATGAAGCGTTCCACATTAAAAAAAAAAAAGATTTGAATAGACACTTTATTAAAGACTGTGTGTGTGTATGTGGTAAGAAGTACATGAAAAAATGGTATCATTAGTCACTGGGGAAATACAAATTAGAACAATTAGGTAACACTGCACACCTTTTAGTAAGTCTAAAATTAGAATGTTGATGAGGTCTTAAAATGTCGATGAGAATGTATAACAACCGAAACCTTCCTGCACTGCTGGCACAAATGGAAAATGATACAAGTGCTTTGAAAAATAGTTTTTAGTTCCTTAGGAACTTAAATATACTTTTACCATATGACCCAGTCATTGCATTTCCAGCTATTCACTCATACAAAGAAAGCATATATCTATATTTGCTCAGACACGTTATTTGCAATAACTCTAAACTGGAAACAATCCCTATTTCCAACAACAGGTCAATGGATAGCAAATCATAGAATTTGGTATATAATCCTATATAATGGAATACTGCTCAGTTATAAAAAGTAATGAACTATGGAGTCAGTCACCAATCTTGATACACAGGAAAATAATTATGCTGAGTGAAAGAAACCAAACTTCTAAAAAAGTGTGTAATATATGATTCTACTTTTATGAAATTCTATAAAATGCAAATTCATCTATAATGACAGAAAGCAAATATATGGTTTACTGGGATGGTGGGATGGGTAAAGTATACACAATACCTTTAGGGATATAAAATATTTAAAATATTTTATATTTATTTAAAAAAAAGGTCAAATGTAATTAATTATGTAATTAATTAATTATGTAATTAATTAAGTAAAGTCCCCTCTTAATGCATATAAGAAAATACTTCAATAAGACAAATTTTTAAAGAGAACTATAGATTTGAAGGACTCTTTACAAATCAGTCATTATTAAAGAATTACTTTCTCCCTTGAAGCTACTGCTGAGACACACATCATTTTTAAAATATGGAAATTTTGTAACTTTTTCTGCAAAGTTTTTAATTAATTTGTGTGCCTGAGTATATTCCTAGCAAGTAACTCATTTAAGGAAAATGAATTTTTTTGAAATTTTTTTTCTTCAAAGAAAAAGAAATGCTACATATAATGAGAATATGGCCTTAGGAAAAGAGGCAGATGGTTTTAATTGCTGGGAAAGTTCATGGAAATATATTAGTAACCACGTGTTCTATATAGAAAATCACCTCCTTAAGCTGCTCAATTTCACAAATGTGTAAAGAATAGCTAGGTAGCAAAACAACCTACAAAAGATGTGATAGTCTAAGTCCTAGAACCTGTGAATAAGTTAAATTCCAGGGCAAAAGAAATTAAAGAAGCCGATGGAATTCAGGTGACTAATGAGTGGGCTTTAAAATAGAGTGATTATCCCAGATTATCTGCATGGACCCAAGGTAATCCCAAAGTTTCTTAAATGTGGAACAATGAAGCAGAAGCATTAGTGTCAGAGTAATATGATGTGCAAAAGATTCAAACAGCCATTGCTGACTTTGAAAATGGAAGGAAGCCACACATCAAGTAATGTGGCAGCCTTTAGAAGTTGGAAAGGGCAAAGAAACATTCTTCTCTGGAATCTCCAGAGAAGAATACAGCCCCGCCAACACCTTGATTTTAGCTTGTGAAGACTTATTTTGGACTCCTGATCTCCAGAATTGTAAGATAGTAACTGTGGGTTGTTTTAAACCACTAGGTGTGTAGCATTTTGTTATAGCAGCAATAGACAATTAATACAATCTTTATATTTTGAATTAGTATAAAAGACTATGGTGCTGCCTTCCAGGAAATTGCCATCCTGGGCTTTAAGTTACACAAATGAATGTATGGAAAGACAGTTTTCCTCAAGTTGCCTTATAAACTAAATATTCGCTGTGTAGTATCTGTTGAGATTAAACTAGTTACCTCAAATTAAAATTTATGAGCTAAGAAAAAAGGTGACAAAAGTGACAAGTAATCAATATTACCTCAAAAATCCTTTAATTTGTTAAACAGGAGATTGATACCTTGTGTTCTTCCTTAATAGTTTTGATGGCTTTGTCAACAGGTGCTCTAGTGAAGGTGGAAAAAAGTCTTGAATTTTAATGAAAATAAATCTTGCTGTCACCTCCTAAATGGACAGAGATCTGCTACTATGGCAAGTGCAATTTGTTTAGAACTTCCATACATGATTCCCTTGCCAAAGATAACATTATTATTATTTTATTACTATTATTATTACCACTACTATTACCATTAATATTTTAATGCTTCAATTACCTATAGAAAGCTACAACTTTTTTCCTTTGAAGATTTCATATATCAAAATAAAGAGCACCATTCAAATTTATAAAATTCTCCAATTATTTTATTAAAAATGGTGTGGTTTATTTTGGCACAGTGTATGTTTTTGAAACATTCTAAAAAACCACAGCAAGAGAAAGAAAACTATACAGGCCCTCCCCACCCACTCATCATCGCCACCAAAAGACTGAGTTTTTAACTGACACCCTGAATGGAAATATATTAACTTCTCATTCTTTTATCCAGAAGTCATGTCTAACACTGCCAATGTGTAATACGTGTTCTGACCACCCTATTCTTGACCTCATATGGCACCTGTCCTCAAATGAAATGGAAGCATTTATAAGGGAACTAGAAATGGTGAGTGTGATTAGGATATGACAGCCAAAGAGGGTTTTTTTAAAAAATATTGTTTATTCCAAAAAAGCATGCCCTTCACTGTTGTAGAATTATCTCTTGATGTTTTTCCACTTAAAAATTTACCAACCACTAAAAAGAAAGGATAGTTATATAGTATGAAGGAAGTGCTAAATATAGCTACAATGGCAATCATAGTATTGCAATGATATGTAAATTTATCAAATTAACATGTTGTACACCTCAAATTTATACAATGTTACATATAAAGTATACATATTTAATAATTCTTTTATGTAAAAGACAGGACAAGTTTATATTGTCTTAATACTCATTGGACAGTTTATATATGGATCAATGTTTATACACACATCCAAAGAAATAAACAATTGACCAAGTTCTCATGAGATTTGAACCTCCAACAATTACTTTCCTTATGAAATATAGCTGAAAAATTTGCAATTTACTATGTATATAGAAAACCATTTGGGCTAGGCAAACTCATCTGGTGATTAATTTTTATTATACTTTTTTTGTTTTTTAAAGATTTTATTTATTTATTTATTTGTCAATGAGAGCAAACAAGCAGGGGGAGCAGCAGGCTCCCCAATGAGCAGGGAGCCCATTGTAGAACTCGATCCCAGGACCTTGGGATCATGACCTGAGCCTCAGGCAGATGCTTAACCAACTAAGCCACCAAGACACACCTAATTTTTATTCCACTTTTTCAAGGAGAATAAGAATGCAAGAACATTTATGTATTTTCTCTTGATTTGATAATTATATCTAGTGTTTGAAGCCTCTTATTACCATTCTCTTATCCTTTATTATCATATTTACTTGGTAGAAATATCAGTGTAACAAGATTTTAATGAATTTGGTTAACCTTTCTCATTCTATTCTGACCAACATAACCATATTGAATTATAAATATAAAATCATATTTAGTACCTTCTACATGTTGTAGATTCCATGAGCTATAAGAAGAATTCTAAGATAAAATTAGATTGGAGAAAAGCAGACACTGTGTAGTTATACTAATGAATATGAGAATAAATTAAATGCAATTATCCAAAAAAAAATTTTTTTTAAAAAGGGTGTGGTATCAGACTTTGAGGTCTATGTTGAAAAGAAATAATATATAATATCAAATATTGACCACTTTCTCTACATCAGTTTCTTCCCTGATATCTTCCCAAGATATTCATATATCTTGAATATACTGAAATATATTCAGTTTTTTTTTCTTTTCTTGCTCTTATTTCATTTTTGTGCTAGCTAGCCTCAATCTTTAAGTTTTTCATAAGTAAAGGGAAAGACTAAAAGAAAGAGTTAACTTTAATTGGGGGATATTTCTGAAAGATTTTCAACCAATGAAAGATAATTCAGTTCAAAGTTAGAAAGGAAAATATAATAATCAAGTAACTGGCAGTTGTCCACAGGAAAAGATTGTTCATGAGCCGGCAGGATTGGAACACTTAAGAGAGATGGAAGCTGTGGGTGGAAAGTCACTGCCTACATTAAATGAAGTGGGTTTTGGCACTGCTTTTGACTTGATGTCGGATTCTCTGTCTGAACACTTTTGTCTTCCCAGACAGTCAGTCTCACTGAGGGCAGCAGAGTGAAGGTGGGGGCAGGGAAACCAGTTGCAGCAATGTCCTTTGGACTTGCCAGCTCCCTGGAGGGGATTGTTAGAGGCCCAGCTGAGTCTCATCACAGTCATGGAAAAAAGCTTTCAGTCAGTGGTCTGATCCTGGGAACATATTCCTGAGAGAATCAAAATGGCTTCCACACTCACAGACTTACTCTGTCATGTGTATTTTGTGTTAGGACACTTTACGGCTCTATAAATTCATACTTTTTTGACATATTTATCGAAATCAATATGTACTCCAATTAATGTTGAAATAATATTGAAAAAATGCTGTTAACAAATAGGTATTTGTTGATCTCTTGTCACTGGAAATTAGTGTATTAAACACTGAATTTCTTAAACCCAAAGAGAATTGGAAACTTTTTAGGCCTATCTGGGTGTTAAACAACTCCTGAGAAAATGATTTACTGGATAATAATTAATAGTATCTTGGGAAATAGGAGAACTAGGACATAGTTCATAAAACATCTGCCTTTATTTTAGAATAAAATATTATTTCCTTTAACATTTAGTGAAAATTGTAAGTATAATGAGTACCACACCTGCTGCTTATAATATATGAGATCCTGCATTATTACCATTTAGTTATATGTCTTTTTGCTAACTAGAGCACCTGAATTTCCCTATTATCATGAATCTTCAGACCAATGAACTTCTCTGAATTTTAACTTTCAAGTTCTAAAATGGAATTTATTATTATTCTTGTATGGTAAGTAAATAAGATATCTTAAAACGTGGATTTAAAAGAGCCTTAAATGAACACATCATCACATATATTCTCCTGATATCATATCAAATTGTTGCATTTTACCTTAAAATTACCTTTTAAGGATAGTAAGAGGAGAAAATAAAAGATGACTAGGAAAAAGAGAAAAGGGGTGGAGAGAGAAGAAGCAAAGAATGACTGAATACTGCTTCTAGTGTAGACATGTACAAACCTGTTCATTATTTTTCACATCCCATATCATTTTCTCCAGGCTTTCCAAGCCAAATAACAGAGATAATTTGCACTAACTCCAAATGGCACCACTTTTACCTATTCTCCAAAACTATCATGCTCTGAGTTGTGTACAATTATGTATTTAGAGGTTGGGGTTGGTGAGTGGAGATTAAGGCTCTCTGGATACTGAATAGCCACAGAAAAAAGAAGTAGAAGGGTTCAAAAAAACAAACTTCACAAGGTTGCCTTTATCTGAATTTGTATATCTTACTCTTTTCATATGCTTATTATAACTACTGCATTTTAGAAGGGTATAGAAACTTGACTAAAATTATGAATTTTTTTCCTAAGATTTTCTTGCAGAACCTGAACATTTTTATTTATCTACAAAGTTGCTGAGTTTTAGTCCATCCAAGTGTCAGGTACTGTTACATAATTTACATTGTGCAATTATCAGGATAGATTACCTTCTGCTGCAAAACAAAGAATCTCTACTTTAAGCCAATCTTAGTGGCTTAAAACAACAGCGATCTATTTCTTCTTCATGGTAAATGTGTAATCCAGGTTGGAAAAGGACAACCTGCTCATTGGAGTTGCTCAGGAGACCACCTTGATTGAAACTGTTGCTATCTAAACATGAGGCTTCAAGTTTAGGTTTGGTAGGATCAAAGAACGTGGAGAATTGAATTTCTTAAGTGCTTCTACTTGGTGTGACACTTCACTTTCATTCACATTTCAATGGCCAAAGCAAGCACTATGGCTATGTATAACTTAGAGAATGAATGTTCCAGGAAGGCGAGGAGAATCAGAAATCTCTGGGAACAATATTAATATCTATCACAGTCTGCTTTTCTGATTATCAAATATTCTGTTCACTCTCCTTCCCAAACGTAGAACATACCCATCCCCACCTAAAAGTGACAACATAAAAGTCCATTCCAGTCACGGTGTGGAATTTAGAATCCAGGATCTCTGAGTAATGTGCATTGGTTTATTCATCAGGTCTTAATGTGGCTTCCCTTGATCTGGAGAATAGGGAGCTAAAATCAGTGAAAATGTGCTACCTTCCCAACCAGGTAGACACACGATATGCAATGGTGGGAAAGGAAAACAATAAACACTCCCATTCAGAAAGGGAAAAAATAGGGAACTTTCTATAAACTCTGGCTCACAGCAATTCTAAAATTCCAATGGGAAAATTTTATGAGTTTCCCTACCCTGGGGGTATGGAATGTTCCTTAGTTGTGCCCTTATTGCATTCACTGGGAGGAACTCCTTTGTTCACTGTTTTTCAAGTCACTAGCTACAGCCACTGGGAGTATTCTTTTTCCAATATATTTCTTGGCCACATCTTAAGTGGTCACTGGGGAATAAGTACTTGCTTTCTTAACTCATTTTCTGCCTATATAAGATGGGACCCAAAAGGTCATTTAAAGTCTGGAAGAGGAGAGGAACAGACTCCTCAGATACTCAATGAGATTCTGATCTATGTGTTTTTAGTCAGCTCCTTGGCCTAGTAACCAGATTAATCCTATTTTTTGAGATATACTTCCTAGAACTGCTACATTTCTTTTTTTTTCTCTTCCACATTCTCTCTCTCTCTCTCCTTAGGGTCAGGTACTTTGGTACCCTAGGATCTAATAATAATGAATTATTTTTCTAGTTGAAAGGACTTAAGAGTTTTCACCCCTAATTTACTCCTTATCCAAGTGTAATTTAATCAGTTGAAAGGTTTTAGTGGATTTTGGTTCCACAAAGTATTTCTCAATGAAAGATAAGACTTCCATTGTTCGGGATGAAAAAGTAATGTCTGGACTCTTTCTATTTCCTTTCCCCTCTGCTTTGGAAACTGACTAGTTCTTTACTGAGTTCAATTGTTTCTTGCCAAACTATCCAGTGGTTACCAAAACACATAACCAACATTTTGCTTTCCAACGTATTCCTTTGGAGCTACAAGTGCATTGGGAACATGATCTGCCTTTCATGTTATTATAGGCCTTAGCAAATGTTTCACCATGCTGTAAAGCACAAATCTCTATCTTTTCAGTTTCCAGTATGATGCCCTACCACCAGCTATTAGATCCCAATGAAATAGTAACATGTTTTAGATTTTTATTAGGGAATCAGCATGCTTTAGGTACAATTTGTCTTGATATTAATCAAGACAATCAATTGGTAAGAAATAACCCCCAAACTTCAAATGTTTAAAGTAACAAAGTCACAAGGCAGTTGCTTTCCTATTTACTAGCAATTAATAATTAGAGTGTGAAATTTAAAAAAAAGATAGCATTTACAATAGCACCAAAAAGAAAGATGAAATAATTAGTTTTAAATCTATAAAATATGCACTGAATCTCTATGTAGAAGATTGTAAATTATTGATGAAAGAAATCAAATAATATCCTAATAAATAAGAAAGATATTTTCGTGGATTGGAAAATGGAATATGGTTAAGATGTCAGTTCTTCCTAGCCCCATCTATAGGTTAAACATAATCCCAATCAAAATCTCCACAAGCATTTTTGCAGCTATGAAAAATTTATTCTAAAATTATATGGAAAAGTAAAGGACCTAGAATAGCCAACACAGTTCTGAAAAACAAGACAAAAATCCAAGTACTCTCAATATTACATTTCAAGATTTATTATAAAGCTACTGGAATCAAAACAGTCTGGTATAAGAAAAAAATGGAACCCAGATTAAAGGTACAGAATAGTGAACCAAAAAGTAGACCCACACAGATATAGTTAATTGATTTTTGACAAAAACACAAAGGTAATTCCATAAAGATAAGAGTCTTTTCAACAACTGGTGTTGAAATAATTAGATATCCTTACGTAAAAATATGAACTCACACACAGAATTCACATCTTAACACCAAATCAATTCAAAAAGGACCAAAGATAAATATAAAGTACAAAGCTATAAAACTAGGAGAAAATTATGAAGAAATCTGTCTGAATGGCCTTGTGTTTGGTTATGACCTTTCAGGTACCAAAAGTACCATCCATGGAAGGAAAACAAATATACTTCATTAAAACTAAGGACTTTTGCTCTGTGAGGGATACTAAGAGAATGAACAGAAAAGCCACAGACTGGAGAAAATATTTGCAATTTACATATTTCTTAAAGGACTTACATACAGAATATACAAAACAGCATAAGTTTATTTTGTGCTGATGCTACACACATAGTTGCAGATCAGTAGGGGTTTTGCTCGTCATGGTCACTCAGGGACTCAAACTGATAAATGCTCCGCTGTCATATTAACAGGAGGCTTTAGGGTTGTTAGCTTTGTCAGCTGAAGAGATCATGGAGAATTGGGCAACTATTCTCACTAGTAATTGGCATGGCACCTCCAATTACCTTTCATGGGCTAAATAAAATAGTAAGACCTAAGATGTGCTCTCAGAAGAAAATTTCTGGTATAAAGAACTGGAAATTTTATTGAGCACTAGTAAGTATTCCATATCAGGTTACTCACATATACCCAAATAGACGATAGACCATTTAGATGATATTTATTAAACATTGCAAATTTAGGTCAAACTCCCCACCCTCACAAAAATGGCCATGTTGCAATAAATTGTGAAATATTAAAAAAATTGCATATATAAAATTAGAGATTTCATGGTATAGAAACCTACTTCCCATCCTTGCAAGAGATTGAAAGTAAAAGCATTAAAATATTCAATTTTTATTTTAAATGTTGGATTGTAATTTAATCATTAGGTATCTATCTTAGAAAATTGTGAGATCTTTGAAAAGACAGAGAAAAGATAAAATTATCTTTTAAAAGTGACTGTATACATCCAAGATCTTTAGAAACAAAATAACTTTAGAGGAATGTTTAATAGATCCATGTAAATCCCAGTAGCTTCTTCTAAAGTTGCTAAATTTTTTCCTTCAATTAGATCTCTAAAGTGAACTTAAAAACAATGAAAACATGAGAAGGCCACATGAGGGGTTCCTGAGTCAAAGGAAAATCATCACATTCAACTGGAGTTGTAAAAGTTTTTATGTTGAAAGAACATCCACTTGAGAAATGCAAATAAATTATTCAAATTTTACTCACTTCCATAGATATTTTAACATTAAAAAAATAACTTACTAACACAACCAGCTATCATTTAAATAGGTCAGACCTCTAAGATTTTATGTAAACTTCAGTGGTTTTACTTCTTTAGGATTTTTCCACCCTTCAGTTAAATTCAGTATAGAAGTTTAATTAATTAATTTCAATTAATTAAATTAATTTTTATTGATTAAATTTAAAAGTTTTTTCTTTCAGCAAAGAGTGTAAACCTATTACTGGAATAAGAAACATCAAAAAAAATGGAGTGATCGGGAAGTATGCTTCCCCAGCTCCATGAACTTAACTGATGAAATAAGTGCAAGGTGCCACAGAGGCTTAGTAGGTTAAGCATCTGAGCTTTGATTTCAGCTCAGGTCTTGATCTCAGGGTCGTGAGTTCAAGTCCCATGTTGGGCTGGGCTCTACACGGAGCCTACTTTAAAAAAAAAAAAGAAAGAAAGAGCGAAAGAAAGAAAGAGAGAAAGAAAGAAAGAAAGAAAGAAAGAAAGAAAGAAAGAAAGAAAGAAACACAAGTTCAGTGAACATTAGTATTACTATATTAGCTAACCATAAATTCAGGGGGAAAAAAATCACTAATCGTTAATCAATTTGAGTTTTCTTCTTCCATTTCAGTACAATCAAGAATCATAGGCAAACACCACATAAAGTTCTGTTTGGTTTTGTTGTTGTTGTTTTTCACAATAATCAGCTTTTAAATTTTGTTTTCATAGTTAGTACTATCACAAATTGTTGGCCTAAAAAAAACAAACTGACAAGAAGTTTCTATAGATCTCAGTTCTAAAAAATAGATGAAAGTAACCCCAGCTAAATTCTGAAAAGATATTCAAGTTTATGGTCTCAGTGATAAATTGTGGGAAGTAGGGATAAATGACAGCTCAGCGTTATAAACTATATGCTTTTTGAAAAAAATGACATCTCGAATGTTGTCTTAAACATTTCAGGGTTTTTCGAGGCTCACAAGCAAATTTACCCACAAAGAAATTGTTTATTAGTCCTTCAAATGAATTTTCAAATTAAATGAATATTCATTTTAGTTCACCAAGTTTGAGTTTGGCCCAATCCACATTTGATTGTTGCCATTTCCTTTCCCATTAACTAAAAATGATGACACAAAATGTCCTTATCCACATCTCACAAATACATATGCATATGTTTCTCTATACACTATAACCAATTTTCTTGATACACACAAAAGAAAAGAAAGCACAGGCTAAAAATCTAGGTAGAGTGATAAAAACAGATATTAACATTTTTATTTTCAAATTCTTTTAGCTACATGACATTGGGCAAGTCATTTAACCACTTTTGCCTTAGATCCTTTAACTCTAAAATGAAGAAAACTATAAAATGTACCTCAAAGGGTTTTTGTGAGAATTACATGAGTTAAAATACATAAAGAATAAATCCTGGCATATAGTTAAGTAAAAGTTGGATAAGAGTCAATATTATCAAGTGCATTATGTGGTATTCATGAAATTGTGATGACCAGTTTCTTTTACATCCTTCTATCCAGATTTCCTTCATATTGATCACTTAACCTGGTACAAGTCAACTTCTAAAATACTTTATGAATGCTTTTCTCCAGGTCTTGCTATTATCTCAGCCGGTATTATTCATTTTCATCATTGTGATTCTTTTACTCAAACTATTATCCCCTTCAGCTGTCCATTTCCCAACTCCTCTGTATATATCCAGGAATTACTTGTCACCCAAAGGCAAGATCAGTTTTACAGGTTGTTGACAGCTATTTTAGAAAGAAAATATATCCCCCTTTTGAGTTTTTATGATATTTAACATATTCTTAAAAATTTAGAGCTGTCTAGAGCATCTGTTACTGTTGGCTAATTAGCACCAGAATGCCCATCTTTATATAAGCTATATCAAAATCAAAATTCATGTCTGTTGACAGATATTTTTTGAAGGATTGAGGGACACAATTTAATAACTTTATTCTCCACTTAGTTCTGATTATCTGATGGCTTCAAATTAACTTTGCCTTTGTTTTTTTCTCATTTACTTCTACAGATGTTTGACTATAATACAGCTATAGTAACATTTAACAACTTTTTTTTTGAGTGAAATATTCTATGGGAAAACCAGTTGCCGTGTTATTTCTCAGTTGCAGAGATTGTTTTTTTGTACTTAGGACTCCTGCCAATTAAGGATGGTTTCCTTTTGTCTCAATAGGAGGAGATAAGGCAAAATTTTACCTTTTTAATTTGTGAGTCAGAAAAAGAGAGAGAAAGAAGGTTCAGAGGTTTCTACTAGAGCTGATGATGATTGCACAAGGTCTGTTCTGGGGGATTGCTACGTCTCCTGCCTGTGTGGGCAGTCATGTTAGAGAGTTTGTGACCTCATCCCTCTCTTGCTTCATCAATCCAGTGGTAGCATCCTTAGGCTGGCTTCTGGCCTTCAGCATGGAATGGTGGGATAAAGTGAGCTAATCCAATCAGATTCATTCTTGTAAAATCTGAATCAGATGCATGAAAATGATTTACCACTTAGGAAAAAAGGCAGAACTTGAAAAATTACAATGCACAACGAATATAGCAAATATATAGCATTTATATACAGCATGCTAAAATTATGAGAAATCAAAGAAAATTTCTTGTGAGAAATACATTAAGAGAAAAACCCTGTGGCTCATGAGAGAAAAAGATGAATGCTAAAATTTCCTGAGTATGTGCCACCATTCTGGTCCTCATTGCAGTCCTTCCCTGTGACCTCTAACAACTTCAAGAAGTTTGTTTATGTATTTTTATTTTTTTAACAGCCACATATATGAATTTTTATATAAGGGCCAATATGCCTAGGTAGAAGCAGTAGATAGTATGCATGAAGTATGCTAATTTTCATTATCTGGAGGAAATGAGAACTAGGAACAAATTTCCTAATGATGAATTATTTAGCACTGGAATGCATTGGAAAAGGACTTTCTGGAATGGCTTAGACATGGAGGGCATCGTGAGAAGGAAGGGAAGGGCGAATGGGGGGAAATCGGAGGGGGTGTTGAACCAGGAGAGACTGTGGACTCTGAGCAACAAACTGAGGGTTTTGGAGGGGAGGGGGTGGGGGGGGTTAGCCTGGTGGTGGGTATCGAGAGGGGCACGTACTGCATGGAGCACTGGGTGTGGTGCATGAACAATCAAT
>CM052810.1:134217398-134266662 GCA_028533885.1 Nasua narica | reverse complement strand
GTATGTATTAGTTTTCTATTACTTTTTTTAAGATTTTATATATTTATTCATGAGAGAGAGAATCTCATGAGAGAGAGAGAGAGAGGCACAGAGGGAGAAGCAGGCTCCCTGCAGAGCACGGAGCCTGATGCGGAACTCAATTCCAGGACCCTGGGATCATGACCTGAGCCAAAGGCTGATTCTTAACCGACTGAGCCACTCAAGCACACTAGTTTTCTATTTCCATGTAACAATGATTACAAATGTAATTACTTAGAACAGTGTCCATTTATTGGTTCAGTTTTATTGGAAGGACAGAAGTCTGGTATGGTGTACCCGTATTCTCTGCTTAGGGTATTACAAGGCTGAAATCAAGGCATTGCCTGATTGAACTCTCCTCTGTGAGTTCAAAGGAAATATTACTTCCAACTTCATTCTTCTTGTTCCTTGAAGTTGCAGGCCTGAGGTCTTCATTCCCTGCTAGCTATCAGTAGACAGCTGCTCTCAGCTCCTAGAGATCACATGTACAAACTGCGCCAAGTGGCCTCTTCTGTCTTCAAGCCAACAATGGTGTGTGAGGTCTTTCTTGTGTTTTGAATTTCTGACTTCCTCTTCTGTAACAAGACCCAGAAAACTCAGCTTTTAAAGGATTCTAGTGATTAGAATAGTCACTGAGTAATCTGTCTTTTTTAGAATTAATCGTGCAGTATAACATAATGTAATCATGGGAGTAATATTTATTTTGTTCACAGTTCCAAAGATTAGGACAAGATATTTGGGGAGCCATCTTAGAATTATGTCTACCACAGTGATTTTTTTTTCTTTTAAAGATCTTTAGGTACAGATAGACTTGTTAACACCTATATAATTAGAATATTAAAATGTGTTTTCTACAATTTTTTTAAGTTGCTCAATATTTAATATTATTAGATCAAGGGAAATGAGATATAATTTAGCCAATATAGTATATGTAAAGAAATGAAATACAAATGTAGAGAAATCAGATACATGGTAGTCATTTCTAGCAATTTAATCAAGACCACAGAGAAAAGATTTCAGTGCTTACTAATGATTTTGAAAAGCACAGTAAGACATGTAATTATTTCATTAAACATTTACTGAAGGAAAAATTATTTGGTGACCTATACAATATTCACTAGAGACAAAGAATATTAGCTGAAACCTGTACTAAATAGAAAGAAAAAAATTAAAAGTGACAACCTGGTCAATGTGAATATCATCCAGTGTATAGTACTGAGATAAATACATTGAGATTGAAGAAGAAATTACAAGGAATTCTCAATCTGCATTCCTTTACTGCTGAGGAGACTGTGAATCAGAGAGACTGTGCTTTTCCTAAGAAGATATGGTCAGTTGATGGAAGAACCGAGATGAGAGTCTTTGATCCCAGAACTTTGTTTCTTCTGCTACAATTTGACATCACTGACATTTATCAGTCTGTTATGACATTGTCTCAAGTGTTTTCCAAGCATGAGTGTGCAAATCTGTTCAGTCTCTTCCTCTGCCCTGAAAAGAACTGAAGAAGTAGTCACTATAAACCAATGAAAAATTAAAAGTCCATTTTTAAAAAGTAAATAAAAAGAACAACTTGACTAATGATGTGCCTGGGTATGACAGCAAGGCATAACAAAAACAAATAAACAAACAAACAAAAACAACTCCTGGACTTGTAGTCAAGAATACAGGATACAAGCCTGGGCTCTGCCACTGAGTGGCTTTAGACAAGTTGTTGAATTTCTTATAACCTCAGCTTTCTCATTTTAAAAAGTTAAAATAATGTTCTTTGATTCACAGAACTGTTTTGAGATATATGTGAAGGTACTGAGAAACAAAGTAGAATATTAGATTGGTATTACCATTGATGCTAAGCAACTAACTTCATGAACAATGATGAAAGTATGAAGGAAAGATGGAAGATTGAACATAATGCTAAAGTTCATGGTGAAATTTTCAACGATAGAATTAATTATACACTTATTTTGCTAATTCTTAGCCATAAAATATTCCATATCATATAATTTCTCTACAGACTGGTGGCAGCTAGAATTATTCTTGCAGTTCTCTTTAGTTGGCAAAGCCCTTCTTGGTCAGAATCAACCTTATTCCATGAACTCTGATTTACAGAATATAATAGCCAACACTGTTGGAACAGTTCATGTGGATGGTGGGCAGGGATTTTGGTATCTAGACTCAACCTTAAGAATTTGAAGCAAGAAAAGCCTTTCATCAAGATATAAGGACTCTAGACTTATTTTTCTTGAATAATAGAACTCTTAAATATAAAACAAAAAGTTTTGATGGCCATCAAAGGCCTGTTTCATCACAATTGTTAATGAGGATATGTCCTCAAATGAAAAGTACATCTTAGAAACTGGTTAAGATAATTATTCAGAAAGCTCTTCAGACCAGGTATAGAATTGTGGGGCTGGAGAGAATCAGAGATGATCCAGCCCAACCTGGTCACTTGACAGGTGAGAAAACTAAGATGCACAGTTTAATTCATGAATGAGGTTCTCTAAAACCCAAGAAGCTTCTTCAGGTTCAGTGTATTTTGTATCACATTGTGCAACTTTTCAAGCAAGTATATTTTTATCTTTTCATCCAAAAATATTCTCCAACTGATCAAGATAGAGGAAATGAAATATTCATTATTCTTCTCTAACAAATTCTAAGTTTGTTTAAATTAGTTATCTTCATTATTATCAGTTTTGAAATAAGCTTAGCGTTTTCTTTTAAAGATATATCAGTGAAATGACTGCATTCTTCAGGTTCCTCTACAAAAGTGTTTTTCAAACTTAATTGCATATTGAAACCAATGAGGAAGCTTTAAGAAATACAGATGCTTGCATCTCACTTCCTGAGATTTTGGTTTGTTTAATCTGAGATGTGATCTGGGTAGGATCTTCTAAAACAAGCAAACAAACAAACAAAACCCAAACAAACCAATCCTAGATGATTCCATTGTGCAGCCAGAGTTGAGAACCACTGCAAGATCCACAAAGTAAGCAGGCTTGGCAGCTAGAATCTAAGTTACGGATGATACAGTTCTGGCATCTTTCTTCTGTACCTTGTGAGTTCTTTTCTTAATTGATCAGAACATTAAATAGAGAATTGGTGCATTTTGTTCTTACGGATATGAACATTTTTAAAGTGCCTCCTTGAAGGCCAAATGTTTCCTAAACACTGGTAATATAAGTGCAAGTAATACATAGTCCTTGTCCTTAAGGAAATTCCTGTGATGGTAGGGTCAGAGTAAAAAGCATTCATGTCATTGACAATTATAAGACATAAGAGGAGTGTTAAGATGAGGCATGCATGAACCTCTTCAACCTCCGCTGCAGCAACTTCTTCCTAGAAACATCACCAAAGGCAAGGGAAGCAAGTGCAAAAATGAACTATTGGGACTTCATCAAGATCAAAAGCTTTTGCATAGCAAAAGAAACAGTCAACAAAACCAAAAGACAACCAACAGAATGGGAGAAGATATTTGCAAATGACATATCAGATAAAGGGCTAGTATCCAAAGTCTATAAAGAACTTATCAAAGTCAACACCCAAAGAACAAATAATCTGATCAAGAAATGGGCAGAAGATATGAACAGACATTTCTGCAAAGAGGACATCCAAATGGCCAACAGATACATGAAAAAGTGCTCAACATCACTTGGCATCAGAGAAATACAAATCAAAACCACAGTGAGATACCACCTCAAACCAGTCAGAATGGCTAAAATTAACAAGTCAGGAAACGGCAGATGTTGGCAAGGATGCGGAGAAAGGGGAACACTCCTACACTGTTGGTAGGAATGCAAGCTGGTACAGCCACTCTGGAAAACAGTATGGAGCTTCCTAAAAAGTTGAAAATAGAGATACTCTATGACCCAGCAATTGCACTACTGGGTATTTACCCTAAAAATACAAATGTAGTGATCCTAAGGGGCATGTGCACCTGAATGTTTATAGCAGCAATGTCCACAACATTTGGACATTATTTGTCTATATTTGGCTATTTGTCTATTTGTCTCCTATTTGTCTATAGCCAAACTATAGAAAGAACCTAGTTGTCCATCAACAGATGAATGGTTAAGAAGATATGGTATATATATATATATACAATGGAATACTATGCAACCATCAAGAGAAATGAAATCTTGCCATTTGCAACAAGGAGAATGGAACTAGAGGGTATTATGCTAAGCGAAATAAGTCAATGGGAGAAAGACAATTATCATATGATATCTGATATGAAGAATTTGAGAGGCAGGGTGGGGGTTCGTGTGGGGTGGGGGGAAATGAAACAAGGTGGGATCAGGAAGGAGACAAACCATAAGAGACTCCTAAACTCATGAAACAAACTGAGGGTTGCTGGGAGGTCAGGGGGTAAGGATAGGATGGCTGGGTTATAGACATTGCGGGGTGGTGGGGGTATGTGCTATGGTAAGTGCTGTGAAATGTGTAAGTCTGATGATTCACAGACATGTACCCTGGGGCAAATAATACATTATATGTTAATAAAAAATGTTAAAATAAAAAAAAGAATAAGAATCTTTGAACACTTGAAAGATGGGAGATACCATGCATATAACAGTCTGTATACTGGTTAATCCAGAAACATGTGACCATTGAGGACTCCCTAGGGTAGAGCTCACAAACCCGTTACTTGCAAGGGCCAGACAGGTGTGGGAGAAATGCTTCACTTCTGCAAATAAATATACCTTTTCTTATTTACCTTGAAAAAAAAGATGAGGCATACATGGCTGATTTTGCCCATTGATACAATTCATCAATAATAGTTGTGCATGGAATATTTCTATCTACATCCAGATATAGTTCATCTGAATGCAAGATATTTTGTGATGAAGGGATAAAGGAAACAGTTCTTGGAAGAGGACAGCTGGTTTTCCAAATTCACTGAAATAACATGGGTAAAGAATAGACGTCCTAATTCCTCACTGAGCTGGAAGTGTGTGTGGTTTTGCATGAGTCAATTGGAATTAAAGAACAGTCAATACAGCTCAGGAAAAGTACTTCTGCAGATCCCTGAACACACCCTGTTCATTCATGCTCCTCTTCAGCAGCATGAATAGTTCTCTCCAACAACATAGCGGTGCAGATTCCTGCCAACCTGTGGGGTGGATCTAGAAGGTATATAAATAGTTATAAGGAACAGATGACAACATTTTCTTTTCTAAATGACTTAGAGTAATTTAAGATAGAAAGTCTCTGCTACTGAAAGGAATTGAAAAGCCAATTTTTCTCCTAAGCGTAATATCTATTTTACATTTTATTTTAGGTACATATGAAATGAATTTTTAAAAATACTTGAAAAAAATGACAAAGCAATGATCAATAAATCAAATATTTATTTTGTATATTTGGTGTATATGCTATGAAATAATTAACATGAACCTCAAACATTATTTGGGTATAAAAATAATCATAATATAAGCTCAATGACCAAAGGTAAAAAATAAATCTCTATATGATTGGATTTACCAAAATTGAGATTAAATCTTGGAGAGAGAACTACATTAAGCTCTCTGAGGTTAGAATTTTTTTTCACTGTTAGAAACTTCTTTTTTACAAGTGTTGTTTTTTCTTTTAATTGAGCTATAATTAAATGACACATAAAATTATATAAATTTCAGAGATACAACATATTGCTTTGATACATTTATACTTCAGTATGACTGCCGCTGTATTATTAGCTAACACCTCTGTGGTGCCCCATAATTATTCTTTCTTTTTTTAAAATGATATTATTTATTTATTTATTTTTGAGAGACAGATCATGAACAGGGGAACAGGCAGAGGGAGAAGGAGAGAAACTCGAGCAGATGCAAGCCTGACTCAGGGCTCAATCTCATGATCCTGAGATCATGACCTGAGCCAAAATCAAGCTTAACTGACTGAGCCACGTAGGTCCCCAAATTATTATTTCTTCTAGTGGTGGGAACAATTAAGATCTGGTCTCTTAGCAATTTTAATATGCAGCATATTCACAAAAGCCTAGATATGGAAACAACCTAGTTCTGTCAATGGATAACTGTATAAAGATGTGGTGTGTATATATACATATAATGGAATACTACTCAATCAAGATAAAAGGGAAATCCTACGCTAAGTGAGATAAGTCAGACAAAGACAAATACTACATGGTATCTCTTATATGTGGAATCTAAAAAGAAATGAACTCCAAAAAAACAGCGAGTAGAATGGTAGTTACCAGGAACTGAGAAGTGGGAGAATAAGAGAGATGTTTAAGATACATACTTAGAACTAGTAGATAAATAAGTCCTGGAGATCTAATTCACGGGAACTATCTTGGCTACCAGGGCAGTATCTGGCAGATTTATTTGTTGAATGAATGAAAAGATGTCTTTACTTTGTAAGATAAATGTACATTTGCCATTTTCTCATTTGAAAGTATTCAGAGTCTAGTCTTAGTGTTTCTTCTTATGTAATTGTCTTTATAGCTTTTTTAAAAATAAAGAGCGTCATATACATTTTGATTTGATGATACTAGCAGTAAAGTGACACATAATAATTTCTTTATTATATTAAAGGACACTTTTAGCTGAGAATTTTATGACTAACAACCTTAGAGTCAATGAACACCTAACAAACATTTTTTTTTCCTAACAAACATTTTAAAATAAAAATAAAAAACTAATTTTAGTATTTTTGTGATAATTAAAAAATGACAATTATACCTTAATAGATATTACATATGCATTGAATTTATATATTGATTTCCAAAGAGTTGACTATGGTAGTATATTGACTACATAGCCTTGAAGATATAGATTCTTTATCAGTGACTTGATAAAGTAATTTTTTTCAGAGCTTCCAAACAGCTGAAAGGTGGCAGTAACTACCATAAATTATATAAATCACTGAAAATGATGTGTCTCCTTTTTTATGCATGTGTCTCCAACATGGTAACTGGTAAATCACTGACAGTGTTCAAGTTTTACCAACTGAAATTAAAATCAGATACTTTCACAAAGGCACAGCCAAGCATTGCCCAGAGAATTTCTATTCCTCCTCTCTAGTCACACTTAAGTCAAGTATAAAGTACCACCACTTTTGAGCTTAGCAGTATTAAGATGTCAAAAATACCTCTTCCCTAATTTAAAAAAGACCACTCTCAATGTAAATTTCACAGTGGGATATGGGGAGGGTCCAGCCCCCTGAAATATGTTATGATAAAAAATACATATACAGATTGTATATATGTGTATGTATGAATATTGTATATATGTGTGTGTGTGCATATGTGTGTATGTATATGTATATATGCCAACTATACGTTTCAAGTTATAGAGTTATTATTTATTTACATAAGAGTCAGAATTTTGCATTATGCAAATAGAGAAGTGCGGTACATACAAAGTTCTACATCTCTCTTGTTCTGCTGCTAACCAATCATTCAGAAACATTGCTAAGATGCACATGGGTAAGAAAATCAGCATTTTTTGAGTCAGTTTTACTTTATATGATGTATCCATGTAGATCAAAGGTATAAAATTTTTTTAAAAAGACATTTAATTATTTCTTTAAATAAAATTAATTTTCATCTCTACAGAATTGGTTAATTTGATTTTTCATACCATAAAAATGTATTAAGCATCGGTATTATGTGACAGGTCCTGTGCTAGACTCTAGGTATGTAATTGTGACAAAAATAGTCATGGTGTGTACTATCACAGGGTGGGAGTGTTATGCAAATCGCTATTTGATACAGAACAATGCTAAGCACTATGAGGAAGTACTGACAAATTGTGTTACCAGAGTCCATAACAGAGGTCTTTGACCTGGTCTGTGGTGTTTGGGAATTATTCCCTCAGGAAATGAAATTTGACCTGAATGGCAGCTATTCTTCTAAGTTGGAGAATAATAGAGTATTACAGGCTGAGGGAAGAGTTTTAGGCAAAAGCCCCGTGGTAGGAGGGCTTTTGCCAGTGAAGCTAGAGCAAAGAGCAAGGGTAGATGGTGTGAGGCAAAATCAGAGATGCAGGCAGGGTTGAAACCATGGAAGGCATTGCATGGTATATGAAGGCACATATTTTTATTCTCGGTAGGCTGCAAAGCCATTTAGAATTTCTAAGCAAGGAAGAAAACGGTGATGAAATTTTAGCTTTCAAAACATTACTCTAATGGCAGTATGAAGATAGGGTTGGATTGGAGTAAGGGTGGACATAAAGAGACCAATCATTAGGCAATTCAAAAATCAAGCCTTGGGAATATGGAAGCCAATCCTAAAGTTGTGAGAGACGGTATGCAGAAAGGTATATGCATTTAAGAGGTATGTAGGAATTGAAGTCTGAAGAATTAATTCATATGGGAATAAGGAAAATATTATTTTAAGTTTCTAGTTTATACTAGAATTTATGCTAATTTAAACTAGAATATGGGTGATCATTGTGTTGAGCTACGGAACACTGGAAGAAAACCATGTAGACATTTTTGTGAAGAGAGATTTTCTGTGTTCATTCATTTGTGTAGTTTTGTTTTGGTGGGGAGAAATCAGAAATTTGATTTTGGACATGTTAACTGAGATACCCAAGTGGAACTGTATAGTTCTATGTAGCAGTTCTATATACAGGTTTAGAACTCAAGAGAAATTAGGGTGCCTGGTTCAGTAAGTTAAGCATCTACCTTCAACTCAGGTCATGATCCCGGGGGTCCTGGGATTGAGCCCTGTGTTGGGTACTCTGCTCAGTGGGGAGCCTGCTTCTACTCCTCCCTTTGCTTCTCTTCCTCCTTGTGCTCTCTCTCATTCTCTCGCTCTCAGTTAAATAAATAAAACCTTTGAGAAGAAAGAAGAAGAAGAAGAAGAAGAAGAAGAAGAAGAAGAAGAAGAAGAAGAAGAAGAAGAAGAAGAAGAAGAGGAGGAGGAAGAACTACTCAGAAATTATCTGGAGGCTAAAAATGTAAATTTGGAAGACAGTAGCATCTACTCACCAGTTGCCTAGATTGATAATTGAAGCTGTCAAGTTAAATGAGCAGAATAAGGATGCTTACAGCATAGCCTTGAAGAACTGCAACGGTTGGGTTGAGAGGCCTGGGAGCTGAGCAGAGTTAGGAATATAGCCAAGAGGTTGTTACTCAGTGAAAGAAAAGGGAACGTTAAGAGAAGTAAGAGCCAAACAGACTGTTGAAAACAGCTGAGCAATTCGATTGGCAATGAATTTTTTTATTGAGGTTTAGTCTTATACAAAATCAGATCAGTAACTAATAAATTTGGGGAAGAAAAGTCTGAGTGGTAAATTTAGCAATGTAGGTGTCACAGGTGTGAGATATTTTGTTTTGTTTTGTTTTTTGTCAACGTTACTTTGGGACTTTAAAATTTTGATTTGAGGGAATCCATGTGAGAGGTAAAGTGTGCTGAGTATATTCTAATATTCATATGTGTATACCCTGGAATATTCCTATGGATTTTGTGTTCACAGTACTTTTCCATTTCCTTTTCTTTTTTTTTTTTAAGATTTTTTTTTAAGATTTTATTTATTTACTTGTCAGAGAGAGAGAGAGCAGAAGCAGGCAGCGAGGCAGGCAGAGGCAGAGGGGGAAGCAGGCTCCCTGCCGAGCAAGGAGCCCGATGTGGGACTCAATCCCAGGACCCTGGGATCATGACCTGAGCCAAAGGCAGCTGCTTAACCAACTGAGCCACCCAGGCCTCCCTCCATTTCCTTTTCTAAGAAGAGTGCTGGGCTTTGGCAATCTCTTGCTTCAGGAGGTTTATTCTGCCTTCCAGAATCTTTTTTCCTGCAGTCTGTGCTCCTTGAGAGGACTATTTTATAAGGTTAAGAAGTGATGGTAGGGGCTCTACCTACTATACGCAAAGTGGAAGGAGCCTGTGAAAGGTTCATGGGGTGGATACCTGTTACTTTTATGGATCTTATCAAGATCTCCTCATGTAGTTATAGTGGGATCTGTGTGGATAAAAGCTGATGGGTCTTGAGGGTCCTATGACTTTTGCCAGAAAATTATGTAGGAACTGGCAGCAAAAGAGTTTGATAAAGACTGCCAGGGATGAGCATACTGCATGCTAATTGGTTTGCTTTATGTCACCGGAAATGAAAGTTACCCATGTTCAGCTTGTAGATTCAGACTGGTCTAAAAGTATCTTTTTTCTTTCTTTTTTTAAGATTTTATTCATTTATTTGAGAGAACAAGAGAGTGAACATGAGTGGGATGAGGGACAGAGGAAGAATCAGGCCCCCTGCTGAGCCGGGAGATGGATATGGGACTCGAATCCCCGGGACTTGGGGATCTTGACCTGAGCTGAAGGCAGCCTCTTTAGGATTGAACCACTCAGGCGCCGGAAGTATTCTTTTCTTAATTATCTATCTAGAGCCTTCAATTCAATCTTCTGTGAAGTTCATCTGTAATTTTTCTTCACCCTTTTTTTCTACACTGAATCATGGTATATTTTGTTGTTTTGATTATATTTCAATTTTTGAAGCATATTCTGCTTTCTCTTTTGTGTTACTTTGTCTACTAGTCAGGATCAGGACTTTATGAGTTATACTAGATTATCATTTAAGCATTAAGCTATCTGTTTTCAATTATTATTATTATTATTATTATTTTGCTACTATGTTGCAGCAAAGAGAGATTTATCTCATAAAATAGACCAGGCAATCTCCAAACAACTGAATCTCAATGTTATCCTCCGATAGTGCATATGATCCCTTGATTTTGCAGTTGATGAACTTATAATAAGCTTATTTAGTATTGGACCTTGACCTTCAATTTAGATCAATCCAACATTCAGAACCTGATCATGATATATATATTTGATTATCGTCCTTGAACATTAACAGTACAAATGTAGATTAATTTTATAAATAATACATGAAATTTTTGTTTCTATTCCCTATTATATACTTGTGTAACCGGACTTCTTCATGACTGGCAGTGATCTTGGAACTGTGTTTAATATTTATTTCCTCAGCAGTCTGCTGTCTCACCGTGGGCCAGCGTGTCATAGTGAGCACAGTATTCATGGTGACTTGCACAGTGTCTGGAAAATGGCAAGCCTCAACCAATATTTATTGAACAAATGAATGGATGGATAGATGAGATGTATTTCCTATTTAAAACACTTTTCCCAATTCTCTAAAGTGTTAAGATATTTTCCAGATAAGTAACTTCTTTTATCTTTCATTAAATTCTTATTCTTTCATTTACTCATTCATTTATTTAGCGTTCATTTAAAATCTGGTTTGTGGCAGGCATAGTGCTGGTAGCCGCTTTCACAATTCACAGTGTAATATGTATTCTCATCATACTTAGAAACCTACTACATTGCCTGCCAAAGGAAATTTCTGGACACAGAGGATGTTTGGCTATGCAAACAGTGGCCTTCCTCCTTTCCATGTGTCCTAGAAAGAAATTCAGAGAAGGAAATGGCATAACGATTCAATTGCAAATATGTTTTAGAGATTATATGTAAGGGGAACTACACTGGCCATGGTGTAGTTATAAATAAGAAGTCCTGGGAAAGGTTTGACAAGAACACATGTTTGGATCCAACAGTCCTGTTATGCAAAAGACAGATCGCTGGAAAGGTACCCCAGCAGGAGATTCACTCACTAGTGGCTGCTGTTATTAAAGTAGTAATAGTCAAATGGTATTTTATTTAACGTGATATTTATATCACCCTGGCTATTTATGGCCACACAGTTGGACTTTTCTGATGTAACTCAGGAGAAAGGCCACTCTGATCCACTTGAAAGCATGTATACGTGTTTTGAGGCTCTTAGTTGTTAGCTCACAGAATAGGTAAATCAACCTTTATTGGGAGCAGAGCCCTTGCTAAGGTTTTATATATCTTCTCACATTTTATCCTTTAAAAATTTCTATGCAGCAACTTGTAATAGTTCTGCATAAAGATGAGAAAATTGAAACTCAGAGATTCTAATTTGCATCAGTCACACAGCTGCTAAATCAGGAGGTCAGAATTTTGTTCCAGGTCACTGGTAGTCAAAATTTCACATTTATCCTATTACGCACATTGGTCAGATAAGCACATGCCATACTCATTCTAATCCTTAAAGAAAACTAGTGTATAACAAAGTGAATACATCAGTGTCTAAGATTCATTGTCTAAACAGACCTACTTCAGGAATGAAAGGTGGTTCAATACTAGGAAATCCACTGCATACGTTCATTCATTCACAGAGGGATGTGTATGCCACTATGTCACCCCTCATTCATTGATGAGAATGTTAAAGCCTAGAAAGAAATATAGACTTGCTTCTTATTTTGAGGTCAAAAAACCAGAACAGAAAGAAAAAAATACATGAGGGGTTGATACATGAGACAGATATATTTCAGATAAGCTTTTCTAAGATGCATGAAGATAGTGGGGGACTAGCCTGAGGGAATTGGAGCAGCAGGGATCAGCCATGGTCATTTAGCAGTAGCAAGAGTACTAATAACAGTGATTATAATCTTTGTCATAGTAGTTGCCAGTTTCTATTGGGTACTAGGTTGGGAAGTTTTGAGGTTATATCAATAATTCTCATGTTGAACTTATGCGATAATTCTTAGTCATGTTAATTTTCAGATGTGAAACTGTGTCTAGGAAATTTTCAGAGTTAAGGGATGTGCCCACAGTTCAGTGATGTGATCCTAAATGTTTAACCATCGGCTCTGTTGAAAAATAAATGTATGCATATATATTCACACATATGTAATTATATTTATAGATAAATTCATATATATATATACATAGCATCATTACAATTTTTACCTATGTAAAAGATGTGTAGCACACAATTTGCAAATAATAAACTATAAAATACTCTATTGTCTATCCCACACGGTGAATTATGTCTCACAGGATACTCTCTTGGATTTTTGTTGAACTCTGTGTCCATAGCCAATCTATCATTGGAAATGATAGATAAATGTAATTCTAACATCAATGCTGTTTTACATTTTTATTTATATTAATGAGTGAGACAAAATGAGATAATAAAGACACATATCAGAAATTCACTCGTTGGTCAATGCTCTAGTGACTCCTTTTTACTGAATCTCATACTAGCTTTTGAATACTGGAAGACTATTTCTTAAATTTGTGCTATTCAAAATATAAAAGCTACATAACTGACATACTTTTATGTTTAATCTGCATTAGTAACATTTCCTCGATCATTTTCTTCAGTCTATCCAACCAACAAAACAATAAATTAAACCCCAATTTATGGATAGCATTTGCTGATTTCCATAGTCCATGTGCTCCCATCAACAGCCAGTGGAACCTGTTGTGAGCCAGCTTCAGCAATACTTAGAAAGGGAGAAAAGTTCATCTTAGCCGATACAGATATTACTCTGATTTCAAGTAATATGCAGGATTTTTTTGGAATTTTAAAATTTTTGATATGCTCTCATATTTGCAAGAATAGTACAAACAGCTCCCAGATACTCCTCAGCAATTGTTTTATGTTTCTGCCTAATTTGCTTTAATATTTCTTTTTTTTTTGCTTGCTTTAATATTTCTACCTGAATTTCTTCTCTCTCTCTTTCTCTCTCTCTCTCCTTAATCAATCTTGCAATTACTTATCAATTTCACTTATCTTTTCAAGAAACCAAACTTTGATCTTGTTAATTTTGTCTTTTTTCTGACACTATATTCCTGATGCTTGCCATTATTTTCTTTGTTCTATTTAATTTAAGTCTAAGTGGCACTTCTTTTCCAGTGTCTTAAGGGAAAAAGTTGAGAATAGATTTTAGACTATTCTTCTTTAATATAGACATCTAAAGCTACAAATTTCCCTTTAACACAACTTTAAATTTATGCAACAATTTTTGTGGTGTATTTTCACTATCATTCTCTTTGAAATGTTTCCTAATTTTCTTGCAATTTGTTTTTGAGCTGTGAGTAACCTAGTAGTGTGTAAAATTTCAAAATAATTGGGGAGTTCCTAGAGATCTCATAGTTACTGATTTCTAATTCAGTCCTCTATTACTTTTTCAGCTATAACTATTTACATTATTTTTAGTGGTTGTCTTAAGGATTGCAATATGCATTCTTTATTTTAAAATTAACATTGTACTTTATATAGAAGGTAATAACTTTGTAATAGCAAAGTTCCTTTTATTTGATCACTGATATTGTCATATATATTCCAGCTACTTGTTTATAGTATAAATCTTACAACAGTACTGTTAATTTCATTCAGTTATATGCTTTTTAAGAAAGTTGTGATAAAATAGCCTTTTGTATTCTCCTATATTTACCATTTCTAGTTTTCTGTGTTCTTTCTTATAGAACAAAGTATTTATCTGGTTTCTATTCCCCTTAGCCAGAAGAATTTTTTTAGCTTTTATTACAGAACCACTAGAAATAATTTCTCCATTTTAATCTGAAAACATTGATTAACATTGCATTTAGTAGACTGAGTAAAACAGATTGCCTTCCCCAATGTGGGCAGACCTCCTCCAATATATTGAAGGCTTGAATAGACCAAAAAAGCTAAGCAAGGGAGAACTTTGAACTGGAACATTGGTCTTATCCTGCCTTTGGATTCAGACCAGAACTTACATCAAAGGTACTCCTACGTCTTTACCTTTCCAACTGCCAGTCTTGGGAGTTCTTGGTCTCCATAACTGCATAAGTCAATTCCTTATAATACATTAATATCAATAATACATTGATAGATATAGATATATAGATGGTACAGATACAGATATCCTACTGGCTCTATTTCTCTGGAGAACCCAGACTAATACAAAGTGGGAGAAATTGTAGCATGCTTGCCTACTGATTGGAATGATACAAGAAAGAGAGGGAAAAAATATGTGGGATTATGAGTTATACTAGGAGAAAAGGAATGTGATTTATTGTACAAGTGAAAAGATTGGAATGATTCATCTATAATGACAGTGACAAGGTATAGTGTATGGAAATAGATGATGGTAAATAGATTTGGATGTGGAATTTAAGTAGATTTCATCTGCTTTCTTTTATCAGTGTAGTAGGAAGCAATGCAACTAACAGTTAATAGGGTAAGCAGATTGTATGAAGAGAATGGACATGTAAAGTAGTCATTTGGGGGAATGGGAGAGCAAGTGTACCACACGAATGTATTAGGGTTGATGCTGAAACAGATTCATGCGAAAAACAACAGAATGTGGGGATAGCATTAGTCTAAAATTCTTTCCAATAGAGTATATCTGTCTTGTGCTTTGGCTCTTTCCTTGTCTTCTTTTCAACAACATACTTTGGTACTTATTTCCTCAAGATAATAACCATCATGTGCCTAATACATCATATTCCTCACTTTCTCTCACAAGCCTTTGCTTTAAGATTATTATCATTTTATCTCCTCCTACTACTATCCAATTTACTCCAGGTCTTTCCCAGTAGCCACTGCAGGTGACAGATCAACTCATACTGATTAAGAGATAAAGAAATTAATTAGTTCATGTAATAGGCCAGACGTGAATAAGTTTTCAGAATTAGTTGACCTAGAAATTTAATGATATAATCATAAGTCTAATTTATTTTGGTCTCTCCTTGCTGTTGGTCCTTGCTCCTTGCTCCTCCTACATTCATCTAAGTCAATATTTCTCAGCTGTAAGACATTTTACCCCCAAGGGGACACTTGACAATATCTGGAACAGTTTTGATTTTCAAAACTGGAAGTTTTCTACTAACACTTGGGTTGTAGAGGCCAGGGATGCTGCTAAACATCCTATAATACTTCATAATAAAGAATTATCTGGTCAGAATAACCCTGATTTTTCATTGAATAATTCTTTCTGTGGCACTAAGGAGTATATATTTCTTTATTTTTATCCAGTTGGGGTAAAAGAAAGGAAACTTTTTTCTGTCACTTGTTTTTGAGAGTGAAGAAACTTGAATAATTTCTCTCATGTCCCATCAGACCAAGTTGATTAAGGGATTCCTTAAGCCAGTCACTGGCAAAGGGGGTGAGATAATTATGACTGTCTTAGAAAAACCAGGGTTCAAACTTGGTCACAAAATTGTATTGATACTACTTATTGGGGCTGGGTGAACTAGGTGTTGGGGAATCAATTACAGTCATTATTAACAGTTATATTTATAATTAATCTATACCACAAATGCATGGATAAATATGGTCTTAAGGAGTTAAAAGGTGATTATGTTTACATGAATATTACTAGATATTCAATTCTCTAATTTTTTTTTTATATCTAAGAGTTGCTAAGTGGGCAAGACAGCCAAGAGATGAGAGAGTATGCTCTCTCTATAAACCTAGTCAGCACTCTCTCAGGTTTGGGTAAGTGGATACATCGCTTTAAGATAAAGAAGGTTAAGATGAAAAATAAAAAGACTACAGAAGAACAAATTCCAGATGTCTGCTGAGATCATTCTCCAGATACATGAAGTGTTGCTTACCAATGCAACTGAAGAAAACATTAAATTAGCAGTTGCCTGGCAACTAAAAAACCAACAGCAGGACCAACTCATGAAGTGTAAAGAGTCAGGCCATTGTTTTTCTCTCTTTCTTTTAAAATCTTGGGGTTACAGCTGACTTAGTTTATTTACACAGTTAAAAATAATATCTGCATTAGTCAGAATTTTCCAGAGAAACAGAATCAATAGGCTATGGAAGGAGATTTATTATAAGGAATTAGTTCATACAAGTATAGAGGCTGAGAAGTCCCACCATCTGTCATTTGCAAGCTAGGAACCTAGATGAGTCTGAGTACAAAAGTCTGAGAACCAGGGGAGCCAATAACATATATCCCAGTCTGAGGGCATGAGAAGTTGAAATGAGATGACTCACCTTCAGCAGTGAGGCAGAAAAATAGGGCTAAATTCTTCCTACATCTGCCTTTTGTTCTATTTAGACCTTCGATGGATTAAAAGATGTCCAACAACATTGGAGAGGGTAATCTACTTTATTTGGCCCACTGATTAAAATATTAATCTCATCCAGAAACACTGTCGTAAACACACCCAGAAATGATGCTTTATCTGCACACCTTGCAGCCCACTCAACACATAAAAGTTGACACATAAAATTCACACATAAAATTAACCATCACAAGTCCATCCCTTGTCAACTTGGCACCCATATGGATAATCCATATCTTTAAACCATACTTATCTCCAAATAAAGACAATAACAAGATCGTAATTCCACTTAACATAATACAACTATGCTGCATACAACCCAAAGCACACTAACTCTCCCCAAGGAGAGGAGATAAAGTCCCTGAGAAATGTTAACTATTCTTGATATGCTGTAACATAAATACTATGAGGTAAAATTAGCAATACTTAAATTGTATGATATAAAATCAATTTACCTTATGTCACACAATAAGGGAATAAGAGAGGGATAAAAATATATGCATGCACATACACAAATATGTTCATAACAAAATAAGAAAATACTCATGACAATTAGTATCCTCATTTCTGTAACTGGTCACATGATCATAGGTGTCATTTAGCCAATGTATTCCATTACCCATTCCATATTCCCTTTGCTTTCAACAAGCACCAAGGTTGGTCAGGATTCCTTACCTGGTTGGGTGACCTAAACCTTCATTTCTAAGGGGTCTGGCTTATTAATATTTCTCCCTAGATTGGGTTGATGTATTTTTTCTATTGATCTTAGTTGCAGGACATGTTAATACTAAGAGACACTTGAAGGGGTCTCCTATATTCCAGACATACGCTTTCTTACCTCCATTGTGGAATAGTCATCCAATTTCTCCTTGGCAGTCAGAAGCAATCACCCCAGGCAACACTGTAATTATTTTCTTTGCCTGTTGATTTAGAGGAGCCCAGAATGTCTGAGTATAGGACTTAACTTCCAGATCAATGGATCATTGTTGTGTTCCATGGTGGAAGCATCTCTCTCTCTTTGAAACTAACACCATGGAGCAGCAAGGCATAAAGTCACGAGAACAAGAAACAAAATTTTGCTAATGGAAGGTAATAGCGAAGGATGCCACTCTCATTTTCACCCCTTGATTCCTGGACCCATGAATCCTGGTATTGGAAAAACAGCACCATATATTGGACACTGATTCAAAGCATGTACAGCCTTCTGAAGAACCTTTCACCAGCTCTGCAAGGCATTTCCATTTAACTGGTACTGTGACCAAGGCTTCAAAATCCATTCCACAATTCTGTCAAGCCAGCTGCTTTAGGATGATTGAAAACATGGTAAAACCACTGAATTCCATCAGCATGGGACCATTGCAATATTTCTTTTGCTGTGAAGTGATTTCCTGATTAGAAGCAATGCTGTGTGGAATACCATGATGGTGGATAAGGCATTCTATAAATCCATGGATGGTAGTTTTGACAGAAGCATTGAAAATGGGGAAGACAAATATGTGTAATCATATCTTTTAAAGCTAGGATTTCAGAACTATGGCATACTGGTCAGAAGACAGTTTAGAGCAGATGGAATTTGTGCATGTTTGTGTTCCCATATGCACTTCTCAAGTCAACCCAGGCATCAAGAGACTTGGGTTTTAGTCACTTTGCCATTAACCAGCTGATTAGTGAACCAGCAAGTCTATGAACTATTCTTGGCCCATTTACTTCTATTGTAAATGAAAGGATTAGACTAGAAAATTTCTAATGACTCTGCTTTAACATTCTGACAGCCTGTGGACAAACCACTTACCTGCTTGTATGTTGCTGAAGGCACTGGAAAAAAGATTACTGCAAAGTTTTTAAATCCCAAAGACTTAAATTCAACTTAATTCAAAGAAGGCACCAGAATACTTTGTTTCTCTTATAGGGCTACCAATTAAAGTTCATCCAATTCAACAAACATTTATTGTGCAAAGGATACTTGGTATAATAGGCACTAGGAAAATCATAATTGACATAGACAGCCATAGCTTCAATTCTAATCATGTTACATTTTGTATACTTATCTGTGACTTCACAGTAGCTCTGGGGGATACATAAATATAGCATATGCATAGCATAATATTACTATAGAAAAGATGAGAGCTATTTATTTTAACCTGTTTTGATAAAATTTTCCAGCACAAAACTACACTATTATTAAAATGTTCAACATCATCGTTGGTGCTCTATATTTTTATTTTCCATTAAATATTTTTTCAAGGACTTTTAGCACTATTCCTTGAGGCATTAGAGCATGTTGATTAAGAACATGAGTTTAGGTTATGGGTCTGAGTCCTGACTTTGCCACTTGGTAGCAGTAATCTTGGGTGGGATATATAAAATTTCTGTATCTCATTTCCTTATGCACACAATCTGGATAGAATTATACCCACTCTTTGGAGATCTTGTGAGGATTAAATTGATTATTCTATTTGGATTGTTGAGAACAATGGTAAGAGCTCAAGAAACATTAACTATTATTATTTCCAGCTTTTCCTGCTCTTACTTTATAATGAAAGTTAGTGGAGAGGTAGAATTCATCAACCTACTTGACTCTAAACTAATTTTGTTGGAAGAGTTATTTTATTTAGAAATTTTTATAATAATATATATCAGATACAGATTAAGGTTATAATATGCAATATAAAAGATGAATTATATTGAGCTTGGTAAATAATTCTGCTGAATGATGGATCATTGTCTGCTGATGTAAGCACCTGTTTCCCTACCAAGGACAAAACTTTTAATTATCTTATTTGTGTAAAAACTTGGCTCTTTGAAAACAGAAAGGAATTTTCCAGAGACGCAGTGATTTACTTCACATCAGAGTAGGAAGGAGAACATATAAACTATGATTTAATGATGCTCTTTGCAGCTGGGCAGCCTGACTTGGAAGGGAAATGAGGGATTAGTTGATGAGCTAGAAAGAACAAGCAGGTGTGTGTACTTAAGTATGGTGTGGAGTAGGGAAAGAAAGGGAGAGCAGGTGTGAAAAGGTGGGATTGGAGCATTCTGGGGAAAACACAGCCAGAAGTGTGTGTTGGGGTGAGTGGTATTGAGATAAAGTGGTGAGTGGTTATTTCCAAATTTGCACTTGTACTTGAGACATGGCAGTACCAGGAAGTGCTGATGTGTGCATTTGGGAAAATTGTTTGGAAACAATTCATTTGTTTAGACTGAGACACAGGATCAGAGCTGGAAGGAACCTTAAAAATTCTGTCTCCAAAATCATCCAAAACAGATGATGATTGTCTATGCTAATTATAAAGCCTCCAAGGGAGCCTTTCCACCATCTAATGAAACTTCAAATTATAAGCAACAGCTATCATCAACATATGTACATTTCAGTAGTTATTAAGGCAAATATGAAAACAATGGTATTTAAATTAACATTTGCATCACACTAGACAATCCTATCATATCCTACTTTCTCCTGCTGTAATTTATTTCAGTCATCAATTTAAAATGAAAAGGATTTTCATTTCTTTGTTTCAAATTAGAGAATGTAGGAGGTTTGTGCCTGCCTCATTTGTCCTGCTGGCTTTGAAGTCTTGACTTTTGTTCTCAAAAAGCTCAGTTTTAGTATTAGGCTCCTGGGCCAATTGCATCTGTCATTCTCTAGTCATGATAATTATTAAGGGATGGAAAACCATAATGAAGTTAAGATGTTGCTTTGTCTATCATCTTGAATTATTTTCTTACAAGATTTTGCAGAGGAGGTAGAGATGGAAAGAATAAATAACAAATCAAAGGGCCAAATTAAAAAAATCAACAATGACAGAAGAGTCAGAACAAGGATATGTTAAAATATGTTTGAGGGAGGGAAGTTTTGTCCATGGAAATTTATAGACTTTCTATAAAATTATTATCACATTCAAATAATTTGTTTAGAATCTGAGCCATTCTTTTCTCTAGTGAAATTTATTGCTACTTTTGCCATAAGAATTAAGACCAGAGCCTAGACTTCTGGCTAATTTCTTCATTTACTTTTCTTGAAACCACTATGCATAGACTACAAAGATAGGTGTTGGCTCCAGTGGGCCGTTATATTACAGTACATGAGAAAGCCTTGAGAAGCAAGGAAAGCTAAGTCATAAGGATATAAAAACACAGTCAAGTTCCTTTTCCTAGTGGTTAAAAACTGAGTAATAGGCATGTTGGTTTCTCTTAGGAAAACCCCTAATTTGCATTCCTACTCCTATTATTCTAATTTTTTCATCTGAAATGGGTTTCTTGCCACTGTACAGTTAACCCTTCACCTTGTTTTTCAGGCTTTACTGGCCAACTGGGTACATACTTGCTTCTCTCCTCCACCCATAGATCCTGTTGAACGGCACTAAAGAGATAAAACATAATGAGTCTTTGGGAACACTGTAAATAAGAGAGGATTCCTCTAGCAAACTAGAGATTTTACAAACTTTTGGAACTCTGAAAATGAAAAGGGTTATACTAATAGATAAAGCAGATGGATGAAAAAAAGTCACAGCTTGGATCAGATGCAGGAGTAAGATGCTGCAGACGAGGGAGAAGCTCTTCCTAGCTGAGCGTCAGAGAAATTCCAAGCTTGGAGCTGGCAAACAACAAAAGAGCAGGATTGGGCAGAGTTGCCAAAATACATATGGTCTAAGTTGGTTCCTTATCTTCTGGAGCCGTTTTGGAGCAGCATTCTAGAACATGTGTTCACAGATGGAAATGCAAGATTTACCTTCTAGACAGAGTAAGTAGTAGATTTGGGGAGGGAACAGTCGTAGTCTGTGTAGTAAGGTGAAGGAAGTAAAAAAGAACCTGAAAGGACACCATACTACCACAATAGTATAAGAAGAGACAGTGCCTCTAGGAAGTATATCGTGGAAAAGTCTACTTCCCAAGCAACATTTACTTTACTTTGGCATTTGTGGAGTTCTTGAGCTAGCCTTTCTATTCCCATATATGAACCATAAAGAAAAGCCTGATTTTCGACAGGATCCATCAACTTACATGAAGATCTCACTCAGCCATTCCTGTTAAGGTTGACAGACATACACTACTGAAAAGGAAAAGCCTGATAGCAATTCATGCTGAGTCAGATCAAATTCTGTTTATAAATATGAATCATTAACCAAGAACTCTTAGACCTCTGAGGAATACTTAACACCCTGCAAAAGAAAGACCAAGATGGGCAATCAGAAAAGCAGATCCCAGATATGGAAGTAATACAAGAAATAGTAGAGAATTAAAAAATTTAAATATGTATCCTTAGAAAAATTTGAAGGAAAATAGCATTCATAAAGCACAAACAAGATACTAGGTAATAGGAGTAATCACAGACCAAGAAAAACTCTTAAAAATTTTTTAAATATGCAGAAAAAATTAAAAACTATCAATCTAATTTTTAAAAAAACAATTAGGAAATGGAAACAAAGTGAAGCAAAATGATCAGACCTCAGCAGAAAGAGAAAAAAGATGGAAAAGAGTTTATAGATATGGAAGGCGCAGAGAAACCATATTCTAGTACATACTACAGAGTGCACAGATAGAGGAAAGGGAATGAGGATAAGAATAATCAAATAAACAAATGGTCAGAAGCCACAGGGAGAAAGGTTATTTGAGCAAGAAGATGAAAGAATCTTGCAGATAACTGTGGGATAAGCATTCCAAGCAGAGAGGGCTGTCTCCGAGAAGACCAAAGGTAAGAAAATGCCTGGCTTATTTGACAGCAGCAAGGAAATTACTAAGTAACCAACAGTGAGGGTGATTGGACATGAGGTAAGAGAAGTAACTGGGCTCAGAGTTTTTTGGTCTTTTTTACTCTTGCCAATTCACCCTAAGGTGAATAGGGAGCAATTGGATGGTTTTAAACAAAATAATGACATAATCTGACCTACTTTTTAAAAGGATGACATTGGCTGCTATTCTTGATTAAAGTACATTTTGAATAACTTTTTTTTTTCCACAAAGACTACGTGGGTTACACCGGGTCCTTGAGGATTTGAAACTCTCTTTCTATTGCTTGTATTGCATGAGTAATAACATCTTGGTTCCTAAACTTTTCACTTGAAAACTCAGTAGATATGCTAGTGACTTCCAGCATTTAATGTGGCAGAAGAGAAAAATGAGATGATTCTCATTGTGTGTGCGTGTGTGTAGATAACATTTTATTATCTTTTATTTTTTCTCCCTTTTTACAGAAACCTCTGTTATCACTAACCTTTAGACTTCAAATATTTCACCAGTGGTAGATAAGTAGTCACCATTTACTATTTACATCATATGTAAATCCATATCTCTTATAGTAGTGATACTACATTGATTTGGCTCCTTTTTTAAAAAAGATTTTATTTATTTGAGGGAGCAAAAGAGGCAATATGAGTGGAAGGAGGAGCAGAGGGACAAGCATTCCCCACTGAACAGGGACCCAGACAGGACATTGCACTCTATCCCAGGACCCCAAGATCATGACCTGAGCTGAAGTCAGACACTTAACCAACTGAGCCAACCACCTGGGTGCCCCTTGATTTGGCTTTTATCATGTGTAACTGTCTTATTTAATCTTCACAACAACCCAGTGAAGCAGCTACTATTATTATCTCCATTGTAGGGGTGAGGTAAGTGAAGCATAGAGAGACCCATGTCTCCTTGCAGCTCTTGACACAATGCACTGTGTACTTGACATCATCCCTTGCTGGTTGAGTCTCGCTGAGACTGGAACGGGTTGAATCTCGCACTTGTGTGAAACTTGTTACACTGAGAAGAGAGGGGGTTCCAGAGGGATGGAAGCCAGCCTGACTGTAGGGAAAGCATGATCACTGAGGGGGAAAGGAATGTTAAGAATGTCAGGGGCTTTCTCAGCATCAGCCTAGCACCCCAGAGAAAACAGTAGCCCTCCACTCAGGTGAAACATTGATGTAGGTACAAAGACAGAGTGAGCCCTTTTGATCTCTACATTCCAGCCTTTCTTTAGCTCAGAACAGTTTTGTTTCTTAAAAATACTTGCATACTTTTACATAAGACTATCTGATGTTATTTCCTGAAACATATCTTATCCAAGACATGTTTGGTTGGGAATGGTAATGGTTAAGTACATATTGGATCAGGGGGATGACTACTGTGGTAGACAGTTTTGGCTGCCTACACAGCCACTCCCAAACCTTACTTTTCTGCTAACTGAAATCAAATCTTTTAAGTGGTGGACTGAGAGGTCTTGATCTCCAGGAAATAAGGCAGTCTGCCAAAACTAGGAAATGAATTGTGATTAGTTTACACGAATCATAACTTTATTCTCATTGGATAGAAACTCATTTTTCTAAGCTTCTTGCAGATGGCAGTGACCAAGTGATTAGAAAGAAATTCTCCTGAAGGAGGTTATTCTGGAAAAAGAATAATTTCCTGATGAAAGGGACAAATATTAAACTAGTGTTACATGAAACTCCTCTTTCCTTTTCTTCTTATTTTTAAGATGAACATTATAATGTCTTGGGCTATGGTAAGAACCTATCAGAAGACAAATAGGAAATATAAAAATATGGTGGAAAAGAAAATGAGAAAGAGCCTGGATCCTTGATGACATCCCTGAGCTGCTGGACCAATATTGAAAGAATCATTGCTTAGTAAATAACAAACATTTTTATGGTTAAACAGTCAAGTGTTCTGTTATGTATAGTCAAAGATTTCCTATCCAACATAACCATTTAAAGAATAGTATTTGATGAGAATATTCGCAGAGAATATTAGATATTTTGAATAAAAAAGTCAATTTCCTTATTATGGGTATATTTTAGGTACTCCGTTTTTAGCTATTAGGCACACAGACCATTTAAAACAATAAATATGGAAATCAATCTATTATGTTTTGGACTACAATGCTTTTGAATTTGTCATTAATGACAAAATCAACTTTGGACACCAACCTTGAAGTGTTGGTTCTTGTTGCTTCTGTTTGTTCTAGATAATTACACAGCAGAGCCCATTGGAAAATCTAATTCCAGTTTGATTTGGAGCAATAGTTATAGGGTAATTCATCCTTGCATATTTGATTCTGGAATATACTTTTCCTACTGAAATTTTTTCTTCTATCTATTTAATTATTTAAGTGAATATAGATGCTTTTAGAATCTTTGTCATGGGTTGTGGCAATATTTTAACCCTCCTCATACATAGACAGGTACATAGACATCAGATTGGTTATTAGTCAAAATCAAATGTAAATATTTAGCTTCTTGATTGGAGCTGGGGCTAAACATCATACACATGGAGAGGAAAATATATACCACCACCACACACAAAACATTGCTAGAAATGGGTGAAATAATAAACTCGGTTTGATCATATCTATCAGGTATGTGTCATGCTTGTTATAGAAAGTGAGGTAATATGCAAAAGCTTTAAGAACCATAAAGAAATTCTTTAAACATATGTTCTTCAGGGTTAGCTAAGTTCTCTCAAGTCTACTCTTCCTGCTTCTAATTCTACAACTTTAGAGGAGGAAAAATGAGAAAAATTTGAGAGATCATCCACATGTCTATTAATGAACTGGAAATAAAAGTGATGAGTAAAGCCTAAAGGATCTTTATTGTTTAGTCTTAATTAAACACTGAGAGATGAGTCTGATCTCTAAGTATATAAAAGATGAATATACAAAGGAGAGGAGCCAGATGTTTTCATTCACTGATGACTGAAAAGGCAAAAATTTGTGATTTGGGCTTCCTTTGTGATTATCTTGTGGACCTAGGCCTAGGCAAAATGTAATGTTTGCATAACTTGGGGATAATGTGCCACTCCTTTTTTCAAAAGGCTATTCTAGGATGTTTTGACCTTCAAAGAGAGCTTTCAACTCTATTTCATGATTCTAAAAGAGAACAAAGTTATGTTTAAATAAGATAAAAGAATAAGTAAAAAAAAGGGAAAAAAGCTATCATAATGTCAACAATAAAACACAGCCTCAGATTAGTCATTACTCTTTGTTCCTCTTTGAAAAATTTTATAAATCTAAAAGTAAAAAATAATTTGTGGTGGGAGGAGATCAGTTTGAAGATTAATAAACTTTGCAGATACTTATAAATTATAAAATTATGCCATCTCAAATATCCTATTACTAATATATGAGCTTAATATGACAAGACTAAATTAGAGATTTAACTATTGCCCTACCTTCCTCTTCCCACTGAATGTGGATGATAGCCTATCACTAACATATCTTAAAAACCTCTGCTAGGGAATTCTGTCTGGTGTAGTGTTGGTCACATTCTAGGTAAGAAGCTACTCTCAGGTCACCTCATCTGGGACAAAATCTCCACTGACACATGTTTTGACAATTCATTTCTTTCACTTATCAAATGTTTCTGACTTTTGGAAATTCCAGCTCTCCCAAAAGTTCCATCCACACAATTTGAATTAAACATTTCTATCATTCTCAAAAAAGTTTCATGGTCTAGCTATAGTTGAGATTCAGGGCTGGGTCTAACGTAACTCAATTTGTCAAACAGTCAAAGCTGGACAGAAAAAAAAAAGGCATGCTCACGGGAATGCTGGCAGATTTATTTTCAGTTCTAGCCAAAAAACAGTCTTTCTCACATAATTTCAGTGTGTCCAGTTCAACCCAGGTCAGAAACCAGAAATGCAAAACATTCACCAATGTTTCTGGACTTCCAGAAATCAGCCGATGCTTGGATGGCTAAGAATGTATTTATTTAAGCATAATCTTACTTTAAAACCATTTACCCTGCCTGACTATTAGAGACTGGAAAGTAGAGTGCCCACAGAGAATGACTCTGTAATGTAGTAATGCAAGTTCTTTTGTTTTCTATATATTTCCATATCTTGTTTTATTATCTGGAGAATTCCTTTATATCATTAGACTTGAACATTTATATCTTACCAATTATTAGTCAAAACAAAATTTAATACTTAATCTCTTGATTCAATAAGCATATTGGAGGGAAAGGAGTATACATATGCTTTGAACAACAATGAAGAACTCTTTTTGGTGGTGCTATATGTTTATCTCTCAAAAATAATGAATACATAATAAAAGATGTTGTAAATGTGCTCTTAATTGGTAACTAGTGCTTACTTGTCTTACATGTGAGATTTGGGCAATATTTATATAGCCTAAACATTCAAAAAATCTTACATAAAAATATAGTGGTTTTTCCTCTCTCTACCAATGTATGCAATGAATGACAATTAGCTTTGTTTTAAATACATAGCCAAACCCAGATTATAATATGAAGCCCAGAAAATGTGAAGATCTCTATGTCAGAGTTTCTGAGAGTCTTTCCTGTTTCAGATATATATTTTCCAGTTTCCCTCATGTTTGTGTAAGTTTCCTCTTTCAAATCAAGAAAAGTAGTTTTTAGTAATTATGTACTGTATGTAGATTAGTGTATTCACACTCACACAAGCTACTTGCTATAATTTTTCTTAAATGTGCAAGTAACAGAAACCCACCTAGTCTAGTTTAGGTATAAAATGGAATTTATTGGAACTGTACTTAGACATTTTATAGAATCTGGGCAAAACTTGTATTGAAAATGCATTGAGGCATTTTATGGAATTTGAGCAAAAGTAGAATAACCAGGAAGAAAGCCAGGGAGTATGGTCACATGGGTACAATGTGTTGATACAAGCAATGGAACTTGAAGGGTCGAGGGATACAAGCAGTAGTGATTGTCATCAAGGAGACATAAACAGTGGTATTTGAATGACATTCCTTCTAATGTTCCACCATCATTGTGACTCAGTGACTGTTTTCTCTGACTCTTAGTTCAAAATCTTGAACATAAGTATCTGATTGATACTGGCTCAACAGAGATGGAAGGAATATGAACTTGGTACTCACTCCACAATTTACTACATATATGAACTTTACTATTGTGTCATGAAGTAGATGTTCAATATTAGAGAAAGGATCAAGAACACATCAAGATATGGTATCAGCAAAAGTGGCAATGTTCACCAGAGACCCACATACTAAGAATTGCAAAAAGTTTATTATTTGAATTAATATCTCATTAATTTTGATTCTGCACCCATGAGAAGGAAAATAAATCAGTTTATGGGGTCCCTTATTGTTAGTTGGGAGACTGGAAGTAGTAATGAGAGGTGAAAATTATTTAGTTAACTCATTAGTTCAATAACATTGTGAAATCACTGGACTAAGAAAATTACTTTCATTTTCTATTAAACTTCTGTATCATGTCTGTACTTTTTGAGATAGCATTATTTAAATGTGGAAGCACATTGAATAGGTAATGAAAGGTAACATCTCTGTTGAAAAATAACAAGGATTTGAAATTCCTTTTTTTCTTCCTTCTCTGCCTCTTCTTATTTTCCTTCTTTTAAAAATAACTCCTTATAACTTATAAAGGAAATAAAAACATTTTTAGCTAGGCTTTTGAGTTAAAGGAAACTCAAGCCATTATATATAATATGCTTCTGCACAATAATCATTTAGTAAATATCCACTCATTCTCAAACATTTTTCTTATAGCAACAAACTCTACAGCCCATGTATTATTTGGTAGAGAAACTGTGGAGGATATCTACTAGTACAGCAGGGACTTTTTTGTTGTTGCTGTTTGTTTGTTTATTTGTTTTTTATTAGCTAAAATGACTTACTGCTTTGTAAAGAACTCATATTTTCTTTTTCTTAATATGCAAGCATTGAAAATAATCATCCTCTTAAAAATTATTTGTCATGTGTGGATGAATTAAAGAATGGTTTCAAATCTGTTATAAGTATTAGCAACATTAGTCTTCTCTTTTACAAATACATTAGGTTTTCCTTTATTGGACAACTTAATTCTGAAATAAACCAATGTAAAAGAAAATCAGCCATATCTACATTAGCTTACACATATAAAACTGAATTTCATGGATTCTCAAGTACCTCAGAAATTTTAGTTTGTACCACATTTTCTTTTATATAGTAATGTTAGTGACTTAAAATTAATCGAGAAATGTTTTGTGATAATAATGACTAACAAAATGATATATATTAGCAAAGGAATCTGATTAAATTTAGTATTTTGAAGTTACAATGTTGCAAAGCAATTACACTGTTGACATCTTACATCATAAAACTCGACTTATTATTTTAGGTAAAGGAAAGGAAGAATGTATTTGTATGTATTTCTAATTTCTTAGCCAGTTTGCCATACTTGTTCAGTACAATAAAGAGTTGTTTTACAACTCTAGAACATTATTTTATTTTTCCTTAGAGGAGTTGGGGGTGAGGAAAGGCAGTGGGCAAGTTTAGTAGCAATACTATCTGATTTCATTATTGTTCTAATTTAATTCACATAGTCTGAATTCAAATAGCATCTGTTTTAAGTAAGACTAAGTAAGATTTTTAAGTAAGATTTTTTGTTGGTAATCCCTGAGGATTTAAGTAATTCCAGTTGAATCATCAGAGACTTTATTTCCTTTCCCTTCTCTGTTCCTCACACCCTAACCCCCCTTTCTTTGCTCATGTCTCAAATTATGCCAAATGAATGGGCTTTAAAATTTCTTCAGGTCACTTCTAAAGGACATAACTGATTTTGAACATGATCATGAAGCTTCATTAACAACTGACAGTATGATAATGGATCTAATTGACAGCAATAGTCACAATTGACCACTAAGACTTTTCATATAACAGACCAACCATGACTTTTGACTGTTTTTACGTTATCTAAAAATCATAATCATGCTTAATAATGATCAGAATCTGTTCTTAAAATTTACTTGTTAAACATAAATATCTTTGTATTGTATTTATTTTGTGGTGATGGTACTTATTTGCTCACATAAATGGCTTTTGATATTTAAAAAAATTATTTTTTATTTTTTATTTTTTAATGATTTATTTACTTGAGAGAGAAAACATGCAAGTGGGGGAGGGGCAGAGGGAAAGGAAGAGAATCTTCAGCAGACCCTCTGCTAAGTGCAGAGTCCCAGGTAGGGGCCCATCTCACAACCCTGAGATCACAACATGAGCCAAACCAAGAGTCAGCTGCTTAAAAGACTCAGGCACCTAGGCACCCACATAAATGGCTTTTTAAAAAACAAGTTATGTTCATCAACGTGCTAGTAGGTTTTGACTGATATTGGCTGTCTGTTTTATATTACTTCATTTATTGCAATAGTAAATCAATTCTTACTTTGGAAGCCAAGAAAATGTTTTATACTGCAGTATGGTTGCCTCCCTAGAGTTCATTAGCTCATTTTCCTTCAATTAACTCTGTGTGCACTGCGCCCTTCTGCTAATGTTCCTGATTCTGAATTCTTACTGTGCTCTCAGGCAGAGCACCCACGTTGGTCTTGAATTGTCAAAGAAAATATAAACTGCAAATGATCTTACACATTATCTATCCTAGACTGCTGCTTGTCTATCCATGTTGTCGCAAGAAGATGAAGAACCACCTGAGGCAAGGTCATGTCATGTAAGTCTGAAGCACAATATATACTTGTTAATTAATTCTGGAAAATACTTGGATTTATGGAAAAATTTGGACTGCCCTTTCAGTGACCTATTAATTGTGCTATTATGTTTTTCATGCTTTCTAAGAACTTTGACATGAAAAGAGAGGTTTTGCTCTTTAGTTGGAGTTACAACTAGTTAATGATGGCCCTAGAAAAGCATTGTTCAAACTGCTACTCCAGTAGTCTTTCAATCCAATCAAGGCAAGTAATAGCAAAGTTATATGTTCATATGTGTTCACTTATTAGCACAAATTTGGGTTCAAGGAAGAGAGCAAATGAATATTCCTTAGACTTAATGAACTGAACTTTTTATTCCACTTAAAACCCACCAATTTGTTGCTGGTACTTTAATTTGGGTAGATTTAATTTAGATCAAGTGTTTTAAAATGAGTAAAAAATACAATACACACAACCTTGTATTTTAAACTTCATTTTTCCTGAAAGGTCAACTTTTAGTATCAACAGTCTGGTGAAATTGATCAAATGGAAAGCTTAACTAAATGAAAAACCCATATTTTCAATAGAGAAATTTTTAAATATTCTCATTAATGAATTAAGAGTCAGAAAATATAGCCTCAACTAATATGCCTTGTGCCTAGGGCAACACAACAATCTTAGTACTTGCTTATACTTATGGAAAAAATGCCTAGTGAACTCAGTTTTAGGCCTATTATCTCTTTTAGATAACATTCTGTGTTAAGCAACAAGAATGCTTTCAGTGCCTTTTTCCAGGAAGTCTTTTCTCATTGAATTTAAGACCAGAGGTTTGTTTTAATGTTTTAAAAGTTTATAACTTTATTTTCTAAAACAAGGACGAACAAATGAGGATTATTTGTAATCATAGATTCTTCAGAATGCTACTGACATCGTTACAAAAGTTGTTTTTGCTTTTCTAGCCAACTTAGCAATTGCTTGCATTCCAATATTTCTCTATCTAAAAGGGAGGCTGCATATGCTAGGCTGTCAGCTTTTCCAGCAGCACTCACAAATATTTTCCTTTGCTGCAAACTAAACCCTTGACTCAGTGTCTCACCCAGTAGACATTATTCATTTTGAAACAACACAGCTGTGATTCAGATTTTGTGTCTGATACCTTTCTCCATGAGTTAGATTGGAAAAATAAGCCAAAATATTGGGAGAAGTACGTTTAATAAATTTCACTGAAAGAGAATCTGTCAATACAATTAACTTTCAAATACTGAAGTAGGGGCATTTCTATTGTCAGTAGGAATTTTTATTTTTAAAGATACTGGTGACTTGATTGGTTTATTCATATTTATGCATCTTTGATAAGATGTATAAATAAATAATTAAATAAATGGATTAATTTTTCATCTATTTTCTTCACTACTCAAAAGCAAATGGTCAAGTGTCACGTCCAGAGATATGGAAGTTTACGAAATAGGTTATGAAGCTAATAGCATCACCAAAGAGGAGTCAACATGCAGAACAACATTTTGTCCATAAGAGGGGTGCCATGTGTTGCTATACCATGTATCTGGTTATAGGAGATGAGGCAAAGTGGAGTCAAGGGGAAAAATTTGGCATTCAGAGAGTAGGTTGAAACAGTCAATACCAAAGAGGTTCAGAAAATGACATTGAGGTTTCCATGAAGCCAATAAAACACTGCAACAAGGATTTGTGTAGAAAATAACATGTAGAAATCAAGGTCTGCATCAACACGGTCTTTCCTAAAGAAACATGACATTAGCCACAAAATTTGAAAGGTGGAGACAGAATTTCAGCAATAAAACAGATTTGGAAAACTAAGTCATTGATACTATGCTGGAAAAATTTCCAGACTTTCTAGACATAATCTCTTACCCAGAAAGGGAAAAATAATGCTTACCAAATTGAAGCCCAAGCTGACAGAGTTGTTCCCAACTCCATAAAATCAAAAGATGAGAGTCAGACTAACAGCAATGCTGACTTCATGCTATTCTAGATTTTGCAAATGTACTTTATTTTGGGACAGGATTGATTTTTGCACAGACATGTAAGATAGTGGAAAGAACAGACGGAAGAAAAGGAAATTAAACAGAAAAACATAGCAGTATAATGAAAAGATCTGGAAAAACTGTGAGAAACTTCCTGTTTCTGATAACGGAATAAGTTGTTCAAATCATTCATCCTGTTGAAAGCAATTTAAAACTTAGATAAAAGATTAAAGAAATAAAATCTCTTTAAAACATTAAGAAAATGACAGGATTGTCAACAATTACCAATGGCAAAATAAAAGGAATGTTTGAAATCAAGCCCACAAGCAAGCACAGATAGTACTTTAGGCATTTGTTGACCTAGAAAATTAATAATTTCCTATGATAAAGAAGACTGAATTTAAGGCTGAGGGTGTACATAAATTCTAATAGGAGACCCTCATGTTATCTTGGACTCTGGATGAATGTAAACAAGGAGAGAACTAGTTCTTGGCATAGAATTACAATCCAGGTGTCTACCCTTCAGTGCTCCAAGGAATTTGAAACTGGCATGGTTGAAGGTAGACATGGACAGGTGGAATCCACAGTCATCTGTCAGAAAAGAACATAAATCTTGCCACAAAAGGAGAAACTTCCCATAAATTTGAAATTCTAAAAATATACCTAGCCATAAAAGAGAGTTGCTCACAAAGGAAATGACTGTAAACTAGAAGAAAAAAGAGAAAAATAAATATTTTAGATGATGAAATTATTAGATGCAGACTAAGAAGTCATTATCCTATCAAGAAAAACTATGAAATACAAGATTGAAGATATCTACAGAAAATAGGAATCTGTTAGAGTGGCATACCATGTTTGAAAAAGAATCACATTGAATTTATAAGAAAAAATCTCCATAGGTTTTTGTGGGGTTTTTGTGTTGTTTTTTTTCTCCCCAAATAGCCACAGCAACTTCTTTCAGGACATGTCTCCAAAGGCAAAGGAAACAAAAGCGAAAATGAACTTTTGGGACTTCATCAAGATAAAAAGCTTCTGCACAGCAAAGGAAACAGTCCACAAAACAAACAGGCAACCCACAGAATGGGAGAAGATATTCGCAAATGACACTACAGACAAAGGGCTGATGTCTAAGATCTATAAAGAATTCCTCAAACTCAACACTCACAAAACAGATAATCACATCAAAAAATGTGCAGAAGACATGAACAGACACTTCTCCATAGGTATTTTTAAAAGCAAGTTAAACAGTTATAGAGGGAACTTATGATCTGTAATATAGGCTAGAAAAGTTATCTGAACATCATGGAATGATCTAAATATGGAAATTCTTATATGTGACTAAAAGAGAGTAAGCTGAAAAAAGGTTTAGCATATGTATAATTGGAAGATAGAAAGAGAGATAAAGGCAAAAATAAAAAAGAGAGAGAGAGAGAGAAAACTTGGAATTTTTCAAGACCTGATGAAAGATATTGCATTACTTAGAAACGTGCATCAGTAATAGTGTAACAAGTGACCTCCACGTTATCAGTGGTCTATAGTAAAACAAATTTACTTTTGTTGTGCACAATTCCTCAAATTGGTGGAGGATCAAGTTTAATATTGTTGTATATGACTCTGATTTGGGGACTAGCAGCTAATTTTTTTTTTTAAAGATTTTATTTATTTATTTATTAGGAAAGAGAGAGAGTGAGAGAGAGAAGGTCAGAGTGAGAAGCGGACTCCCCATGGAGCTGGGAGCCCGATGTGGGACTCGATCCCGGGACTCCGGGATCATGACCTGAGCCGAAGGCAGTCGCTCAACCAACTGCGCCACCCACTAGCAGCTAATTTGAACATGCTTTTCTCATGGAGGTTGGCAACAAAATAAGAAGAACAAATGGAAATACTAAGTATTGGTAGAGCCTTGGCTAGGTACTAACACACCCTCACTCCCTCATACATTTTACTGATCAAAGCACATTATATGGACATGCCCATTATCAATGAGACATGAACATATATTCTGCCATTGTAAACCAAGGTATATTCAAGCACGGAAGACAGAATTGTGAGAACATAATAAAATATGTCACAGACACATATCCACTATTTCAAGAAGTTTAATTAACCTCAGAAAAATGAATGAATGAATAAATAAACAAAGATCAAAAACAAAGAGAAAATTTAAGTGTAACTAGAGAAGACATATTATCTCTAAAGCAGTGGCAATTAGGCAGTTGTCTTTTCAACACTTTTAGCAACAGCAACAATAAAAATTATTTTTTAATAAAGGTGGACTAAAAGTGTTCAAGTTAAAAGACAAAGATTGTCATATTAGATGAAAAACAATCTAATTATAAACTAGTTAAAGAGATACATCTTTAACAAAGCATAAAGAAAAATTGAAATTTGGAAGATAAAAAATGTATTATAAAAGCCATCTGTGTAACTTGACAACTCTCTTCTCAAGATAACTTGTCATAAATGGTGATGAACACATTAACCAGTCATGTGAAAATATCTCTCATATACTACCTTCTTTCTTAATTCTGTGCCCTCTCCTTCCTTGAAGCAAATCTTCCATGTGTTTAATAATTATCCGTGATTTTCAAAAAATGCATTTGCCATTAAATGCTCATTACATGGCTATAAAAAGTCATCTTTTCCTTGAACTGTGAAGCAAAAATATCTCATCTTATAGTTGGAAAAGTGTATAGTCATTCTCAAGCATCTCTACTGTATAATAGCTATTGCTACTAGAATATAACAATAAATTATGTATCTTTACAGATTCAAATACACTTGAGTGCTTCTCATAACTCATTATCAATTGATATACTTTATTATATTTCATTTGTCTTTCTGATTGTGACAAGTGTAGAATACAAGAAACTCTCATGTGCCATATCATCTCTTCGCCTACATAGACAAACAAATCATTTTACTAAAAACATTTCAAAGACACTAATCCTACATTTTAAGTACATGTTAGCAAGTCTAAATATTAATGAAAAAAGGGATGAAGAGATTAGATTGGATTGCATGAGCTGAAATGTTTACACTCTTAGAAGTTGGAGGGACACCGGTTTTTTTAGATTTTATTCACACTTGTTCTTGATTGTTAAAAACCATAAAATTGGACATATAAAAAGTGATGAAGTTTGAAAAGTTGCTTCTGTGATTGTAATTGGAAGAGAAATGGACATGGAAGCAAGAGACATGAATTCCAACCCTGGTTCTGCCACTTATTGTAATGTGACCTTGGATAAGTCACTTTACTACTTGGAATCTTGGGCTTTTCACTGACCAAAAAGAAAAAAAAAAGACATCCTAAGGTTGGTATGAGGAGCCAGTGGAATATTAGATGTGATTAAAACATTTGCGTATTTTTTTTAAGATTTTATTTAATTTTAGAGAGAGGGAGCGCAAGCAGGGGAAGAGGGAGAAAGACTCCCACTGAGCAGGGAGCCTGATGTGGGACTCAATCCCGAGACCATGGGATCATGACCCAAGCCAAAGGCAGACACTTAACTGACTGAGCCACCCAGGTGCCCCAACAGTTGTGTATTTTAAATAAAAATTAATGTTAATAGTATTACCCTTCAGTTCCCCTTGCCTATTTATTTATTTTATCTATCTGAAGATTTTATTTTTAAGTAATCTCTATATCCAATGTGCGGTTCGAACTCACAACCCTGAGATCAAATGTCACATGCTCTACTGACTGAGACAGCCCCCCTTCCTTTAATTTAAATATCTTTTCCTATATTTTGAATCTTTTTCCCATCTGAATAGCCTAATATCTGTATGCTTCATTCTATGCTCCATCTATATTCACTTTTCCTAGGAATACCCATACATCAGACCTCCTTCCTCTTTTTTTACATACTATGTTTTCCATGTTTATCTAGAACTAATTACCATATACCTAATAATCACTATATACAGAATTACCAATATCTGCCAACTTCATCTCTCTTGTTTAGAGTCTTTTGACAAAAGGCATCAATCACTAATCAAAGATTTTTAGACGCTTAGTCATCAAAAAGTATAGTGTACTTGAGGACAGAAAGTTCTGGGATAATGAAGAGTTCTCAGCTCATTTTTCACCCAACTTACCTCTCTTCAATTTTGAAAAAAAAAAATCTTTTCAGGGATGAGAAATGAAAACAAACGATGCATAACTATTTGGTTGAAAAATTACTCACTTTATACTATTTGTACAGAAAAAAATATGCAATTTCCTTTTATTCTAAAACTGATTTTATCTTCCTTATCACCTCATCCACTAAGTAGTTGCAGGGTGAGGGGTAGAAGAATTTAAATACAGATAAATTTAGTTAAAAATTTAGAATACATGATAATTTGAAGAGTCTCTTTAGATTTAATTCAATTATTTGGCATAGTAACTCAGAACTTTAAGATTCCTCCCCTGAGATATGAGGGAGAGGCATTTATGGCCTTTGCGTGACAGGAGAAAAAGAACTCTCTGGCTTTATGCAAGCAATTGGGTATATGCTGGGGCTCTTTTTTGAAATATGAATGACCTGACTTGTCCAAGATCATTCTTTTGGTGATTGCTCATTAGGTTGTAGCCTATTCACTCTTGATTTGTTCAGACCTGGGTTTCCTTCTTTCCTGGCTTGCCTTTTCTTGGACTCTTGCTAGTGCTGTATGCTTTCTGAGTCTTTGCCTCATTCTCCAGTGTTCTCTAGTTTCTTTCATTCTTTCTTTCTTTTTTAAGATTTTATTTATTTATTGACACAGAGAGAGATCACAAGTAGGCAGAGAGGTTGGCAGAGAGAGAGGGGGAAGCAGGCTCCCTGCTGAGCAGAGAGCCCGGTGTGGGGCTCTATCTCAGGACCCTGAGATCATGACCTGAGCCAAGAGCAGAGGCTTTAACCCACCAAGCCACCCAGGCTCCCCATGTGTTCTCTGGTTTCTAAATCTCTCACTTTGCCACAGCATGAAAGAGGTTATGACAGATATGTTGGCTCTAAATTTGGCATCCATAATTTTTATAAGGTGAGTGCTAGATTTTTTCCTGACTGACCACCATGCCTCCCTCATAGATATACTGGCAAGGACTCTTTGTTGGCATGAAATCACCTTGTAGATGAATTGTTTCTCCAAGAAGCCCATTTCTTTGCCATACTCCTTAATTTACCTAGCACATTTATCACATTCCAGGCTAATTTCAGAGAGGGGAGGCTTGAATCTGTATATCTCACTCGCCAGCTATCCCTCCACTCTCATTTGTTTTGCCACAATTCCTCGATGGGAAGTGTTTGGTTATTCTCTATGGTTTTCTCTGATTCCTGAGTTAACATATCCTCTACCTACTTCCCGGAAACTGAAATATAATTGAGGTAAGAGGAGAGAAAAACTTTTACTTACTTACTTACTTTTACTTTACTTACTTACTTTACTTTTAATAAAGTAATCTAAGTTTGGGATTATTTTAAAAATATTATTTTTTTTAAGATTTTATTTATTTATTTAACAGAGAAAGAGCAGGAGAGCACAGCAGAGGGGGCAGCAGGCAGAGGGAGAAGCAGGCTCCCCGCTAAGCAGAGAGCCCAGATTCTGGGCTCAATCTCAGGACCCTGGATCATGACCTGAGCTGAAGGCAGTTGCTTAACCAACTGAGCCACCCACGCGCCCCTAAAAATACTATTCTTGTTGCACAAAGAAAAAATATAAAAGACATCTTGGTGAAATCTACCCAATATCCTTCAGGAATGTGAAATCTAGCCAATAGCCCTCTTGCCCCTTTCTTCTGACATCACTCTTTCCTATTCTCCAATGGCCACTCCTCAAACTCTTAGGGGGTAATCTTCTACTAGTCCATTAATGTTTGTGTTACTTGCTTTTTGTCATTAGCCGCCTTTATATTTTCAATCTTTAATCTTTCCCTAGGTGATCTCAACCACTTCCATGGCTTCAAATAGCACATGTTGACTTATGGTTCCCTGAGAAGAAAGATATGTTTTAATTTCCTATTTTGTTAATATAGTTACTAGCTATTGATGGGCTGCCAGTAAATAATTGTAAGTGAAATGACTTCATGTTCCACCATAGCTAAGGAATCTTTGAATGGAAATTAAATGCAAACAAAATGAAACCTACACATATATTCAGTGGTTAAAGAGAAATTTTTTTTTGACAACATAGAAAATTTCCATATGATAACTGGAGTTTTAGATGAAAAATTAAACTTCTCTTTATGGAATTTTAAACATTGTCCTTCAATTTGTAAAACTCTGTGATCCATAGTCACACAAAGATAAATCACACATTGTTCCAAGTCATACAGGAAAAGTGAATCCATTCCTTCCACATTTTATTATCTTACCTTAATGAGAAAGAATAGCAAGCAACCAAATGCTAAAAGCTCTTATTTTTTTCATTTTCAGAGCTTCTTAAAGCTCAGAAATACTTAGATATTCCATTTAAAAGAGCAAAATAAAATAAAACCACCTCCAGCACTGATATAGCGCTAAAAATAAGCAAATTACAGAATATATTTCCAAAGTAATTGTTAACTGGGTGTCAGAAACTCTTTTACATGAAGTGGGTTTGTTGGGAATCTACTTCTTAGACACTGCTTCCTGTGATTTGATAAGAGAATGGATTGATTAGCTATTAATTTAAGAAACCTAAAGTTAAAATATCTTAATTTCAAAGAAATGTCTTTAAAGTTAGGTAGATATCATGTTCTTCTTTTGCTTGGTAACTAAACAGAGCATTATTAACCAATTAGTTAAAAGATTGAAAGTTGATGAAGTCTTACCCCTCTTCATAAATATTCACGTTTTTAAATAATCCAGGTTGTTAATTTTCTCAACCATGAAATAAAAATCAAAAATTTTCAATTGCATTTTCTCAGCACAGAAAAAAAGCTACATATGGGCTAATAGTTGTGATTTTAATATTGATATATTAGTTCCTGTTTTAGCTGTAGCCCTCATCAATGCACAATATGATTATGGTTATACTATGTATATGCAAAGAGCAAATAGCCAAGAATAAATGATTCAAATAAAATGTTAAAATATTTGTGTATCGGGGCCCCTGGGTGGCTCAGTGGGTTAAAGCCTCTGCCTTCGGCTCAAGTCATGATCTCAGGGTCCTGGGATGAAGCCCCACATTGGACTCTCTGCTCGGCGGGGAGCCTGCTTCCCCCTCTCCCTCTGCCTGCCTCTCTGCCTACTTGTGATTTCTCTCCTCTCTCTCTCTGTCAAATAAAAAAAAAATCTTTAAAAAAAATATTTGCATATCTTCTTTTAGGATTTCAACATCTTTTTTTTTTTCAGAGACAACATCTGATAATGAAGGTGTTTATTAAAGATATAGAAACTATCCTTATAATAAAAGGAATACTTCCAACACTTTTAAGTGTTGGATTTGAAGCATGATCCCCAATTGCAGTGATGATTTCCATTCATAAGTTCCTTAAAATAATTTAAAAAATTATGAATAGTGAATTACCACATATCCAATCATGAGAAAAGTACAGATCATGTGAAGGAGACCGTTTTCTCAGAGATCTACTTTTTTACTGATTGATTTTTCTTTGTCAGCAAAACAGCATTAAATTAGTATTTATATTCAGAGACTCAATAAACAAATTTTATACAATTTTAAATGAAATCTATGTGGATCACAATTCTTATCTGAACCTTCTGTTGATGTATAGTAAATATCCTTTAATAATTGATTGAATGCATCAGAACATTTAGCTGATAATAAAACTTCCACAATATATTTCCAAAATTGTTTATTACTTTTTCTTCAGACAAAATTCAACTCCATAACGCTGTGACTCCTTTTAAAGAAAGTATATAGGTTCTATATGTGGCTCTGCCAGTTTCTCTTATATACTGCCATATTAAGACTCCATATATTTTAAATTTTTATTATAAAAATGGAATGAAGAAATCTTATAAAATTGAATTTTGGCTTACTTGAAGTTAACTTGCAGATTTCTAATGTTGCAAAGATACTTTAAGAAGAGTTCTTTGTGTTTTGGTGTTTGTGTGGGAGTGGAAGAGAATAATAAAATGATTAAAGATTGACAACTCTAGCTTTCTCCATTTTAGGAAACAGTATAGTCTATGTGTTTTAGCTGCATATAACAAAAAGTTTTCTTTTTTCACTTGATTTGAGCATTTGTTTGTTTATCTTTTCTCAAGCAGCTTCTACAAACACAGAACTGCAGTGACCTAACATATTACAGAACCAGTGTTTGTTTATTTTCCCCCTATTTGACCACCCACAAGTTGAGTCAGACATATACTTTACATTTGCCTATAACCAAAACCACATGGAGGAAATACACTTCCATGGGCCTCTTTAAAATCATGAAATTAAGTTCTTCTTGGATTCTATCTCCAGCAAACAGCAGATGATCTTCTGCCTGTAAATACACTAAGTTATTAAGCACAATCCATGGAATGTTGTAGCTGATCTAGAAAATGGCAGCCCCAGAAGACAATCACAGATCTTAGAGCTGAAGATAGTCATAGAGATCAACTAAAATCAAGCACTACTTACTAGTGAGGAACTGAGGCTCAGAGAGGTTGAACCCATGGTTAACATAAAAACTGAAATGATACTTGGTGACTTGGTTTTTCAGTTACAGTTCATTCCAATAAACCACCACATTCCTACTGTACACACCACTAAATATTTAACCCAGCAAGGAATCCGTTTGCTGAATTGTACAATTATTATACTTCTTTCCACTCCATGTCCTTAGTTGAATGTGTCAAGTAATGTTTTATAATGACATTTATTGTCTCTGGTTACCGTTTTTGGTGTAAAGTCTATTCTGTTCAATATGTGTATAGCTACCCCCTGCTCTTTTGGTTTGTATTTGCACAGAATATCTTTTTTAATCCCTTCACATTGAGCTCATATGCATCCTTTGAGTCTTTCTGAGACAACATATATTAGATTTTTGGGGTTTTTTTAATGCATTGGTCCACTCTATCTTTTGATATGTTTTTTGAGAATTTAATCCATTTACTTTTAGAGTAGTTATTAATAGGTGAGGACTTAACTATTACCATCTTATTCATAGTTTTGGGGATGTTTTTTATCTCCCTTGTTCCTTTCTTCCTCTCTTGCTTCCTTTCTTTGTGAGTTGATCATTTTCTGTACTGGCATTTCTTATGGATACCTTTTAAAGGTATTCTACCCTTTTACTCCTCTCCATTTATATTTTTGATGTCACAATTTCCATCTTTTTATGTTGTGTATTCATTAACCAATTATCATTAACTATGGCTCTTTTAAATAGCCATAGTTTTCTTTTAATCTTTATACCTGACTTAAGTGGCTTACATCATCATATTACAGTGTTATTCTAAGTCTGACTATATACTTACTTTTAGCAGTGTGTTGTATATTTTCATATTTTTCCTGTTACTAATTAAAATACTTTTGTTTTAGCTTGAAGAACTCCTTTCAGCATTTCTTGTAAGGTAGATCTACTGGTGATGATATTCCTCAGCTTTTGTTTGTTAGGAAAACTCTTTATCTTGTCTTCATTTCTGAAGGACAACTTTTCTAGGTAAAGTATTCTTGGTTGGTAGCATCTTTCTTTCAACACTTTAACTATATATTCCCATTTTTTCCTAGCCTTCAATGTCTCAGCTGAGAAATTTACTAATAGCCATACAGAGTCCCCTTGTATAATAGAGTTTTTAAAAAATTCTCTTCGTCTTTGATTTTAGACAGTTTTATTACGTGTCTCAGAGAAGACTGTTTTAGATTGAAAATTTGGAGTGACCTATTAGCTTCATGAATTTGAATGTTCAAACCTCTCCCGAGATTTGGGAAGTTCTCACCCACTATTTTTAAAAATAATTTCTCTACCCTTTTCTTCCTCTCTTTTCCTTTAGGGATTCCAATAATGCATGCCTATGTCTTTTTACGCTGTCTCTAAGTCCCGTAAGACTTTTTTAACACCTTTTTGTTCATTTTCTTTTCTCTTTTTCTTTTTTTCTCTTCTCTGACTAGGTAATTTCAGTTGCTTTATTTTTGAGCTCATTGAGTCTCTTCTGCTTCACCAAGTCTGTCATTGAAGTTTTCTATTGAATTCTTTAGTTCAATCATTGTATTCTTTAGCTCCAAAATTTGTTTGGTTCCTTTCTATTTGTTGAACTTCTCATTTTTTTTTTCTGGTATTGCTTTGCTGGTACTGTTAAATTGTTTACCTGTATTCTCTTATAGATAACTAAGCATCTAGAACAAATAGAACAATTATTTTGAATTCTTTGCTGGACAACTCCTGGATTTACATTTCTTTGGGACCACTTACTAGAGGTTTACTATATTCTTTTGGTAGAATCATATTTCTCTTAATCTTTGTGATCCCTGTAGCCTTGTGTAGGTGTCTGCATATTTGAAGAGGTAGTCACTCCTACTCTTCATGGACTGATTTTAGTAAGGGTGGTGGCATCCTGAAGTGTGCTGTGACCCTGGGTCTAGTGACGTAGGGCATCAAGAGCAAAAAGATGTGGTGGCACTAAGGTCAAGAGAGTGTGATGTCTCTTTAGCTCAGTCCACTGTGGTCCTTGTGAGTGTTATGGGGAGTCTACAGTGTCCAGATAGGCTATTGGTACTTTAGTGGCACCTCTAGATCCAGTGGCTAGGGACCAGGGCAGGCAGTAATGGTGGTTGTAGCCAGTGGTGTGCATATAGTTGGCTGTAGAGGTCAGCTGCAGATGCCTGTGTAGTAGGAGGGGCCAGTTGTAGACAGGCATGTAACAGGAGGGCCAGTGTAGGCAGCGAGGGCTGGGGCCAACTGAGGTCTTACTGGAAGCTACGGGGGTCCTAGATTCTGGAGTACATGACTTTGTTGGGTTTCTACACAGCTGAGGGCATGCGTGGCACAGCTGAAAGTGCTAACCCCAACATGAACAGGTGTGTGTGTCTCTTGTAGGAGTCTAAGCTGGCAGCTTGCACTCACACAGTCACGGAGGCCTGCTGGGGAAGTTCCCAGGCTCCAGTGGGGGTGGACAGAGGGAAGGAGCAGGGGAGGACCAGGCAGCTGTCATCAGTGAATGCAAGTATCTATGGGGCAAAACCTGGTAAAATCTGCAGAAGAATCTGCAGCAGCTGTTCTGACTATTCCTTTCTTTAGTGGCAAAAGCTGCTGGGGTTGTTGCAGAGCAGGTTACTGGGAACTGTGATCACAATTGTTGCCGGGCTGCTACTGGTAACCCCTGCTTTCCTTCTTCATTCCTAGTTGTCTCTATATGTCTCAGCTTTGCTGGGATGGGTAGGGTGTAACCAAGCAGGACATTTGTACTGTGCCCTCAAAGGCTGAGGAAGCTGGTAGCTCACCCTACTCTTTTCTTCCTGGTAAAGGAAACTCTCTTGCTGGGGAGTTCCCTCATGGCACTGACCAAGGTGGCTAGTCAAATGGGATGTTGCAGGCAAAATGAATCTGCCTTTCTTCTTTTTTTGTGTGGTTGTTCTTAGGTTCTTTGTTTAAATGTGTTGCTTCTTAAACAGACTCCAGAGCATTTTCAGAGCCGCTTTTGTTGGTGGTCACTTGTCTAATTATCGATCTTTGTGAGGAGGCAGAGTCTGGGGTCTCTTATGCCACCATTTTGCTGATATCACCTCACACCAGTAATGTTTGGATAACATTAAACCCTATTTTAATGGATACAAAGTAAGTTTAAATCAGAGTCAAAAGATATTTATCTTGACAAGCAAGATGTTCCCTTGTTATTTGTGGCTCTTGCAAAAGAGACTTCTCTACTTTCTCCAAATCCAATACGTATCTCATTCCTTTATGTCCCTCTTCATCCAGCCTAATGTCCATGAAGCACAGTTTTCTTCTGATAAACTGAAACTCCTGGGCCTGTTATCTTTTTGTCTTATCAGTCTGTTGGGCAAATCCAATGTGGTTGTATTCAAATATTTTTTTTCCTCTGCTGCTGCTCCCATACAGCTAAAAACTGCCTAAAAGATCACATAATAGAGCAGGCTAAATCTATGACAAATTCACAATCCCAACCTTATAGGGTGGTCAACATTGCCAGACAATCCAACTACATCTCCTACTTCCCCACTCTCAGTAGTGCCTATCTCCACCCCTTTCTACTGTCTCACCCTCTCCTTCCATCCTTACCCTCAGCAGATTGGGTTAACTCTAGTTTAGAGAGAGAATAATAGTGATAAATGCATGCCTAATGCTTACTATATGCCAGGAACTAGTCTTTAAAACTTTACATGTATTGACTAATTTAATAATTATAATGACCTGAGGGAACAGGTATTACTTTCATCACCATTTTATAGATGAGAAAACAGGCAAAAGGAGTTTAAATCACTTGCCCATAGTCACACAACTAGCAAATGGCAGAGTTGGATCCTCGTTCAGATGATCAGCATTCCAATTTGAGCCTATGTCCTTGACCTCTATACGAACGGTCTCCTCCTCATACCAAACCTACAAACCACCTACATCTCATAGTGAAGAAGCTACTCCTCTTCCTTTCTGGGGCTAATCCTTCCCATCGTCCTTCCCAATCATACCCACGTATGGTTGGGTCTTGGGTTTTGCTTCCTTATTACCTCACCTGATTTGTTAACCTCTGTGTGTGTTTGTATAGATTCACCCTCTTCTTCCCTCAGCAGCTTCTTTTTATCTGCCCATCCACACATACCTTTCTTGGAAGAGGTGACTGTTTTTGTCTTTGTTTCCTCACCTCTTACTTGCACCTCTTCAGTATTGACCCTCCACCCAGCCAGCTTTCACCGAGTTTACTAATGACCTCTCTGGCACTAAATCTGACACATATTTTTCATCTCTCATTTTATTTAAGCTTTCACCAGCATCCCGCTCTGTTGACCACTTCTTTCTCTTTGAAACACTCCTCCCTTGGTTTATGTGAAACATTTCTTGTTTCTTGCTCTCCTCCTTTTCCCCTATTTCCTGCATAAGTTCGTTCCCCTGTACCTAGCCTTCATTGTTAGAGTGCATCAAGATTTATTTCTAGGCTTGGGGTTTTGTTGTTTTTTATTTTCCACTCTCTACTTATGTATCTTATGCTCACCTATGGCTTTAATTATTACCTTAATCAGATGATTCATAAACATCTGTTTTTATCTCAGATCTCTTGAATTGCAGACTCACACATTACATGGACCATAAGCTCAGTGAAAGCATTGACTCTTGCTTTGTCTCTGCTCTATTCTGGGTACATAAAATAGTACCAGCACATATTAAATAAATATTTGTTTCACAAAAAAAAAAAAGCAGTATAAACTTGGTCCTCTTTTAGGATTTCCTAATGGTATAAAGCACCAACATTCCTCCAATTAAATAGCCTAGCAAAAATTGTTGACATTACCATATCCCTCATCTTCCAGAGTTGACAATTGTATTAGTTTGCCAAGGCTGTCATAACAAAATTCAGACTAGGTGGCTTAAGCAACATATTTTCTCACAGTTCTGGAGGCTAGAAGTCCAAGATCAAGATCAGTCCAAGATCAAGATCAAGATGTCTGTAGGTTTGTTTTTTCCTGAGACAACGCTTCTTGGCTTGCTGGTGGTCACCAACTCACTATACCCTCTCATGATCTTCTCTCTCTCTCTATCTATATTCCTGGTGTCTGTGTGTTCAAATTTCTTCTTCTTATAATGACACCAGATTACCCTAGGGCCCACCATAATAGCTTCATTTTAACTTCATCACTCCCTTTAAAGGCCCTGTCTCTGAATGTAATCACGTTCTGAGGTGCTAGGGGTTAAGAGCTCCAATACATGAATTTTGGTCACAATTCAGGGACACAATTCAAGGACACAATTCAGCCCATAACAATCTATCACCAAATTCATTTGATTTTTTTTCTCTCAATAAATACTTTTTTTTTAAAGATTTTATTTTTATTTATTTGAGATAGAGACAGTGAGAGAGAGCATGAGAGGGGAGAAGGTTAGAGGGGGAAGCAGACTCCCCGTGGAGCTGGGAGCTGATGTGGGACTTGATCCCAGGACTCCGGGATCATGACCTGAGCCAAAGGCAGATGCTCAACCAAATGAGCCACCCAGGCACCCAATAAATACTTTTTGAATACACACACTTATCTCCATCCCTTCATAATCCAAACTACCACTGTCTCTTACTCAATATGATAGGTAACATCTGAGATGGCTCTTAAGGATCTCTGCCTCCAGGTATTTATGTGTCCATATATTCTCCTACCCTTGAATTGGGCTGACTCTATTGACTAATGAATAGAATATAGCAAAAGTGGGATGAAATGTCTCTTCTGAGATTAGGTTACAAAATGAATTGGGCTTCCATCTTGTTCCTATTCTCTGACTCTCTCACTTGCCTGTGCTGATGAAAGCCAGAACCTATGTCATGAGTTGGCCTACAGTGGCAAGGAGCTAAGGAAGATAGCTGGTCAAGAGCCAGCTGAGACCCTTATTCAAGAGCCTATGAGAACTGAATTCTACCATCAAATACATGAGTGGCCTTGGAAGTGGATCACCCTTCAGTGGAGCCTTGAGATGACTACAGCTCTGGACACCTTGTTTGTCACATATAAGAGATCTAGAGGCACAAAACCTAACTAAGCTCTGCCCTGATTTCTGATCTATGGAATCTGTGAGATAATAGGTGTTTGTTGTTTTAAGTCATGTTTGAGCAGCATTTGGTGTGCAGTAACTAATATATCCAGTAACTGCAGTAGTCTACTAGCTTGTTTACCTACATCTGGTATAACTTCCTTCAAATCACTTCTTCCCATGTGATAGAGTAATCTTTTCATAACATAAATCAATTCATTTATACTCCTCAATAGCTTCCCATTTATGTCAGCTAACTTGTTAACATGGTAAACAAAGCATTGCATAGTCTGGCTTCTTTCCATATCCCCATTCTCATCTCACACTCAGCTCTGCTCTCTGCCCAGCCATAAAGAAATTCTTTCATAAATTCTTTATGTTCACTATGCTGGATCCCACTGCAGGCCATTTATATACGCAATTTCCTCTGCCTAACATGTTTATCCATCTTTTGCTCACATGGTTAACTCCTCCTTGTCCTTCATATTTCAAGGCAAAATCCCATTTACACAGGGAGGCTAACTCTCTCCAGATCAAATGTCTTTTTAAGTAGCATTTTCCAGAAAACATTTTTACATGTAATTCCATGATTAGTGCTTTTCCCTTCCACTAGAGTGCAAGCTGCATGAGAGCAAGGTCCATGTCTATTTTTTTTAACATGGTATCTATCATGCCTGGGCCAGTGTCTAGGACATAGTAGGTACAGAGTAAAACATGTTAAACAAACAGACAAATAAATAAAATATCATCTACCATTTGTTATCCCTTTAGCTTATGTGTAAGTTCTTCAGCCAACAGTTCTGCTTCTTGGAACTCTACAAGTTCAAAGCCGTATGGTACTACTACCTCCTACAATTGGACTGTTCTGCCAAGTATTTATGAGACTAAGTTATCTTTTATAAGGACTATTAAGGGAAAGACTACATAAAACATTTCTTTATTTATGATGCTATGTAACCTTCTGAATTCATGGCAAAATCATAATGGATTGAAAGGATATGGTTTGGCATCTGATATGGAATTTGTTTGGCTCAAACATTTATCCAAAAAATTAATGTTGTTAAGACTTCTTTATTTGAAAATAGCACCTCTTATTTTTAGCAAATATGGATTGCACAGCTGTGTGACAGATGTATATGTGTCATAGCCTCATAGGGGAAGAAGAACATGTTGGCTGTGTGAGCACACTATTTTGAGTGGAAAGATTTTCATATGTTAGCATCATGTGTTCCATCTGGATATTATGGCAAACCCACACTGCCTCTGTGTCACATTTTTTGTGTGTGCAACTCATGCAATGTCTTTTAATTAGACTGGGTATTAATCTAGTAACCTAATGACATAAAATTTAATGTTTTCATACAATAGACATTCACCTACATTAATAGGGTGGCAATAGGGTATGGTGGAGACTTATGTAAACTGGGTAGTACATGACTATTTTAAAGGGAGGAGGAAACTATTTTTAACTTGCTAATTGTGGGGTGAATGTTGCTAGTAGGGTGAATGTTCTCTTAGAGAAATCAGAAAATCTAGATCTTATGTGAAATATACCAATTTTTTAAATAATCTTTTAAAATATTACAAAATGGTTAAAATAAACCTGTGGGTTTTATATGAGATAATGTTCCCTTTTAGCTTTATGGTATAGTGACAATATTGTATTGGAAAATGCATGGATTTTTAACAGAAACAAATCAGAATTTGAATTCTGGTGCAGACAGTTCCTTTTTTGGTTGAACAGTTCTTTTAGCCCTTTTGAAATTCTGTGTTCTAATTTTTAGAATTTTTTTAATGTGTGCAATATAAATACATAATCAATAAATAGCAGTTTTCATTACTACAACTCCCTGTAACTAAACTAAACTTTGTTTCCATTTCCTGTCTCCAGTCTTTAATTATTTGCATACAAGCTTCCTCCAATAACCCTAAAACAAAGTGAGTACATAACCATAATTTTTCATTTTGTCTTATGCATCGAGCCAAACATATTTCACATTTTGATAATGGCAAAATAAGTTTTAAGTTGAAAACTAAAACAGATTCTCTACACAACGCATCTAGAAGATGATATCCTGGAGGAAAGCATCTGCAAGTACTTCAGTTATTTTTATAGGGGGATGGTGACCAAATGCGCTTTATTCTCATTAAGGAATAATCAAGAGGAATGCACAAGCTGTGGCTCTAACAAATAAGACGTATGAGGAAGATCGTCTTATGAATCATTAAATTATTGGTGTAAATATTGGTAGTATTAGAACTGATTATTCCACTTGGCATCAGAGAAATACAAATCAAAACCACAGTGAGATACCACCTCACACCAGTCAGAATGGCTAAAATCAGCAAGTCAGGGAACGACAGATGTTGGCGAGGATGCGGAGAAAGGGGAACCCTCTTACACTGTTGGTGGGA
>CM052810.1:134186129-134217298 GCA_028533885.1 Nasua narica | reverse complement strand
GAATTTGAGAGGCAGGGCAGGGGGTTATGGGAGGGTGGGGAAGAGAAGTGAAACAAGATGGGATGGGGAAGGAGACAAACCATAAGAGACTCCTAAACTCACGAAACAAACTAAGGGTTGCTGGGAGGTGGGGGGTAGGGATATGGACATGGGGGAGGGTATGTGCTATGGCAAATGCTGTGAAATGTGTAAGCCTGATGATTCACAGGCATGTACCCTGCGTCAAATAATACATTATATGTTAATATAAAAAAAATAGAACTGATTATTCCAAGCGATTCAAAATCAAAACCAAAATCAAAACTTCTGTAGCAACCCAGGTTGGCCATTTCCTCCTCAAGTTCAACGAGGATATTCATAGGACCACTTAGTAAAATAAATCTTTCTATAAAGTAGGTTCACCAAGCTTCTGGTGTTTTATTCAAATGTCAACCAGCTCTTCAGAAGTTCTAAAATAGTTGAATATTAGACAGAACAACCTGATTTACATATAGAAATACTAATTGGGAAGTAGATACAAACTTTCAGTTCAGCTAATATATTGATTTGTGAGGCTTATGCTATGATACTTAAAGTGTCTGATCACATCAGTCCAAAATGCAGTTCTCCCAGATATTTAGTGTCACGAAGACAAAACATCTGACTGGCAAGTATTTTTATTAAATTGACTTAAAGTTTGACATTGTACAGACACATCCTAAAAGAATCATGTTGTATGTAAAATGTAAATAGCAAACTCAACAAGCCCAGTGAGGAATTCTTGAACTAGAGTAAATTTTAGGACCTTTCTAGTTTAATCCCTTTACTTTACAGATGAGGAAATTGAGACCTAGAAAAATTAATGACTTGCCCAACATCCAGTGACTTAAAATCTCTACCTCTTATTTTAATATCCTTTCTGCCATGGTTGTGCTGATCATATTGATAGATGAAGACAGGGGATTAATGAAGAAAAACCGTTCTCTCCAAAAGGAACTGACTAAAGAATATCGAGGATGATACTGAGGATGATATGATATTGAGGATGAGGTAAACATGGGGAAAAAAAGAGAAGAGCAAAATGAATGAGTTGAAGGAGGGAAGAAAGTGGGGAGGAAAATGCATAAGCAATTATATAGAGTAAGGGGACTAATAAAGACACAGATTAGCTGAAGTTATTCATTACGGTAGAGTCTCCAGTTCATGATTTGAATGCATCTTCTTTGTCAAAACATGGAATTATAAACAGGCCAATAGAGGCACTGAAATCCCAAGAGACTATTTTTTTAACTTATATTTTAAGCAAGTATAATATTTCTTTAAGGTCATTAGAAACAACCAAACTGTATGTTAAAATGTAGACGTTTCAACTTGGGAAAAAATTTTTTTATTTATCCAGACATTTTTCTTACTTGGTGCAAGCAACCTATTTGACAAAGTTTCAGATCAAAGTGAACAGTGTAATGAAGTCAGAGTCTCACAGTCAGTGATTTAGAAAGGAAGATTTGTAATCAGAATGCCTCATTTGGGGGCACCTGGGTGGCTCAGTGGGGTAAAGCCTTTGCCTTCGGCTGAGGTCATGATCGCAGGATCCTGGGTTCGAGCCCCACATTGGGCTCTCTGCTCGTCGGGGAGCCTGCTTCCCCCGCCCCCCCACCTGCCTCTCTGCCTACTTGTGATCTCTCTCTCTCTGTCAAATAAATAAATAAAATCTTAAAAAAAAAAAAGAATGTCTCATTTGGAATCTTGGCTCGACACCTTTGGCAAATGATTTAGACATTCTCTGTTGTTGTTGTTGTTGTTTTCATCTGAAAAAAATGGGAATAGTTAGAGTACCCTCACCAGACTGTTATGAAGAATAAATGAGATAGCTCACGTAAATAATTTGGGACCATACCTAGCATCAAGCAGTGTTAGCTATTTTCTGCTGTTATTATTATTGTTTATTTAAGGGGGGGGCTGTGGAGGGACAAGGAAAACAGACTGCGAGATGAGCACAGACCCTGAACTCATGACCCTCACTCAGATCATGGCATGAGCCAAAATCAAGAGTTAACCACTGGGGCGCCTGGGTGGCCCAGTGGGTTAAGCCTCTGCCTGTGGCTCAGGTCATGATCTCAGGGTCTTGGGATCGAGCCCCGCATTGGGCTCTCTGCTCCATGGGGAGCCTGCTTCCCCCTCTCTCTGCCTGCTTTGTGATCTCTCTCTCTCTCTCTGTCAAATAAATAAAATCTTTAAAAAAAAAAAAGTTAACCACTTATTTAAATCCCATTGGCAAACTCAGTCCCAGTTATTTTAAATAGTTTCCTTCATACTTCTATACCCAAACAGCTCTTCTTTAAGATAAAATTTTGTCACGGGAGCAAGAGACTTATGGAATGATGAGGCAAGGTCCTCAGATCTGCAGTGTCCTTTAGTTCTTCTGGTTTCTGAATGATGCTGGTCTGCCTGACATTTACCTGACCAAGGCAATATCTGGAGTAAATTGTATTTTTGTCTCTCTTGTCTTAGCCTGAGATGCAAAGACCTTCCTGATTTAGTTCTACTGCAGAATTCGTTAAGCCTGGCTGTGACACTCATTTGACTTTATTCAGGTGATACCCTTCACGCCCACTGTTCCTCCTTGCTGGAGGCTTCCTCTGGCAATCTGCCCTTACAGGGAGTCAGCTACCTCTTGCTCCCATCAACTCCATTCAGGAAGACTAAATATCATGGACTTTCATGTCCAACCACACATACCTCACCACCATGTTTATTTGACTTGGTGTCCAGTTGCACAGGAAGCGATTTTACTCCAGAGTCCTTTGTATATGTGCTCGCCGAAGCGAGCACTGCTCCAGAGTCCTTTGCGTGGAACACAGCAAAAGCATTCTTTCCTCAGTTTCCTCTAATTTATCTTGATATTTCTAAACACCCATCAATCCTGGAGTGAACTTGAGAGACGGAGAGATAAAATGTGATCTTTGCCTCTGCTCTCTTTTTTTCTGTCCCCATTCTTACCCCATGATTCCTGAAAGCAGGAATTTCTTTTCCTGTATGAACCTTCGGTATGCACGGATCTGATTTCATCAAACAAATTTCAGTCTTGAGATTCCAGAGTGAGGTGTAAGGCAGAGGGAGCATAGAATGTAGAAAATCCTTTCTCTGTTAATGATGTTTCGCTGCAAAATTACTACTTTGAAAATAAAAACATAGTAACACTATCTTTATATTCTTGCTCTAAAAATCTTAAACATTTCAAAGGATAAGATCAGGTACACAAAAGTTATAAGAGAAAGAAACAATGTTTTTAAACATATCATCCCTTGCATTGAAAGGCTTACAAATAGAAGTATGTCAGTTTACCGATGCTCAAATGCCATACAGCAGCTCAATCATTTCTAAAAACATAGAATTCTGGAAAACAGCTGCCTGCATTTAGGGGTAGTTCCTTTTCCAAGATGAATTCTATTCTTCGTACCTGTGAAAAATAAATGTCTGTATATTGTGATACTCACCTTGAGGCCAGATGCACTGAGAGTATAATTTTTTAATGCCAGAAAAAAACTAGTATGGGTAAAATTGAGATGACTTGACCAAAAAAAAAAAAAAAAAAAAAGCAGGAGTGGCAGCAAAATATAGGAGAAAGGAGTTAGTAAGAAAATACCTAAGTTTGAGTGATTTGGATATGATACATAGTAAGTAACTGTGTATTAACTTTCTGGTTAACCAGGTATAAAATTGATTAGAGAAGGGAGGATAGAATTAGGGATTTAGAAACCACCATATAGTATTCATTTAAAGATGATAAAGGATTCTAAGTTGTTAGTTAAGTGACTTTGTTTTACTATTATGGTACCTCAAATATAAATTAGTTCTCATTTTAATCCTTTACTCTAATTGCTGGTTAAATATCTTAATGTTAATTGAAAATTACTTTAAATTCTAGAATATAGAAATACATTTACACATATAATTATTTTAGAAGTCTTTAGTACTCTGATTTATACAATGACTATATGTAAGAAATATAGATTTAAAATATCATGCTACTGTTAGAGTTGGATTTTATAAAACAATATAGGAATATAAGATAGTAGTAGAAATTTTAGAAAAATGAACCTCCTACAATTTCTTAGACTAATGCCTTATATCCAATTATACCTGTAGTTCATTGCGTCATATAATCGTGTGAATATGTTGCTAAATATTTTTGGTAAAAATGCACTTCGCTGTTGGAAGGGAGGTGTGTTTTGTTGTTTTTTGTGTTCGTGTTTGTAGTTTTTGTTAGTGATTGTATGTTTGACCCAGTATTTGCCTTAGAATAAATTTTCTTTGCAGCATGGAATCAAATTTGTTTTCCAAATAGGTTTGATTGCTATTAAAGCAATTGGCAAATGCTCTCTATTAAGAGGAATATACGTGCCCAGACACTGAAATTATCAGTCAGAGACTTTAAGATAACAATGAATTTACAAGCAAAGATTAGGGGGACAAAATTTAAGGACTAAAAGATTTTGTGATATACTAAGAGCCACAATATGATTCACAATGAATGTTAATAAAACTTTATTGTTTTTATTCTTTGGAAAGTAACTTCATATTTTTTCTAAATGCAATGGTTTGTACGAAGCTTATATTAGATAGCCTGATATTATTTAAGTGAAATTTTAGATTCCTAAAACTTCCTTATATTATCTAACTCCTGCTCTTATGTGTTTTATTTTTGTCAGAATGAGTTGAAAAACTTTAAGCACAGATATAGTTCAATCCTGAGTACAAGGCTCTGAAGCTTCCTTGGAGGTTAGATGGAACCCAGAGGCAATTTAGTCAATACCAGACCTCTCATTATATTGTTATGTTGCTCTCACCCGTACATAGCCCCGTACCAATCCCTCTTGTTAATGCAATTTAATAGGCGTGTAGAGGAATTCCACTGAACACATAGTTACGAAGGATTAGCTAAAACAGGTAACTTTATTCATACATGCGAAGTCACCGTAAGTCATATTTCGTGGCTAATAATTTTTATCTTAGATCTCTGGTGCAAGCCTATGCTGCTTAGTACAGTTGAGAGTACATATTAGGAGCCAATAAGTCAATCATTGTGAGGTTAAGACAAAACAGATGAGACAAAAACATTTAAAGGCTGGGAGGTGGGCTGTATAATAGGAACAAAAAAACAGATGTGGAAGGACAGAATGCTATCCCAGGGAAGGAAAGTGGGAAAACAAAAATGATGGGGCCAATTGAGAGTCCAGATACTAGACCAACAAATCTGGACTCAGAATCAGAATCCAGGAAAGGTATTTTTTTTCCCATAGAAAAATAGCAAAAGTAGCACCAGGGAAGCTGTTTCTGACCCAGCACTGAAAGTGTGCCTCTCTATATTCTCTCAGCCGGGGTCAGGGTGAAAGCAGAGTATAAGTGAATTTCGACTGAACAGTGAGCACAGTGATGGCTAGATACAATCATTTACTACTGATGAATAAAGGAATTATGGTAGGAGACAGTGCCATTTGTTTTCCATGTATTTGGAGGCTCTGATATCTGACAAAGTCTCTTCAATGGTCATCTGTCTCTAGTCTGTTTTGGGAAAGAGGCTAGCATAATATTCGCTCTAACTCATTTCTATGCTACCCTTTCTGATCTAAGTCTGTGCCCCACTTTAAGTCTCTCCTTTCTTTGCTGATACCACCAGGATGTCCCTTAAACCATCAACTCAAAGGTGTTTGCAGAACCTGGCAGTTTGGAAGTGAATGAAAGGACAATGCTGCAAAATAATAGAGGAATTCCCCCAAACCTAAATGGCTCTGAGTCCTCAGACAAAGCAGGTTACTTCCTGTGACCTCAATGACTTCCTTATGAAAGGAGAGTAGACTCAGTGGTGCCCACATTTTCTCTATCACTAATATTCCATCTGATTATATGCTACATATTCATTTCTGCTTAGCAAGTGCACAAAAGGAGATCACAATAGAATCTCTTACGATGTCCCCAGGCTTGAGAGAATCAACTTAAAAAAGAAATTTTGCCTGTGAAAAAAGGTTTAAAAAAAATGCTAGCCTTATCCTGATGTTTATGAATGAAATTTGAGCCATCAAGGAATTGATAGGTTTAAAGAAAAAATTGCAAGCAATGAGGCTATCTATTAAATGGTTCTGTCATCAAAAATTACAGTCCATAATTCAGAGTTCTCTGACTATGAGAAAAATAATGGCACCTTAGAAATGCCAGAAATATTTCATTTAGAAGTAAAGCAGAAAGCAGTGCTGAAAATTATGAAATATTCAGTGACTGACTGAAAGACACACAATTGTTTTTTTCTGGTACATCTTCGTATGGCCCATTGACCTAAGGAGTGAATTATGCCCTCACTTAAAAAAAAAATTCAAAAATTTTTTCTAATTAGAAAATTAGAATTCCGTTCAATACAAGGTCGACTAAGTCTTTTCTCTTTCTAAAAAGAGTCTTTCTCACTACTTCCAGATATGTCCTTTTCCATTTTCTATCCTGAGGTTTATACACGCAAAGGCCCAAAGTGGTCAGAGAAGCAACCAGATGAAGTCAGCAGTCTGGGTGCAGACTGTTGAAGAAGTGGACACATGCCCTTGATAAAGGGAATGGAGACTATTTACCCCCAACCAGTTGTCATATAGTAGAAACTGGCTAATTGTTCACCAGCCATTTCCTTTGCCTTCTGAGCACAGAACTAAAATATGGCATATGACTGACTTCTGGCTCATGAATCACAAATGAGACTGACAAACACCATATATCTAGACACGGATCATGAAACCCACCCCTGTGTAATTCTCTATTCTCTTTCTTCTTCCTCTGCTGAGAAGAGAGAACTGCAAAGGTCTAGAGTAGGGTGCAATCACAAAGTAAAATGAGCTTGTGCCTTTGATATATCACTTGGTAGAGAGCCGTCTAGAAAAAGCGCCAGATTAGGAACACCTTTGTTGAGTCACTGCTTTGGGAATAAATAAATATTTATCGTGCTAAGCTACTGAACATTTGCAGTTGTTTATTGCAGAATTCAGCCTAGCCTGAATAATTCATTCTGCCATGCTGAAAAACAAGCTCAGAGTTTCCATCTCGGTGTTTCAAGACAAACCAGGAACCTGAAGTGTAATGTGAAATCTCCCAATTATTAAATATTGACAAATAATTCAAACATTTTAAGTACCCTACTCTGAGTAAGCAAACATGTTATAAACTAGATCTGACCTTCAAGCTGTATGTTGAAGCCTGCTTTAGTTATACAGGATCACTCACCATTTCCTGAACGTTCCAACAGTTTTCTGACTCACACATATGGTCACGCTATTCCTTCAGCCTGCAATGTCCTTGCTCATCTCTTTCTTCAGGGAAGATATGCTTGATCCTTCAGTTAATTTGAGTAGGTAAGGCTTTATTTGGTATAGACATTGAATTTATTTGTTATAATATTAAATTTACTTGGTATATAAACTAAAGAGTCATATACATAGGAAGCATGAAATGATAGAGGAGCAAATTCTCAGCAAGAAAAGATATTTATACCTTAGAGGGTGTGTGAACAGTAGAAAGACACAGAGGGAGATTGATAAAGGAAGTTAGGATTCAGGTAATGTATTAACTCTCTTCCCATGCAAAATTGCTCAAAATTTAGTCCTTACTGTCCAAAATATATCCACTGCTTTTTTTTTTAGATTTTATTTTAACTTATTTGACAGAGAGACCACAAGCGGGGGAGCAGCAGGCAGAGGGACAGGGAGAAGCAGTCTCCACGCTGAGCAGAGAGCCTGATGCAGGGCTCAATCCCAGGACCCTGGGATCATGACCTGAGCTGAAGGCTGTTGCTTAACCAACTGAGCCACCCAGGCACCCCATATCTGCTGTTTTTTAAGGATTTTTTTTACAGTAGTTTTTATGTTCATAGTAAAATTAAGAGGAAGATAAAGAGATTTCCTATCTACTCCTTGTCCTACACATTCACAGCCCACCCCCCATTCCCAAATTCCCCACCAGAGCAGTATATTTGTCTTAACTGACACATAACAACCACCCGCAGCCCATAGTTTACCTTTAGGTTCACTCCTGGTTTTGTACATGCTATTGGTTTGGACAAACATATAATAATTCCATCATTATAACATAGAGAGTATTTTCACCACACTAAAAAAATCTCTGTGCTCCAGTCATGTAACCTCTAGGTATCACGATTCCCTCATGTATCAAACAAATGACACATTGAAACCATGGATCTCTAGTATCTTCCCAGCTGAAAAGTTTTGATTTCACGATTAGTATTTAAAAGAAATGCAGCATTAACTAGATATTAGATCTATGCTGCTGTGGCAGTTGTTTTCATGGAACTTTATATATTTAGTTCAAGGGAAATTATTGCATTCTTAATTCGGTTAGCCTCGGGCTAAAAATGAATAGGGAAATTAGCAGGCACTTCCAGAGAGGGTACAGTTTTGGAAAAGACACTCTACAGGTTTCATAGAGCTATGAAAATTATATTTTACCTCACTTAAAAAATACACAAAACTGTTAAACAACTGTTTAATCATGATCTTTCTCGCAACATTAAAATTTGTCTGTTCTACATGACGAAGATATTTCAGGCCTTAGAGAATTCAGTCTATTAGGAAATCCTCAACTGGCCATATGTGTGCTATCAAGCATTTTCATCTGGCTCTTCTTTGCAATTAGCATTCCAAAGGTTATGCTGACTGGTTGTGGATACCATATGTTTGGCATCAATCCTTAAAGTTCTGCCACGGATTCATTACGACAGCACAAGCACTGCGGTGAAGGGAAACAAACGAGTAGCAAACATTTCAAACGGAGGCCCAAGCCCCGCATTTTTAAATCAAGTAAGCATGAAGACTATGATGATTACAATTATTTGTCAGTTCACATTTGTTGAATGTCCATATTGTGCTCAAAGCAAACCTTCCAAAGCACATCTAAAGAAAAAATAACAAAGACACTTGAATTAAGCAAACTGACCTCGTGTTGTTTAATTTGTTTAGAAAAAAATTAAGTCAAAGTTTTAATTTTACCTAGAATTAAAAGATGGCAAAGTAATCCTTGGGGCCTTTAAGCCTCTTATATCATGTCTTTATGGAAGTGGATGTGTCGGGACACATCTTTGTGGGTATATAGCAAGTAGTAGGTTCTTCACTGGGGAATCAAAAGAGAATTTGGTTTTAGTCTGTTTCCACTAAAGCAAAGGAACGTTGTCCTCAAAATGGCTTAAAGTCTAATAAAATAACTCAAAGGATTTGCTGTCTTTGCTGTCTTTGTCTTTGGCTTGCTTTTTTTTTTTTAATTTAATTTAATTTAATTTATGGTTCTATCCTAATGTTGGGTGAGCAAGTAGACTCAACTCAACTGAGCCTGCCCCAGCATAAATGAGTAATCAGAAAGAATGACAAATTCTGTATATGCGTGACAGGACTTACAAGAAGCATGGCTATTGGTAATCTCTGTAATCGAAATGGTGAAATAGAGAATTTAAAAAATCTTCCATGTTTTTTTTTTTTTATTTTCAGCCACTTAATGACAATAGGTAAGGACAGTAGTTCTCTGCTTCTGCACCTTGTGGATAAGAAACTGAATCCGACTACATGGTAGTTGAATGGAATGAATGCTATGAATATCACCGTATTTTAGGACTAGATTTTAAAACTAATTGAATTACAGCTGGCAGGTGGTCCACCAAGTGTCAGAAGTACCAAACACAGACTCTACACAGCCTCCAATTCCACAATTACTTTGAAAAGACAGAGAATTAATACATAACGAAACCTTTGTGAACTGAAGTGAAACACAGAGAGTGGACATTACCGTCTCCTTTGTTTCTATACTTGGTCAAGTAGTGGGCATAAATATTCCTGAACTGGTTCCAGGTTTCATCAGGATTACATGTTTTAGGTTCACCGGGAATTAGGGGCCAGAGACATGTTGTTTTCTTCAATTTTTTACTCATACAAAAGTATTTTTTAGCTACTGCTAAGTGCCAAGCACTCTATTAGTTAGAGTGCTTAGACAAAGGAAATTCCGCAGTGTTCAAGATGAGCATGATACCTGCCTTCTTGGAGCTTAAAGTCCAGAAATACAGCCTTTAAATGTAAACAGACAATATATAAGTTGGTATTTATTAAGAATAATGTAAGTTGACATGAAATTATAGTATTGGAAGCTATATGTATCACTGGAGGACCTAAACTAGACCTAGGATTTGTGATAAGTTTCCCTAGGAAAGGGACATTTATTTCACCTAAGGTCTAAAAGATGAATAAAAATCAGCCAGACTAGGAGGGGGTCAGAGGGGAAAGTGAACATGCTTGGCACTGGGAGTAGGGGAAGTTTCTTTCTCAGATTATCATATTTAAACAAAAAATTTTGGAGGCCAAACTATTATTTAGAAAAAAATGCATTTGGAAATATTTACCACTTTTAGTAACATGGACATAAACAAAGGAAAGATATTATAATCAGAAAATATTGAAGTTGGAATAAATATATATATAATATTTTGAGGGATTATAAAATGAAATTATGAATCATACCATAAAACATTGAGGTGCCAAATAAAACTACTAATATGAACAACCTGACAGATTTTTGTTTCTCCACCAGTAAATAGTGTAAACTAATGGAAATTGATGTTAATTTAGAAATGTTGCTGCTAAGACCCATGTGGGGAATCGAGAGCATTTCTCAGAGATCCCTGGCTGCAGTACTGTTAAACCATTCCTCTATTGGCTGAGAGGCTTATCACACCCTCTTGAGGAGGAGAGGGAAAAATCATGCCCAACATGTTACTAGTGCTGTTCTGGGCAATCTTCCGCACCCCTCCTTCTTCCTTATTGCCAATATTCCACATGCGATTTTCAGCACTTTACTCTGAAACACAGTTGGGAATCACCTGATGAGAGCATTGCGAATATGATTTAGAACAATATGAAATGTAGCATAATAATAAATGCACAATGCCTAAATAATTGAGAAAAGAGTACAGTGTATGTTATTCCACGATATAAATCTTCTTGACTAATTTAGGAAATCCTTAAGCAGAGTGACTGCACCAAAGTATCGTCCTAACACACAAAGCCATGTGTGGTTCAAGGTGCTTCTGCCATCCTTCAGGCTATAGTCTTGAACTGATAAGGGGCAACACCAGTCTACCGGAAACTAGGGATTACTACTTCACTGATAATGCTGCCAACCACTGGTCAGAGAGATCTGAGGGTACGTCAAGAGAGTGTTGAGGACTCCAGAAGGTCAGTGTGACCTAGGGCACATGAGTCAGCCCACTCTAAAACTCTAAGAGCCTTCCCATCAGTTTTCTTTATTCTTGTGTCTCCAAGTCCAGTAAATGGAACAAATGGTTTGAGACACTCAAAAGCAGCCACTGGGGGAAGGATCAGGCTGTGTTTGCCTTTTGGAAACCTCAAAGTTTTGGCATTTAGAAGCAAGCAAAGAAGGGTGGGGAACACTGCTACAGTCTAGAGAAGGGAGAGCCTGAAGAGTGTTGCTGACTAGCAAGGGGAGCCAAATTGTAAGGTCATGGGGAGAAAGAGCTGGAAGGTACTTAGAAGTAACTGAACTAGAGCCAGTACTTCTCAGCAGATGGCCTTGGGTGCCCCTGGTAGCAGATTTGCAAGGGATAGCCCATCTGATACAGTCTAATACATCTAAATACACAGAGATTGCCAGTGATTCAGATGTCATAGGAGAAGCCTTCCCCTGCCTTTTTTTTTTTTTTGTCTTTAATTCTACAACTACCCAAAACAGGAGATTGGGTAGCTTTCACAAACCACTTTCACCCAAATAGGGCAGATGCTTTCCTTAGTTTCTAAAGTTTTAAGTATTACAATATTGGATGGATTCTAGAAGTTTCGAGGTCCAACAAAAAATAAATTCAGTATAAGTCAAGTGACTGAGTCTAGCACAGGGACATTACCTTAGAAATCCAGTCCCGATAAATTTGTAAAAACAGTAGTAGTAATAATAACACCTTACATTTATGTAAGAGGTTTTCACAGAGCCTTCACATTTACCTCAGTCATTCACAACCACCAGTGAGGTAAGTGGAACAAGAGTTATTATCCACATTTTACAAATGAGGAAACTGAGAGTCACAAAGACTGATGTGCCCAAAGAAATGCTGACGGGTAATGCCAGGACTGGAAGCCAAGCTTCCAAATTCCAAGTTTATTCACGTTTCCATTACTCAATACTGCCTCTTTCTCCATCTTACAGGAGTCATCCAGGCTTATTTTTAATTTGAAAGAAAAAGAGGAAGATAAATATTTGAGAAATGGCTTTAACATCACAAGAAGAAAAAAATAAAAGCAAAAGCTAGTGTGGACCATTATATAATGAAGTCGTGCTTGGCTCACCGATATGTAAATTATCTCATGCTTAGGGCTGATTGAATGGAAAAAAAAACTGGCACAGACTGATACAATTAATACTTCAGTATACAGTTTGCCACCTGAAAGAATGCATCTTCTGCTAAAAATTGCCATATTCATTCTGATGCCCCAAAACTATACTGTATGCGACATTTCTTATAGGCAGCCTTCCACTTCCACACCTCTTAGTCATAAAACATAGTTCTAACTCTCCTCATTTTAGTTTCAAAATACATAATACAAAATACAAAATACATAAAACATAAGACTGATGTTTTTCAGATCATTTATTTTTTATTAACTCTCTTTTTTTCTAGAGGAAGAAAATATCTTGGTAAATCAATCCATTCAATGCATATAAATATTATTTCCTTTTAATATTTCAAAGACAACTTGGCAGTTATTAGTTAATTAAAAATAAGACAAAACAGTTTGAGAAGACTGGATTACGCTGTCCCCAGTGAAAGATATTCTTGTTAGAATTCATAATTTGGGGGCACCTGGGTGGCTCAGTCCCTTAAGCAGGGACTGTTGATTTCTGCTCAGGTCCTGATCTCGGGTCCTGGGATTGAGTCTGGCCTCTGCTCTGAGCTCAGCAGGGAGTCCGTTTCAGGATTCTCTCTCCCTCTTCCCCTCCCCCAACACTTCCACCTCTCTTTCTCTTTAAAATAAATAAATACCTTAAAAAAATACCTTAAAAAATAATAAATACCAATAATAAATAATTCAAGTATAATCACTTGAATTAGAACTCACGTGATTATACATTAATGAAAGAATGCAATTTTTTGTGTGACTACCTAAAAAAATCCCTCAGTTAAAATAAATTAGTACACTTGCCTCAGTAATAGCCCATCAAAGAACCACTACATTTATTAAATTGCAATTTGACTTCTATACTTTCTTATTGTTTATGGACAAAAAAGAATGTCATCTCAAAGATAAAGAATAGTCAAGCTCCATTAGTGCATTAAGATGTATGAGGAACACCTATAAGCGGAAACATAAAGGCAATTAAGCCAGCAACTGTGAGGGCTCAGGCCCTGAGCTTACAATCAACCATGGAATCCAAGGACAGGAATTGCAGCTTCCTCCTCTGACACTGAATGGAACATCAATAACCCTGAAAAGAAACTGAAAACCTAAAAAGAATTTTACAGAAGGGTGTTTTTCTAATACTGAGGGGACACAAACCGGTCATTTATTATTGAAACAGGAAACTTTCCTCTATCACACAGGAAATGACATCACTTCTTGGAATGTGAGTAGAACTTTCAAAATGAACAACTTATTTTTTCTTACTACAAAGTAGGACACTGCTAAAGCAGCTCTTTAAATATTTTAAGACCATATTAATGTCTTAGATGCAGGGAATAAGAGTACTTGGGTGGTAGGGAGCCCTAAGTGTTTGAACAATAAGGATTATATTCTACACCATGAAATTTGGTACTTTATCTTCAATTTTTTTAAATAAACTTTTTTTTTTATCAAAATGAAGCATGATATGGAAAACATTTAAAATCAAAGTGTAGAGGTTGGTGAATTGTCACAAAAAGAACATACCCATGTGACTACCAACGAAGTCTAGGAATAAAACATCACCAGCATCTCAGAAATACCCTTCAAGCATTACTTGAAGGGTAATCAAGTAATGATTGATTACTCATCACTTCTTGCCCACGGGTAACTACTTTTCTGCCTTCTAACACCAAAAACTACATTTGCCTTTTTTTCAACTTTATATGAAAGGAATCACACAATTTGGATTACTTTGAGGGTGAGTCTTTTGTTCAGATTTTTGTGAGATTCATTCATGTTGTTGCATATAGCATGTTTGTTCATTTTCAACACTAATTGTGTCCATTGTGTTATTGCACCATTACTTGGTTATGCTCTTTTACTGTTGAGGAATATTTGGAGCATGTCCTGTTTGGGCTGTTAAGAATAATTCTGTGGATATTCTTGTATTTGAAACCATTTTTTGGTACATTACCGCTTGGCATATGCCTCAAAGAAAATGTCTTGGGTCATACATGCAAATAGTCAGATACTGTCAGTTTTCCAAAGTTATTTTACTGGTTTATATGCACATCAGCATGCTCAACAGTGGACTCCTGACTTCACCACCTAGAATTGTCATTTAAAAATTTTATCTTTTTAATTTGCATTTCCCTGGTAAGTTTGTTGAGCAATATTTATCAGCTATTTGGAAATCCTTCCTTGTGAACTAACTGCTTGTTCGAGGCTTCCCCTTCCCCTTTTATAAAATTCAAATTGACTTGACTTTTTTCTTTTTTTTTTTTAAGTGAGAGAAAGAGAGAGAGAAAACAGGGATGCTCATGCTTAAGGGTGTGGGCAGAGGGAGAGAATCTCAAGCACGTGCCGCACCCAGCACAGAGCCCAAGGTGAGGCTTGATCCCAGAACCCTGAGATCATGACCTGAGCTGAATCAAGAGTTGGTAGCTTAACTGACTGAGCCACCCAGGCACCCTGCTTTTTCTTTTCTCAAGAACATTCTTTAATTTCTCTTGCAACTCCTTTGACCTATGGATTTTTCAAAAGTATGTTGTTTAATTTCCAAATATTTAGGACTTTTTCAACTATTTTTTTATTATTAATTTCTAGATTAGTTCAATTGTGGTCAGAGAACATAATTTGTATGAATTCTAGTCTTTTAAATGTGTTAAGGTGTGTTTTATATGAGTGAATGTTCTATATCAGCTTGAAGAGAATGTATTCTGCTATTGCTGGATGGAGTGTTCTACAGGTATGTTGGAAGAGTCTGTAAATGGTGAGGTGTGAGCGAGTGGAACATTCTATAATCTTCCAATTAAATCTTAATTCTTTTGTGGGTTTGTGTCTCAGCGCTGTGACTTTCACAAATTCTTTCTCCAGTGATGTATTTTTTTCCTTTCTATTCCTTACTCCCTTCTCTGGTTGCAAGATTCTCATTCTATTTCCTAGAAGCCCTTATACCTGTGACTGTGTTTTGTTGTCTCACCCCTGCTTGTAAGGCAGGAAAACTACAGGGAGTCATGGACTGAGAGGAATTCCCTTCCCCCAGCTAGCATGAGGCTTAGAAAGGTGCTTTTCTACCTTTTTTTGTAGAGAAGGCTCTGAAAGTATTTCATAATGATTACTTTTCCCTTCTCTTTTCCAGAACCAAGAGGGAATTTTTCTCAGATGTTCACAATGAGAACCTGGTGGACTTCCTGGAGGTACGTCTACCAAAGAGGGGAAGCACACAGGATTTTCTTGCTCTCATGCTAGTTACGCTCAGCCTCCAGCAATTCACCAAATTTACCATTTAAGCACTCTTTCTTTCTGGCTCTTAGGGCTTCCACTCTAGGTGACCAAATCTTGTCGTAGACTTTCTGGGTTTACCTCTCTCTCCAGATTGTGAGGTGATGGTTTTTCCTGAAACGCTGGTTCTCTGATGAGTCAAGCAAAAGTTGCTGATTGTAAGACTGTCCAGCTTTTTCTTTTAAGGATAAGAGTGATCATTTACAAGTTCTTTACATGTCAGAGTTGAAACTCAAAGTCTAATGTGTGTCTGGGGATTCTTTATACACTTTAATATGTTTTCTTTGTTTATTTTGTACATTAAAGTATTTTTCTCACTATGGCTATGCATTTGATTTTTTAAAGAGTGTTCAGGATGAAAAGAAGTTTCTGATTTTAATGTCATACAATTAGTCTTTGTTGGCAGTATTTTTGTGCCTTATCTAATACTGTTAAAAGTTATGGAGATATTCTTGCATGATTTCATCTCTAAGTTATATTGTTTGACTTTCCATGTATAGGTCTACAATGCCCCTGCGTGTGAGATAAGGTCAAGATTAATTTTTTTTCCATTGGCTGTATTGACTTGGCACCTTCACAGAAAACCACAGTGCTGTTCTAACTGCTCTGATCTTCATTCACATGCCCTTTTAACTGTGTATCTGTTTCTGAACTCTGTGGTCCGTTAAGTTGGTTTGTCTGTGTCTATCACATAATGCTAAACTCCTCATGTTATAAAAGTAGTTAACTACCTAACTACTTCATAATGTCTTGATATTCAGTAGTATAAGTCCCCCAAATTTGTTCTTCTCTTTAAGTTTGTCTAGAGCTGGCCAAGTTTTTCTATAAAGGGACAGATAGTAAGTATTTCTTACGTTGTGGGCCGCACAGTATCCATCATAACTAGTCAACTCTGTTGTTGTAACTCAAAAGCAACCACAGATAGTATGTAAAAGGCTGGGTGTGGCCGTGTTCCAATAACAATTTATTTACAAAACAGGTATATTTGGCCACAGGCTAGAGTCTGTAGACCCTGGCCTAGATTCTTTATAATCCTTTTGGAATTTTAAATGGGGTTGAAATGAAGCCATAAGTAAAGTTAAGAAGACATCACATCTTTACCTTATTGGGTATTCTAATTCATGAATATAAGGTAGTTTTCCATTTATTTTGGTCTTCTTTAATTTGTCTTAATAATATTTGTGGTTTTCTGTGTAAAAATTTTGCACATCTTTTTTTATTTTTGCTAGGTATTTGAATAGTTGTATTTGAATAGTTGAATAGTTGAACAGTTATATGATTTTCTATAACTGTAGATGATTATATGATTTTTCCTTTAAATCATTGAGTTATAATGATAAGTATCAAAAATTAAATCAGTGTTTTATTTCTGTAATTAAACCCATCTATATCACTGTATTTTATTTGCTTTTATTTGGTTAGATTTTTCCATGTTTGATCTTAATTTTCTCCTTTTGGAGTGCCTCTGTAAATTTTGGTATCAGGATTATGCTGGTGTTGTAAAAAAGAGATGATTTTAGCATAATAATAGCTAATAATTGTAGGGAGAGGAAATCTGATTATTTTTGATTGTTAAATAAATACAATCCTCAGACCTATTCAGTGGTTCATATATTTGTTTACATATGCATTGTACAAACATACTTAAAGTGTCTGATAATAATAAAGTTTTGCTTATATTTTTTTTTTTTTTAAGATTTATTTATTTATTTTAAAGCAAAGGAGAGAGAGAGAGAGAGAGAGAGATAGGGAGAGAGAATCCGGAACAGACTCCGTGCTGAGTGTGGAATCTGACTTGGGGCTCGATCCCACAACCCTGAATCATGACCTGAGCAGAAACCAAGAGGTGGGCATGTAACCAACTGGGCCACCCAGGCACCCTAAGTCTTGTTTGTATTCTTATTAAAACCAGATTGAATTTAATCAGATTTTATTACATCATAGTTATTGATAATTCCATGAATAAACACTAGACATTTCATTAAAAAAACGTGTTTTGTTTTGCTTTCTAAATTAGTTATAGAGTTTGGATTTGTATATCTAGAGGAGTGTTTTTTCAATCCTAAGAGATTCTACAATCTGAGTTATCACAGTTTTTCCCATGCTTGATCCTTGTCATCCCCAGACTTGTGAAGTAATTTTCCAGATACTACCCTTCAGCGTTAGGGTTTTCCATAACTTTAGCTTTTCTAGATCCTCCTTTGATATCCCAAATACCTGATACTTTATAATATTCAGAGATAAAGTCAAGTCACTCTGTGTAATTTTTAACGTTATTTGAGATTTTCATTGAAAGATTTGTACAGATGGGATTTCCATCACTCCCTGCTTTTATTGATTTCTCAGGAAAACAAACAATCCTCAAGGCTGATATGGTCTACTAGCCCTAGACTTACTGAAAATATGTTCAACGGTATAAATGCAGAAGAAATTGATTCCATGACTGCTCCATGGAGAAGGAAAATATACTTTGGCTTTCATACTAAGCAAATAGTGAACACAGGCAATCTCCTTGCCACCAAAGGGATCCTCTCTAGAGGTAATGACTCAGCTGGGCAGCTGGGGAAAGCTGGAATGCCTTAAGAATAAATATTTGTTGTCATTGTCTTGCTAATATAGATGTAAGACCTAAAGACATTTCATTCAAGCAATCAGAAACTATCACATTCTTACTTCCTTTGTAGCTTTAACCATGTAACTCATTCTGCCAATTGATCCTTAGAGATAAAATGCCAATTGATACCCGTTTCATTCTTGTTAATGATTTATACTATGAAAATTCCCAAGTATTCTTAGAGAAGTAGAATGTAAGATTTATACTCTAACTGAAAATTCATTACTATAATGCCATTTTTCTGTGTACTTTCTTGAGTTGCGTTGTGTCTATATGATATCAGATCATATACATGGCAAGAAAAAAATAAATTCAAGCATTCATATAACAGACCAAGATAAACTTATTTTGTTCGAGATTTGTTATATAAACTAAGACTGAGTTTTGTCCATTAAATTTGGTCAATTTAATATATGGTCAATTTAATATATGGCCACTAGTCTTAATTTAATATTTTGTCACTGAAAATTGTTTATTAAAACACAAAGCAATGGACAGTGAAAAACATCTTGATTTTTTACCTTTTGGTGAGAGTAGGGTGGACATACAAAGGGTAGGGACAGATGGAGACAGCCCAGAAGGAAAGACAGCTCTATCCACTCCTACTGCTTTCCGGGGCCAGCCAGGTTCAAAGCCCCTCAACCACCTCTCACTGTGCTGCTGCAAATGCATGTTGTGGCTACACACAGTTGGTTTGACCTCCTCAGGGAAAGGATGGAAATCTAGGAGCTACTAAGAACTTGACACTATTCTCCCGTACTTGGTACAGAATAGAGCAGCCAGGCCCAATCTGGAGTGAATAGTTGATTATTTTTTAATAAAATTTTGAGAAAACAAAAGATTTGTAGTTAAATTGCTTATCACATTATCTTACTCTTGTCCAAGTTTATTCCTTCTTTTTATGATCTGTATTAGATACGTTTCTTCATTTTGGGGGACCTTATACTAGCAATTACTCTTGATTCACTTATATCTTCAACCTCTCTGTCTTTTTTATTTTACTATTACTATTTTACTATTTAAACATGTTCAAGCTTCTCCAATTTTAAAGACAATATTAAAAAGAAATTTCCCAGAGTTTGACTACTATACACACATCATTTTTTCACTATCAAACTTTTGGAAAGACCCACGCCTCTTTTATGCCCCTTTCATAAATGATCCACAATGTGGTCTCCATTTCTAGCACTCCACTAGATTACTAAAAGTAATCTTAAAGTAAAAGGAATCGTATTGCTAAACCCAGGTGGCCATTCTCCTTCTTTAATTGACCTCTTGGCATCCTTTGTCATGGTTAATGCCCGTGTCCCCTGCTAGTTTGTAAAATGTATCAGTACCTGAATAATAAAACGTGCTCACCAGGACCTGAGCCAGTCACTCCATTCAGCTCACCCACCTACTCCACAACTTATCCAAACCCACCCATCTTTCAAGATCATTCTTAGGTTTTAGCCCACTCACAGCATTCTTCTTGAATTTACCATGGGAATCATTATCTTCCAAATTCATTCAATCGTACTTTTAAAATAACATTTGCTGAGCAGGTGCTTAGCTCTGACCCATGTGCATGGAATAGATCAGGGCACAAAAAAGGTGAAGACCTTTATACTTAGAGCTTTCCAAGCAGGAGAAGACAGAAAATATAGAACATTATCTTTATCATCCATTTAAAAATTAGACATAATACCCTTTGCTTGTCCTTGTTAAAAAAAGGATGTTATCATAAGCTGCCTTATATATTCTTATAAGCATGAGTTTTAAAATATTGAATTTTAATTCTTTCATATAATTTTCTTTTACTATTTTAAACTCATTTCTTTTTATGATGAAATGCTTTGTATATCTTGTCTCTCCATTAAATTTCATAATTATTTCATGAAAGAACCCAATATAATTTCTCATACATATAGTAAAGTACTATATAAATGACAGACACGCAAAACATAAATACAAATAATATTTAAGAGAATATATTTTGTATAGTTACCTGTTTGGTAATATAACAGTTGGTATGTGGCAGAATGGGAGGATAGGAAATAACAAGTACTGAGTGCCTTCTATGTATATCACTATACACTAATCTCATTTAATCTTTGTAATCATCCAATTTGCATATGAGAATACTGAGTTTAGTGGGATTAAGTTACCTGCCAGAGCTCACGCAAACAGTAAGTATCAGAGTAAATCTTAAAAGACAACTTGCTTTTTACTCTATCACATTAGCTTCCTTGATGGATTCATACATGGTTATTATAAATAAATAGGTAAAGGATTTCTCCTTTCTTCCTCTAATCTCCTTTTCAACTTTCAAAAATAGGTATACATAGCAAATAGGTACTTGTGATAATAATTTTGATAGCAATGACTTACTAACAAATTATATAAAATATAATTATTTAAATAATTAAATATATTTTAAATATATTTAAATAATTAAACATATTTAATTATATTTATAATTATATAAAATATGCCAGCATGTTGTAGGAGAAAAACACTGCCCTCAGAGTAAGAAGTAAGAAAAGTTGATATATATATAGAGAGAGATATAGTATCATGGATCTTGTTAATTAATAATTAATAACTAACTAGTGAGTATAGTACCTACACTTTCTTGAGTTTTATGTTTTGAAAGTCAATTTCAATATAATATTTGACATGATATTAAATTGTTTTTTAATCAATCCGATTTATCAAAGCTAAAGAACATCAAACACTTCATGTGTCTGTCTTCTTTATAATAGTAATGTTGAAAAACTTTTTATTCATAAATAAGTTCTGAGCAAATATTCCTGTAATAGCACAGCTGACTAGCAATGTTGGAAATCCCTAAATAACTGCCACGTTATTTTGCGGCAGATAAATGAAGTTTAAGTCAATATAAAATACTTTAGGCAATGTAAGAAAAAAAAACTAAAATAAATTTCCAACATTTGTTTTTAGAGACATGAAATAAAAATGTGGGCTTTTGTTGAGTTAGCATTGAATAGCTGTCAAATTATACATGTTTTGATTTTTCCATGTAACGTAGACTGAATGAATGTCAAGCCTTGGAGAAAGGGGCAGAGTTTATATCTTTCCTTATTTAGAAGGAAGTTAAGAATGTGGTCGCATTGATGTTAACACAATGCCAATCAAGTGTTGGGACCAGGGGTAAGGTTTGTGGCATTTCATAAGGGCAGAGCTGACTTAGTGATCTGGGTTCTGCTAACCATGGTATCTTCAGTATTGGATCCAGGATCCAATCCTTCCTTTTTTCCTTTTTTATAATTTGAATCACCCCACATGTCCTCTATATTAGGACACAGCTCATGCTCTCTACATTACTAGAAGACAACAAATTCCACATACCTCAAATTACCTGGAAGAGTAACATTGTCATCTTCCAGAGGAAAAGTGGTAGATAATGTCTAAAACTTAAAATGTTCTTCCAGAATAGAAAGATAAGAGATAACAAAATTCCAAGAAAACTCCCACTGCCTACTGCTGAAAGCCTATGAATGTAAAACTGGGGGAAGAAAGTTACCGAAACTTACAGAAAAAGAACCAAAAGGTACAGAGGACTTAGGAGAAGGATGTACAAACATTTTCCCAGAATAAAAAAGTTCATCACTCCATGCAGTACGTGCCCCTCTCGATACCCACCACCAGGCTCACCCACCCCTCCCACGTACTGCATGGAGCACTGGGTGTGGTGCATGAACAATCAATCTTTTAACACTGAAAGATTAAAATAAACAAATTTGGGGAGAGAAAAAAAAAGAAATAAAGAATTTAATGTATCACTTAAAAAAAAAAAGTTCATCACTAAGTGCCAATGTACTGAGCACAGTTTGGGACTTGAAAGCTTGGGGAAAGGGGCTTAAAAATGAGTGGGACCATAAGTTGCAGCTTTCGTAAAGTATTACTTCTGGAAGATTCATATATAAGGAGAAGTGGTGACCTCCTTTGGTGATGTGGCTATCTGGAGAAAGAAAGAGAAAAATTAGTTCTCTGGGAAAAACAAATGAGAAACAAAACATGCAACCTCTCTGCCCCCCAAATTATCTTTTACGGAAATTGTGTAAAAGAGGGAAAAACTGACACATGAAGCTTCTTTCAAGACAGGAAAATTCTCCTCCCCCTCAAAATAAATATGAAGCAGAAGAAAACCATCCCACTACATTCCACTATATTTCACAGCACAAAGGAGTCTTTGGAGAATCGGAGAAAATACCTTGAATCAGAAATACCAGGTATCATCATGTGTGAGCTGTGTATGCTATTTTCCCTCCTTGATGATTATATGATTCTTTTTGAGTGGGTACATGGAATAATACAAAATTAGGCCCACAAGTCTACTGCTTGCATCTTTTCTTTAAGTTTTATGTATTGTCTATTATCTTTCTACTCTGGAGGATAATTTTGAAGTTTTAGACATTAGTTACTGCTTTTCCTCTGTAAGATATAACTCCTTATTATAAAAGTTCATCCTTGGGAGATCCCTCAGGAAGGATGTACGTGTACATCTGAATGCTCATGGTAGCTCAAACAAAACCTATATTCTTTGCTCTAGTTTTTAACTTTGTTGGAATGTTCTTTCTACTTATGTTAACCTGGTCAACCCTATTCACACTTTGAGACCCAGGCTTAATAACATTTGCTCCATAAAGATTTCCTGAATCCTCCTGTAAGCTAGAATTAAAATGTCTAATTGCCAATTTTTAGCACACTGTGCATATATATATATAATATATATATAATTATGCATTATAATATATATAATATTGCAATATATGTGTAATTATGCATCACTTGACACAATCTGCCTGTCGATTCCAAACCATCTAAGATTTAATTCAGGCATCACTTCCTCCTTGAGACATTTCTCAGTATTATTTCCCCTCTTCCTTCTAAGAATCCTTGAGTATGTCAGATGGCCCTTCTTGTGCTCTCACAGTAGCCAGTGCTTACCTCCATCATTTAATACATGGGATCCTAAATGTTTGGCTGTCTGGCTTTCACTCCCAGTAGATGATAATGTATTATGATGATAATGATGATTGTATTATTGAATATAAGAGTTATTATTCTTAATATCTCAATCTCTAGTGCTTAGCCCATGGTCTGGAATACAGCAAGGGCTTAATAAATCGCTAATAAAAAGGATAGATATTATTGTCATATAATCATAACTACTTTTCTTGATTCTGCAAGCAAATGGTACTTGTCTTAAGTCTTTAATGAATCCTTGTTTATTTTAGTCCCAGAAACAAAAAGGAAGCCTATCACGTACCTGACATTTGATAGCAATTTTAAAAAATATTTTATTTATTTATTTATTTGTTTGTTTGTTTGTTTGTTATTTGTCAGAGAAAGAGAGAGAGCACAAGCAGCAGGAGCAGCAGAGAGAGGGAGAAGCAAGATCCCCGCTGAGCAAGAAGCCTGATGTGGGACTTGATTCCAGGACCCTGGGATCACGATCTGAGCTGAAGACAAACGCTTAACTGACTGGGGCACCTAGGCATCCCATTGATAGCAATTTCTTATATGAAATAATTTTATGATATTTTATCGCCAGTATTAATCCAGCCAACTCCACCTAACATTAGCTGCAGCAAAAAGTAAAATAAAACAAAAAATTAAGCTACTCTATCTGCATCGAATTGCCATCCATTTGTTGCACAAATTAAAACTGCTACTAAAATCGAAGTCACAACCCCTTTGTCCTATAAAGACTAGAAAGCAAGTGAATATATATCACATTATTTTCCTGGTACAGTCTCAAGATTTCTGAAGTGAACTTCCTCAGCACAATTTGACAATATCAAAGCCATTAAATGCTACCTCTCTAGAGTTCAGACAATATTTTCCTTCCCCTATAACCTAGAATTTACTAGAATTAAAAAGTAAAGAAGGTAGGTATTTTATAGCTACTGAAATCAGAATCGATGAATACATTTACATTGAGAGAGATAACTTAGCTGGACAGTTATACTTATGAAGTTGAAGAGATATATGTGTCATAGCATTTTAATGTTAACATTTGGGTTAATTTTTCAGGATGTGGTTCTTCAGGATGTAGTTCTTTGGAGTAAATGGTTGTGGGTAGCCACAAAAATGGTACTTCTTCATGTAATTTTATGAATAATCACCACAGTTTTCAGTAAATAATCTCTGGGAAAATAGAAATTTCACAGTTGCTAGCAATAGATTCTTAATATATTTTCTGAATATCAGAAAAAGTATATATATAAAGTGTCTATACATTTATATATCTATATATTATATATGTATATCCTAAAATAAGAAATAAAATCCAACAATTAAAAACTAGAATTTATCTATACATGTAGAATTAAAACTTGTAAGCAATTTCTATAACCATGTAAAACAAAATAATCTAAAATAGTATTGAGAAGATACTTGTGATTATATTTTGAATATATTGAAGCCTGCTAATGATTGATAATTTGGCCATAATTATAAGTTATTCTATATAAAATATGAAAAGTAAGGGACTGTAAAGATTATTTGATATCATGGTTATTACTCAAAATAGAAAAAGATGAATATTTTTCAAAACCTGCTTATCAAGACACTGTCTCCTCACTTCTGATTCACAAGGTTTGGGATAGAGTGTGTATACGACTATTTCTGTTGTATACCCTTGGTTCACATCAACTGGCAAATCAACTTCCTCCCTTTATAGTGAGAGGAATTGAGTACTAGAGAGACTAAATACCTGACAATCTTGGAGGTATTAATATAAAAAGTTACATCATAGTGGAGTCATTGTATTAGAATGGTATTTAATTACTTTATTGAGAATATGAAATATATGCTGGTGGCTTAAAGTCCCTAAATCCTATTGACAATAACTTTCTTGAAGCTATAACTTCTGGAAATAAGAGAATTAGTACGCTCATAGGAACATGTATTAAACGCTCTACAAATTTTCTAAACTTTATTATCATTTCTTCTTTTCTGTGAGTGACAGTGTTTCTTTTCATTTTGAATAGCCAATTTATTTTGCATCTTACTGATTCCAAAGCTGTATGGAAAACAAAACAAATACTTCATATTTTTAAAAAAATGCAAAACTGTTTTCATTCAGGTAATATAAAAATTACATAATATAACATTACGTAATATAACATTATTATGTAATATATGTAATGTATGTAATAAATGTAATGTAATATGTTACATTATATATGTAATATGTAATATAATATTTGTAATATGTAATATAATATTATATATAATGTATTATAATATTACATTAATATAGCATTAACACTTAATATAAAATTAACCATATTAAAGTGAACAATCAGGACGCCAGGGTGGCTCAGTGGGTTAAAGCCTCTGCCCTTGGCTCAGGTCATGATCTCAGGGTCCTGGGATCAAGCCTTGCATCAGGCTCTCTGCTCAGTGGGGGAGCTTGCTTCCCCCTCTCTCTCTGCCTGCCTCTCTGTCTACTTGTGATCTCTCTCTCTGTCAAATAAATAAAATCTTTTAAAAAATAAAAAAAAAGTGAACAGTCCAGTGATATTTAGTACTTTTCAATGTATGCAATCACCACCTCTATCCATTTCCAAAATATTTTAGTAACCTCAAAAGGAAGGCCTGTACCAAGGAAACAGTTGTTCCCTACTTCCCCCAACCTCTACCTCTGGTAACTCCCAATCTTCATTTTGTCCCTATGGATTTACCTATTTTGGATATTTCATACAAATGAAATCGTGTAATGTTACCTTTGGCATCTGGTTTCTTTCACTCAGCATAGTATTTTTGAGGTATATGTATGTTGGGGCATATATCAGCACTTCATTCCTTTTTATGGATGAATAACGTTCCATTGTATGTATATGTAACAATTTGTTTAACCATTTATCCCATGATGGACATTGGACCGTTTTCACCTTCTGTCTATTGTGAATAGTGGCGTTATAAACGTGTGTGTATGTATTTGTCTGAGTACCAGTGTTCAGTCTTGGAGGGGGTTTATATAGAAGGACTACTTTTATGGTAAATGACATAAGAAATCCTGAATGGGTTTTCATAGATCTAAAATGAAAAATGACATAGTAAAAGATATATTAAAGCAAAGATTTATCATACCAGACAAGTGTAAGTGAATAAATACAATGACATTTCGTGCCTCCTATCTCCAGGTTCCTTTAGCTATTCTTTTCATCTCACCTCCCTTGCCCTTCTACCCACACCCATCACTGTGTCACACTTTATCTCATCTAAGGAAATGAATGGGGGTAAAGCAGTGATGATTTATGTCATTAGTCGTTGGGGTAAATTCCAAATTTCTTTTAGACATTCAAGACACAACATCTGTGATTTTATGGGATGTGGTCTTGCTTATTTTAGCTAGACTCTCACAACCCTTAGTAGAGTACCTTGCTAAATAAATGGAAATGTGGATGAATGCTTTTTAGATATATTAAGGTGTTTGTGTCCCAATGCCACTCTGTAACGAAACTAGCTACTTTTTTCTAAATGAGATATGAAGCCATGGATCTCTCTTTCTTTAATGGGCTTATATGATAGAAATAATTGGAATATGGCATGGTTGACTTTTTTAAACTATATTTTGGACTTGACTACTGATTTTGCAAAGACAATTGAAAATACTGAATCAGGGGTGCCTGGGTGGCCCAGTCAGTTAGGCATCTGCCTTCAGCTCTGGTAATGATCCTGGAGTCCTGGGACAGAGACCCGCATTGGGCTTTCTGCTCAGCAGGGAGTCTGCTTCTCCCTCTGCACTTCACCCTGGTCATGCTCTCTCTCTCTCTCTTGCTCTCTCTCAAATAAATAAATAAAATATTTTAAATAAAAAAGAAAAAGAAAATAGTGAATCAACTTTGTCAGATCTAATTACCATAATAATGATCTCTGCAAAACATTTTAAATGTTCATAGAAGTAATACTGCTTCATTGGTTTGGAAACCTGAAATTTGAAGGAAGCCTGACCTGGAATGTTATTTTTTATAAACAAAGCTGTATGGAAAACAAAACAAATATTTCATATTTGAATGTATTACCCCTTTTTTTAGAAGAATTCGGTGGTTATGTCTGTGATCTAAGTTTTCAATTCATTTCACTCTTCTGACTTACACTCACAGATTCTCTTTTTTTTTTTTTAAAGATTTTATTTACTTATTTGTCAGAGAGAGAGAGAGAGAGAGAACAAGCAGGCACAGTGGCAGGCAGAGGCAGAGGGAGAAGCAGGCTCCCTGCAGAGCAAGAAGCCCGATGTGGGACTCGATCCCATGACCCTGGGATCATGATCTGAGCCGAAGGCAGACACACAACCAACTGAGCCACACAGGCACCCCCACTCACAGATTCTCTTAACAGGTAAAGAATTTAATAATTTTATAAAATTCATAACTTACTTCATACAAAGTCATGTTGTTTCAAGCTTTTTATCTCATCCGCAATACATATTTTTCCTGACAAGTACATGTTTATAAAGTTTCTCCTTCATTACATCCTTACTAAGTAATTCTCTTAGATTACAGAGACAACAAACCATCGTGATTTACATTAGGCTTTCTTTGGGAGAAAGTTGTCTGGGATTTACCATCAAAGCACTTTTACTTTCAACTTTTATCAGTATCACTGCTTCTTTGTAATTTCTTTGATGTGGTCTCTCTTGCAATCTGCAACTCAGCAAAGTGGATAGGGTTGACTATTTTAAAGATAGTACCCCTAATGGTAAACGGATTGTTAAAAATAAGTATTACTTGAAGTTAAAGCAAACTACATTTCTCAAAACTTAATATTTTATTTACTTTTTTCTCTAAATGTATATGCTAAGTACTAACTTGCAATAAAGCATAAGAATATGGCAATTACATTGTTTATATATCTATTATATATGTGTATGTTGTGTTGATGTATGTATTTCCCATATAGATAACACATATGTACATGATTCAATTTAAAATAGCTCAGTTGAAATATTTTCAAGTCTTAAAGTGCACTAGTTATTTTTTTCTTTCTTTCAGCCTTTTCCCTTCACCATTTCAATTTTAGTCTGGATTTTATTATAGAAAAAAGTCTCTTTTCCTGACTTTTCTAGCCCGCCCCATGTGATTAATGGTGCTCCCTTTACTTATGATATCATTGCAGTCTCAAATTCAGACATGGCACATGTTGTAGACTTCTGCTTTTCTAATTATGAAAAGCCAAAATACACTAGGTAGTATTTAAGCACAACTAAAGGGAGAATTCCTATTAGGTCAGAGAGCAGGAAAGAGAGGCTTAATGCTGAATTTACCAGTTGGAGCTCTAAAGCCTCAAATATGCTTTGTGATTTCTACACGTCTTAGGCCCAACTAGGTCTGACAAAGCGCCATCGGAGCACACATTTCCTGTTAAGTCAATGTTGGATCCCGCCCCAGAAGCTCACAGTGTTGCACGGACTCTTCCCAGACTCTGGTCAGGACTAAGCCTCCTCTCACCGACGCATTCCTAGCCTGCCTCCCTGACTTAGAAAAGCTGAAGGTGTCTGGTTTGTTCAATTCATCTGAAATTTACTACCAAGAGTGAGAACTAAGTTATCTGTCACCTCAGCCTGAATCACACATAAGACATATGGTCTAAATGTTGGGAGCATTCGGTTTCAGGCAAACTTTGTTTTATGTAGTTCTGCAGAAACATTAGTTAAATATGAAATGTTTCTCTGGGAGAAAATGGTTTTTTCAAAATCTTGCTATAAACATTCAAGCCAAATTGGAACTTAGTCATTGGGAACCAGGGAGGGCATTTCAACATTTAGGAAAATCCTCCACAGAAAATTACAACTCCCCACAGAGTTTTGGAAAAACACATGTTAGCCCCTTACTTACCATGGTAAGAGGATCTCAGAGTTAATTTAATATCTTTAAAGAAACTAGTTAGAAAGTGAATAAGGAGATGCTTAGTCAAGACACCACAGTTAGTCATCAAAATATTTTCCTGCCTATGACAGATCAATGTGGCTTAAAACTGTCCACCAACAGTTATATTTCTTTATACATATGGTTTTCATGAAACCCAACATGAGAAGATTTTTATAACTTACTTCATTCACAACGATATATTATCTAGTATTAGAGATAGCCAACATAGCACTAGTGAGAAGTCAGTATTTTCTTAGGAAGAATGCCTCGAAAACAAAACAAAACAAAAAAGATACACACCATTCATTTCTTTGTTAAGCAGTAACTTAAGGGTTTATCAATGTAATTTTCTATTGTAATGCAAAAAGAGATAAATAGTATTGCACTTCACCTCCATTTGCTCCTGTGATCTCCTTCTGTGCTCAGTGAGGAGAAAACATTGGGATCATTGCATTTGATTTAAAAGAAAGGGAAGAGAGGCCCCCCTTTTCTATAGTCAAAGACCCTCAACAGTAAAGCTATTGGTCACTAAATATCCTCTAATTCAGGAGATCTTCACTGCAGCTTACTAAGAAATGATGAAACAGAAAATTTCACCCTAATTTTGGGTTAGCTCTGCTCTTCTCTTGTGGAAAATTCTCTACAACCTCACCATAAAGGCTGCAAAGGGATTCCTTAAGTATCTGTGGCAGAAACCATGCCCGTGACCAAAGGGCTCCATTACTATCTCATTTAGCATATGTGTATTTTGGGAATTTGGAAAGCAAAGAACACAGTAACATTTCAATTAAAGTGGGTGGAGGCAAAGCTCTTGCTTATTTGTTTTTGTTTTGCTGTGTGTCTTTTAATGAAATCACCAGTTTATAAAACAATAATAAATTTGAGCTGGTTCGCCCAGCTTAACAACATTCTGCTTACTCACCAAAGTATAAGGCCACACAATGGTCTTGATGTGCTGCCCTTCATCTTTGACCAGGTAAAGGTAAATAGCATGGCAGATGGGTGGTTAGAAAGGTGGTCTTCAGTGTCAATACTCTGTCACTTGTCTTTTCTTGTTATACTATTTTCATTCTCAGTAATAGTCTCTTTTTCCATCTAAGTGCTGGTTCTTTCTTAGATTGATCTGCAACCTCAATCTAATAGCAATGGATCTAAGACCAGTCATTTAGAATAATTATAGATTGGCTCATTGATTATATTTCAATATGAATGGGGAAAATAAAAATAAGAAGAAAGGATGCATTATGTCTGATTAAAATCACATTAATCATTGGTCCAATTGGTATTTTGTTATCTTTTAATACACCATAAACAAAATTTGCCTTTTGATATTCTAGAATTTATCTTTGTCTCTGCTATAGTTTTCTTCTTTTGGTAGCAAAATTTATAACTCTTCCATAAGTAGAATATACCTAATTAAATTATTGAAGTTGAACTATAACATACAGAAAGCTATCTGAACCAAACTTTAAATGTCTTTGAGATTTTTAAATACCTAGGAAGAGATAATGTAAGTACATGAAAATTAAGATTGAGAAAATGCATCTACCAGATTGTTTTGATAGCATTTTGCTTTTAATGTTAGATTCCCTTTTATAAATAATTGGGAGACCAGGGTTTGTATTTGTGCTGGATTAATATATTTTGAGAACTGGTTGAATAAAAAGAATGAGAAAGACTCCCTCAGATGATGAAAAATAAAATTAAAGGTGATTCAGGGACAAAACCAAGTCTAGACATTCTTTCCAACCAGATCACCAATCAGAGAAAGGCAGAACCAAAGAAATCAAGTATGAGGCAATAAGAGCAAATGAGAGAAACAGAACAGGATTTGAGTGGCCTAAAAATTAACCATAATTATTATTAATACAGTATCTTAGTGGCATAAATGAGTTGTTAAGATCACAATCAGTAAGGACATTGTACAACACAATCATACATAACAGTTCATTTAATTTGCACACAAACCCATTCTGAATGTATTGA
>CM052810.1:134163764-134185629 GCA_028533885.1 Nasua narica | reverse complement strand
AGGAACCAGGTGGTGTAAGGTAGGGTCATCTCCACAACATTCCATTTACACACAGAACTAAACTGACAAGCACAGAGTCACTATTGTGGTTAGAAGCTGGCAGCATGGGAAAAGTGAAGAACAGGTGGGGAATTAGGGTGTAGTTAAGTCCTCATCCTGGGGTACCTGGGGGGATCTTGGTCTGCTTGAAAGCCACTATAGTCTTTGAGGACTCTCTTTTTCTTGATCTAGTATATTTCTTGACCTAGAACTTAAACAAGTAATTCCTTCAAGGATTCTTGTTTCTTCTTACTGAGAAGAGTCTCTAGGGTCTGTATCAGTTTTCTATTTTTGTGTAACAAATTACTACAAACTAGGGACTTAAAACACATACACGTGCATACATATATATACACCTTATATATATATTATATATATATATAAGCTGTTTGTATATACACAAATAATATATTAAAACATATAACATAAAATTGCAAGCTGTATTATGTATACACATATATATAATGCATATATACAAAATCTTACAGGTCAGAAATTTGGGCATGACTTACTTGACTCTTTGGTTTTGGGTATCACAGGGACGAACTCAAGGATTTAGCAGAGCTGCATTCTTATCTGGAGGCTTAAGGGAAGAATCTGCTTTCAAATTCACTCAGGTTGCTGGCAGGATTCATTTTCTCATGACCGTGTGACTAAGGGCCCAGCTTCTTATCCAGTCTTAGGTGCCACCTGCATTCCCTGGCACATGGCCCTCCCCATAGGTATTCACATCACAGCAGCTTGATTCTTCAAGGTCACAGGAGAATTTCTGTCACTAATGTCTCCTGGCATGGAGTTTTATATAATGCAAGGTGAGAGTGAGACCCTGTCATCACTGTGAGAACACTGTTCTGTTGGCTAGAAGCAAGTTACAGTTTCTGAATGCACTCAAGGTGAGGTTATACAGGGACAAACATTCAGATCATTACAGTACTTAATTATTTTGATTTTATATTACCATATCTCTATTCTTACTATGAAAACCTTTATTCCTAAAGACTGTATCATAATTTACTTACTTGCTTTGTTATAAACGTATATGTATGTATGTATATATATATATATACCCACATATGTACATATGTAGTTTAAAATAATAGTCATATTATAAACATATTTGCTAGATATAGTTCAGGTTTTCCCATCCTTAGACTAGACACATTTGCTTTGATTGATTCATGTCTTAGGTCTTTTTAATTTTATAACAGCCCTCTCTTAAATTTTTGTGCCCTCTATGTGTCAAAACTGGGATATTGATTTCTAAAAATGCCTCGGAGTCCTAAATTGGATGATTGTATCTTTATGGAGCCATTTAATATGATCCTCTCTCCTCTGAAGTTCTTGTAAACTGCTATCAGAGGCCTGATCATATTCAAGTACAAATTTTTAACAAGAATACTTCACGTGGAATGCTTTTTATTTCCTGTTGTTTCACATTGGGAAGCACTAACTGTTTAGATAGTCACTTTTAGTGATGCTAGGGTTTATTGGTGGTTACAGGTGTAGTTAGCCTAACTCTTTATAAAGTTTTCCATCAACTTGTCCCTTAATGGTTTGAGCAGCCACTGATTATTGATGTATAGATCCATCATTTCCTTTGGTGTTTTAAAATGATCTTTCCAATTCTATAATTTTTTCTGCTTTCATTAATTATGACTCTTCTAGAATACTTTCCCCCATTAACTATTTGGTTCACCTAAAATAACAGTCCAAGAAAGAAAGAATAGATACTCGAGTCTTTTCTTTTATAGATCATTATTCAAAACAATGAACTGGGGCCATAGTTGTGGCAAACTCTAGAAATGTCCAAAATTCTTTCACATTAATAGATTTTATGTATTTAATATGCCTCAATTATTTCAATCACTATTCTAATACTAAATTGTTCCATATTTGGACAGTAAGAGTCTCTTCAAGTAGGCATCCATTTAATTCAGACATGACTCCACTAATATTTGACAGTTTTCTTGCATTCAATGAAGAGATATTCCAGCCAGGCTCAAATTGGCCTGAAACATTAGTCAATGTTTTCTCTCCCAGTTTTTTTTTTAATTTTTAAAAAAGATTTTATTTATTTATTTATCTGACAGAGAGAGAGATCACAAGTAAGCAGAGAGGCAGGCAAAGAGAGAGGAGGAAGCAGGCTTCCCACTGAGCAGAGAGCTGGATGCATGGCTTAATCCCAGGACCCTGAGATTATGACCTGAGCCGAAGGCAGAGGCTTAACCCACTGAGCCATCCAGGTGCCCCCTCTCCCAGGTTTGTAGTCAACCTTTTCCAAAACCAAAGAATCCTGGTTTGTTTTAGTAGAAAATAGTATTTAGAGAGCACAATCTGGAAGTATCCCTTTGCATTTTTTTAACGTTAGCCATTAGTATATACTTTAGCAAGGTTGGGTATAGAAAAATAATAAAATAAGTAGAAATATATTGTGTGTGTATGTCAACTGTACTGTGAAATTTACTCTGAATCTTATGAAAATATACTTTAAATACACAACTTGGGAAAAGGCATTGTATTTATTTTAGCTGGTTGATAGCACAGATGCCCAAGGCTCCCATTTTCCTAGGACATAGTCGCTCCAGCTGTAGTTTATATTACACAGCTGCCCTCAGAATTTTCCATTTTCTATAGTACAACACAAAGCCAGATATTTCCAACAGTTCTAGTGTTCATGGCTCCCCAATGAATATACAAATATCCTGCAAATGATGTGACCTACCACACTGCAAACACATGGATGAAACAACTAACCAAGGAGCTGCTCATATCCTGATTCACTGTGTATTAATAATTCATTGTCAGTGCCAGATATGGATCAGCCCATACATGAAGAGATATAATTGCAGAGATATATCATCTAAATAAAATGTGTGGGAGAAGAGGAAATATTACTAAATATAATTAAAAGTGGTATGTCCTGTAGACTGAAATAATTGAAGAAAATTAGCAATGTTTTGGAAATCACTTACCAATATCTTCTTTATTTATTTTTAATTATGAGTGAACATGGAAGTACTAGAGGATTATATCTTTAGGTGTTAACTTTTAAATTGAAAATACCCTAAGACCAAGCACGTATTAAGTTATTATTAGGTAATATGTTTGTTTTTCATCAACAGCTCGCAAGAACTAAGGGTACAGGTGGCTGTAGTGAAAAGTTGTGGGAGAGTTATCTAAGAAGTTTCCTGGTTGCCAAGAAATGCGGAAATGGCATCTATAGTTGGGTTTTTAGGAAAAGCAACTATAGTTGGGTTTTTAGGAAAGATAACATTTGTATCTCATATTTATTGATTACATACTATGTGTTATACTTAGTGCTAGGTAATTCTTGTGTATGAACTCATTTATCACATAAAATCCTCTAGGATAGATGTGGTTTTATTCCAGTTTTATAGATGGGGGAACTGAGTTGCAGAGACTTGAGCATTTTGCCCGATTAGCAAAAGATAAGGCCAGGATTCAAATCCAGAAAGTGATGCCACAACCAGTGTCATTAGTTATTATGCTACAACTATCTTCAAGGGCACCTATGAAAGATTATTGAAATTGGACAGTGGTATTTCTTAGATGTACAAGGACACAATCTGTTTTATGAGTTTATTGGATAAACTTACTCCAAGGAAGAAATATGATACAGCTGAAGTAATGTGTGTCTTTTTAGTCAAGGAACTGAGGTGATGTGTAGGAATATCCTAGGGAAGCACAGGAAGTGATTTAAAGAGTTAAAAATCATCTTTCTCAAAAAAAAATGATCTTTCTCAGGATCTATCTGGTTGGGAATGTCTTAACTCATTTATTCAACATACATTTATTTAGCATCTGCTATGTGCTGGGCATGGGGAATGGGGTGGTCAGATGTTAGGCTTGTCTTCTTGGAACTTATAATCTAGTAGACTTTTCCAAAAGAAGAAATCAACTGGAGGGATGTATATTGGCCTTTTTGTTTGTTCAGCAAATATTAATTGAGCACCTACTATATGCCCGGCATCCTTATAATTTTATATATATCATGCTTGAGACCAGTATTTTATTGTTATTTTTGACAGCCTGTAATTTTATTCCCAATTATGTGATGGCTGGGCATTTTTCACTTATCTAGAAGCAGATCATATAAAGTTTCCCATTAATTTTTCCCTCATTTTGATGTAAATCTCTTTTCAAATACCTTTATTTTTTCATTTATTTAATGGGAATAGTGTTTTATCAAGAAGTTGTAGAGCCTTTAAATAGACAATATTACTTGGTTAATGTTTCTGCCATTACTGACATCCAATTTTTCTAGAAATTTTTCTATTTTATTTAATAACATCTTTTTACAATATTATACAGCAGAGATGTTTCGGATCTAACACAGTATAACAATTCTGAAAAATCTTGCATTGCACAATATTAAACATGATATATAAGTGGGCTTATGAAAAAAATAGTCGTGCAAAACACTTAAAACCTATTGAAATTTGTATCCATATCATTAACAAAACTGAGCTTTTCTATTTAAAATACTAGCATGGTTTTAAAGATTTTAAATTACTAATAAGGAAAGAAAAGTCATTGTAAACATAAAGTTTTACCTTTTTAAAAAGATGATGGTGGATGGATAAAAGATGGTATAAGAAGAGCTTAGCCTGCTGAGGTATGAAGAGAAGTGTAAAATACAAATAATAGAAAGAGCTGCACAATAAGCACATCACAATCTGATCACATGATGAGACTGAGCCAAGAGAAAGACTGAGGAACGAATGGGCTTCCTGGACAGCACTGTACCTCTTTGAGGTCTGGTACATTTAACTTTTCTAGTGCACTTTGCATTCAGCTGTGATTCAGTGATGGCATAAAATTAATGTGCTAGGAAAAACTTCATAGGGACCTACATGAACTTGTGTTATACTGACATCACCTTCCACTTCCCGACAGCACATGCTCTCATTCATCTAGTGAAGCACATGTGTTTTTGGTTTTTTTTAACACACTGGGTTTAATTGTCCATATGTATTAACCATATGGGTAGATTAATGCTTAAGCTCACCTTTTCCTTTGGTAGAAATGCTGCAGATATTATATTCATTTACTAAAAATAAACATACATATAAGTTTCATCTATGAGGAAATAATTTCCAATCGAGTGTGTTCTTAAAACGACGTGTGAGTGTGATATTATCCTTTGGGGAGTAAATGTGGGATGATATTTTATGGAAAGAGAACTAGAATGTCTCTCTAGCCAGCCTAGTCATGAAAATCCTCCAGCATTCCTCTGCCATATAATGAACTGTTTTGTATTGAATAAACTTTTGTTGAATGGATGAATGAAAGAGAACTCATTAATTAAAAACTCTGGTATTATCAGCTCCTTATTCATTACTCTAGCTAGTTTCTTTTTAAATTATCATGTTTAAGATGACATTTCGAGAGTGTTTCTTATAAAACCAAGGGAATGAGATTCTTGGTGATTTTTAATCAGCAGAAATAAAAATCTTATATAAAACTTTATTAAAACATCAATATAATTATGTTAATTTCTTAATGGGAGGGCATAAACTGATATTACTAATTTGGTGAATTTAAAACCACAATAACTAAAAAGAAATAAAAAATAAACCCACAGTAACTACCCGGTGAAAAACATTTCTTCAGAATGTCCAGGAACACTGTATAGTAGTAAACAATGTGAATGGGCCAGACAAGAATTCATAGAAGGCAGGAAAGAGATTAGAATGTCAAAATGTAATAATGTTTCTTCCTAAATTGTGAGTGCAGAGAGGAAATTGAAACAAGAAGTAGGCTAGTGAATGGTTTTTTAAGATCTTGTTAACACTAAATTTCTGCCTCTTTTGAAAGAAATTAACTGGGAATACCAGTGAACTCTCACTTAGTACAAACAAGTGTTAAAGCTAAAGAGAACATGGCAAGGAAGTGCAAACTTTCTGTCTTAAAATATGGCAGGTAGATTTAAATAATTTGCTAGATTATTTTGTTTTATTTTTGTCATTTTATACAATTAAAACTTAAGTATTACCAACACCCCAAAAATGAAGATGCATGACTATAAGCATTTATCAAATGACATATTTAAGATAATTACCATTAAACATGTGTATGATAACTTTACTTCCCCAGAGACACTAAAAAATTATTTAAATTATTGTAGAGAACTCTGCGGAAGGTGAAGCAAATGAACTTTCTCTTCTCCATTTTTAGATATCCTCTTTTATTTATTGGATCCCCTCTCATTTCTCCTTAACATGGGCTAGAAAGAAACATTATGCAAAGTTATAATATTCTTGAATTATATTAAGTCATAAATAATTAGAAGGTGGAACACATTAGATTAATTTTTAGTCTTTTTATGAAGCCAAAAAGACTTGGCTCTCATGGTCATTGCCCCATTCTCTATCATCTATGTATGTGTGTATGTATGCATGTATCTATTGCTAGTCCACTGTGCTTTAGTCATTATTTAAAAGCATTTAAAAATAGAAATATAGGCTCTTGGGTGGCTCAGTCAGTTAAGTGTCTGCCTGTGGCACAGGTCATGATCTCAGGGTCCTGAGATCAAGCTCTATGTCAGTCTTCCTGCTCAGCAAAGAGCTGCTTCTCCCTTTCCCTTGGCTATTCCTCCTGCTTGTGCTCCTTCGTTCACTCTCTCAAATAAATAAATAAAATCTTTTTAAAAAATAGAAATATAGGGGCATCTAGGTGGCTGAGTCAGTTAAGCATCCAACTCCTGATTTTGTCTCAGGACATGATCATGGGGTTCTAAGAGTGAGCCCCATCTCGGGCTCCACACTCAGTAGGGGGTCTGCTTGAGATTCTCTCTTTCCCTCTCCTTCTGCCCCTCTCCCTGTTTGCTCTCTCTTTCTCTCTCTCAAATAAATAAGTAAATAAAATCTTTTTTAAAAATAGGAATATATAACATGTATAAAATAAATGATACATAAATTATACATATATTCTCATAACTACTTTGATAAAGTCCAATCTAACTATCCTTTCAAATGACAATACATTTCGGGACACATAAGTTGTGCCAAGCCCTAAATGAATGTGGTATATGTGTCCAAGGTGGCTCAAAACCTTCTGCTAGGATACAGAAAGAATATTAGTATTGAGGCCATCCAATTGACAGGAGATAAGGGTAGAAGTTAAGCTTCTAAAATACTGTGATAATCTATGAACAAATGCAGCATCCTTGGCAGACGTCCAGCTGGGTAACTTGTCATCTTTCTACCCTCAAAAGCATTTTTCCACCTCCTGCAAAAGAAAAGGATGGATTGCAGACCAACAGTATGAATCCCTTTGGTCCAATGATGTCGTCAGGGAGACAGAAAGGATCATTTTACACTTTTGTCTTTGATCATAGCCAGCTTTCTCTTGCCCTCAACTTGCTCTCACTTTCCACTTCTAAATACCTTCCAAGATATTGTCTTCCAACAAGCACAGTATCCTAATTAATAAAAATTCTGCAATAATTGTTAAGATAATATATCTTACCCCTCACTCTACATGCATCATCATTTATTGAATTTCTGAACAGAAGGTGAATATGGCTGGACTGGGCACTCTAGCATAGTTTCTCATTGCTGGAATGAGAAACTCACCCAAGATCTGTCAAGATGGCAGGTTTGCTAAGGCATCTATTTCTTTTTTTTTTTTTTAAGATTTTATTTATTTATTTGACAGAGAGAGATCACAAGTAGACAGGCAGGCAGAGGGGGCGGGGGAAGCAGGCTCCCTGCCGAGCAGAAAGTCCCATATGGGACTCGATCCTAGGACCCTGAGATCATGACCTGAGCCAAAGGCAGAGGCTTAACCCACTGAGCCACCCAGGTGCCCCTTATGTCTTAATCATAAGTTAGCCCAGAGAAGCCTTTTCTGTTAGCACAGTCTGAAGAAGTGCTATTTTGTCTTACAATTATAAGACCTATTACCAGTGATAATAGATCCATTGTAAACTTGCTTAACAACTTTATTTTTTTTTTAAGATTTTATTTATTTATTTGACACAGAGAGAGAGATCACAAGGAGGCAGAGAGGCAGGAAGAAGCAGGCTCCCTGCTGAGCAGAGAGCCTGATGCGGGGCTTGATCCCAGGACCCTGAGATCATGACCTGAGCTGAAGGCAGAGGCTTTAACCCACTGAGCCACCCAGGTGCCCCAACAACTTTATTTTTAATTTAACTATCCAACCAACAATTTATTTTATTTCTTTAATTATTTTATTTTTTTTATATCCAGCCAATAATTTAATTCAACTTTCTACACAGAGTAGACAGAAGACATAATGAATGACACTATCATTTATACTTACTTGTACAGGGAGGGAAATGTTACCCATGGACAGTTCTGTGAAAATATGCCACCTTTGACATTGTTCTGTATCAACCAACTCACACTTTCAAAGCTAGAGTGCAGATATTTCTGAGTTCATTTATCAGATCTCTGAAGAGTTAATGCAATACCATTCTTTTTTTGCCTGCATAGATACCTCCCTATTCCTACTTTTCTCTCAAAAGAATTCCAAGAGTATCATGGAGTGCTCTTCTTTTATTGTTCATCCCTCTTAATTGTCACCAGAGCTTCACTCCTGACATTCATAAATTGTTGCTTCTTCTCAGTGAGAGTGAGGTTTCCTGAGGGAATAGCTTCCTTGAAAGAATTTATTACATATTAAAAATTTTTCAAGCAATTTTTAATTAGCACAAAACAATTTACTTTTCCTTTAATCAATTTTCTTGAAAAAGTTTGCATCTTGCTTTTGCAGCAGTAAGCTATATAGATCTTTTAAACGAACAAACTTTTCTCCCTTTCTTTCTTTGTCCTCGTTATGAAATGCATTCTGTGCCTATCCAGCTATGCTGGCTATGTGTCAGTAATGTGAGTCATGGCCTGATGCTCTCTGTACTTGGACAGGAACTAGCACAAAGGAAAAAAAAACAGATACTTTTCTTCGATTTTGTCTATAGCCAAACATTAGGGAAGGAAGGCAACGGTGTGATTTTTCACTGAGGTGTGATTAACTATATAACTACTTTTTTCTCTATTTGTCCATGGCATTGATATTTTTGGTAACTTGTAGAAGATCAAAGAGATGGAATTAGGACAAGAAAAGGAATAGTCTTCAGAGATATCTCTTGATTATATCTTAGTTAGGAAATCCCTTGACAATGTTAGCAAACATTTTGTTAAAAATGTCATGAAAGTAAAACATTACTGATAAAGTGTTAAGTAAATAAGGATTTTTTCAAAGCCATAAAATCTTGTAATAACCAACCTATTGGTAACATAAGAGGTATCTCTTGCTATGTGTTGATTAGAATTATAGTATTTTAGAACTGAGGAGAATCTTAGAAGTTACTCAGTGAAGTATTTGAGAAATGGTACGCTTAATTTTTACAGATAACACAATCAAGTTCCTGTAATCTTAAAGGTTATATTCAGACTCATACAGATAGATTTTGTCAGGATCAAGGTTAGCCATTCAATTTCATGAACAAATCTGCTATGATTTCCAATATACCCACTCCGTTACTTCCCCATCCTCTGTTCTATTATTAACAGAGAAAACAACTCTGTGGTATAAATCCTTCATTGTCTGATAATTTTCAAAAATGGTCAGTTGACCCATGTCCTCAGCTGGCACTTGGCTTGAGATGGGTTAAACACCTGGGTTAAACCATATGATGGGACTCAGAAGGTTCTAATTAAAGAGCAATTGTACTTCTCACTGCCAATCAGAAAAGAAGCAGATTTGCAAACATATTCTCTTGCCTCATAGATGAGAAAGCTTTAATAAAGCCAGTTGGCTGAAACAGTACTTTCCCCCCGCCCCTCTCTCCCTAAGGAGGGGAAGGGTGAGAAAGAGTCCAAGGGCAAAAGTGAATCTGTGGATGAAGATATGCCACGTAGCTCCCTGGGAAAAAAAAAAAATCAGTTCATAACTTTCAGAAAAGTAAAAAGGCATAAATCCTACATTCTAAAACTTCAAAAAAATTGAGTTATCTCTTCAATGATCTTCAAACTATAAGTCAGGCTTCCTCAGTTCACTTTTATTACTTAATTAGCTTCTTTTCTTGAAAGAAAGAAAGAAAGAAAGAAAGAAAGAAAGAAAGAAAGAAAGAAAGAAAAGAGCTTGAAATTCTGCCTTTAAAATGTGGCTGTGTGAAGAATGGGGACCAGAGTTCACTATGAGGACTATGTAGTCATGAAATTAAATATTTACATGATGCATACTTTGTGTGTCAATAAGTTTAATTCAATACAGAGTTGAGAACTCTGTGTTCCTGCAAGTGGCAAGGACCAAAAAGCCTGTTACAAGCCCAGTTTTCCTGACCCTATTATGAACATTTAAATGTCTGTCCTTTATCTCGTGGACCCAGACGGTTAAGTATTGTATAAATATTGTTGACCAAACCAAGTAACTACCGCTATTTTTGTCTCTGACTCTTTGTAGGGCCTAATGCTAATGCCATTTACCAAAGCCTCTTTGGTAAAGAGTTCTGGAAAGTTTCAAGAACATAAAATAAAAAACAGTGATAAATTGCCTTAGAAGTGCAATTTTACAAAGTTGTCATGAAAATAGTAAACCTACTAGAGCCAGGAAAATGTTGTAAAGTACAGTAAAAATCTCCATCTTAGGAAGAAAAAAGACAATGAGCATTGCAGCCGTTCCTCTTATCCTCCTTTACTCACACGCTTCCTCCCCCAACATAAGAGTATGCATTAGGAAACAGAGGAGGGACAGTTTCCATGGGAGAAATGAAAGAGACAAGAAGGAGTGTCCCACACACTGGGAGAATGTGTGGATGCATGGGGCTAGAAGAGAGGATTCTGTAGCCTAGAGTACCTTCTAATAATGATTATAGGTCTTTGACCTGGATAGGAGGTATTGCCTTCAGTCTGGTGATAATCTTGGCTTGGAAATGCTGTGAAGTGAAGTTCATATTCACAGGACTGAAGCAGATTGATCATTGCCAAAGACTTATTTTCAACTGTTCGCTCGAAGGCAAAAGATTAATGAGCCTGTAGATGTATTCATATATTTGTTAGCTTAGTTTAAAAAAATACAAGGACTCAAAACTCTCAATCCAATACGGAGCTTGAGTTTCTCTTGCATCATGTTTTAGTACTTTCTCCCAGCCAGGCCAATCTGTCTCATCCAAATGACTCACTTTTATTTCAGATGGTTTGCTTGCTTCTTTCCTTTCCCAGAGAAAGCAGGATTATTATTTCTTAGAAATATTATTTGGAGGTATATTTCGCCTGGGTAGAAAGTGGGACAGAGGTTTTGCAAATAGAGAAATGCAACGTCATGTGAAAGGAGGAGGAAAAAAAATGTTGTTTAATAAATCTCCTAGCACCGCCTGTATAATTCCTTACATCTTACGTAGTGACAAAATTCACTTCTGGGAAATCTCTTAAGTAGGCTTTTCAGTTATAGGAAGCGAAGAATCTACAGGGAGAAGTTAAGAAAATACACACATTCCCTGTGTAGTGAAGTAACTGGTGTTAATCTAAGAGAGAAAATGGTTTGTTTTTGTTTGGTTTGCTGTATGTAGATTTATTTCATAAATTGTCCGTTAGTGGGATGGGAAGGAGAGATGGTAAGCAGTGAGCTTCTTTCAAATTCTGCAGCCCTGGAGATAAAAGAGATCTGTGCCTAAGGAAAGAGGCAAGCACAAAAGAGAGTTCTTTTAAGGGAATAGCTGAAAAATATAAGAAACATGATATCTCTATTGTTTTACATTATTTTATGTCTTGTTTTGTGATTCTCCTCCATCATCTCCAAAGTCTAATGCATACACTAGCCATGTGTTCATGGGGCCTTACACGGTGACTAATGTCCACACTTGGGACCAACTGGTGCAGGGCAAGAACAGCAGCCATCATGAGCAGGGCAAGGACAGCAGCTGTGGTGAACAGTGAGCAATGAGGCAGTGGTGATTCAAGGAAGCCAGGAGTTCAGAACGGGAGACAAGAGTGACCAAAAGAAAGATCTGTGTTCTGGTCATCTTCCAAATAAGGGCAGAGGACTCTGCACTTCATACAGTTTTACTAGGTGAAAAAGGATTTGGAGACATTTGGATTACCTTAAAAAAAAACAACAAAACAACAGGTTATCAAATTATTTCAGGATGTTGAGAAAATAAAACTAGGATATCTAAATATCTATAAATTACATCTATAAATAACATCTTTCCAGTGGTTTAAAAAGCAAATCATTATAATCAGAGAGGGTCTGGAGGATGGAAGAAAGAGGGTGACCAAAAAGAGAAGATGGGCTGTTGCCCATTTGAGGTAGACTTGGTACAGATGATGTTGCTGCTAAGGGGAAAAGTGAGGGCTGGTTTATGTCAGCCTCTATTCCAGGCATGTGTTTAGTCATCTAAGGGTGAATGGTCTGGACTGTCTTGAAGGGTATAATTAAAGGAGTCAACATTTTTTAAATTCATTTCCATATCTTTTAACTGTTCTTGGATAAACATACTTGGAGGCAGGGGAAAGATTAGAAATATGAATCTTTGGCCTCTAAGAAAGAGCAACAATCAGCAACTAAACTCTATGAAGCTTTATCCATTAAAAACAAAGGATGAAATACTATGTTATCTCTCTAGATCTAGTTTAAACGAGTAATTATATTAATACAATTTCATATAACTGATTTGAATAGACTATATGTTCCTTGAGGGTGATCATATATCTATTTTCCTGGCAGCCTAGAATGCTTTATGTCTAATGGAAATAATTTGAGGAAAAAAATTAGTATTTGAGTTATGCAGAACATTTAGAGTGTTATAAGATATTCATATTTTATTATAAAATGTATTATAAAATATTCAAAAGATCTTTGGAATACTATACTTTTATAATCCATGCCAAAATATAGATTCTTAGGTATGTATTTACATTTAATATATTGGATAATCACAGGTTTCAATAACATACACTTTTTAAAAAATTATTTATTTATTAATATATAATGTATTATTTGCCCCAGGGTACACATCTGTGAATCATCAGGCTTACACATTTCACAGCATTTGCCATAGCACATACCCTCCCAAATGTCCATAACCCAGCCACCCTCTACCTCCCAGCCACCCTTAGTTTGTTTCGTGAGTTTAAGAGTCTCTTATGGTTTGTTCAATAACACACTGTTAAGAACTACCTTTAAAAGATTAGAAAAGAGGTTTTTTTTTTTTGCTTCTATTATTTTACACTAAAACCTGCTTTATAAAAAAAAGTTCCGAATTCTTTGGGGGACAGAATTATGGGTCTTCTGAAAAATATACAACATTACTATCTTTAGTAACCTCTAGGGTTACTCTAAGGTGTCAAAGAATTTGTACATCTGACTTTTATTTTCTGATGATTTTTAATCCCAACAAAAGTGAAGCTCCCCAGAATTAGAGCTTGAGTCCATGAGGGCCCATTTTCATGTCAGCTTTTTTGGTCTGAAACTAAAGGAGAGCACATCACATCTCCTATCCAGAAATATGTTTTGTTTTCCGTAACAGTGTATACCTGAAGGCTACACCTAGATACTTTGTGGTAGAATGAGAGTCTCTGTCTTCCTTTATTGTAGTTTAATTGATCAGATTGCAGGTTTGACTGAGACAGATATTACATTGTTAGGAAAAAAGGGTATTTTTTGTTTTCAGGGAGGTATTCCCTAAAAAAATCAGTTTCCCTATTTAGCTCCATTTGCATCTATAGATGATCTTTAGATGTCCTTAGCTAGAACTGCAGTCCATGAAAACTAAGACAATCATATGAGATGTCGACTTTTGGACTGAGTTCAGAACCTTTATATGACACGAAGATCACAGTATTAGAAAGATCAAATTTAAATCCTTTCTATCAGTTGTTGCATTTCAACCATAGCTGCTAAAGCATAACTGTAATATATATATATATTTTAATTTTTTCTTTCTATATTATATGTTATATAAGTATATAAAATATAGATATTTTACAAATATGTCAGTGAATAAGAAAGATGAATCTTATCAAAAGATTGATCTGTGGATATGAAGTATCATTTTGAGAAGTATGAGATATAATGGATAGAGAAATATATTTTAAATATATCTGTATTGTAGTATTATATATTCATATAACTATAATTTAATTATAACTATGTGATTATATATTTATATAATAGACATATTTATAAACACACATACCACCAAAAGAATTTTTTTTGAGAGAGAGGGAGAGAGGGTGTCCTTGCAAGTGCACAGATAGTGGGGCAGAGGGAAAGAATCTTAAGCAGGCTCCACACCTAGCATGGAGCCCAACACAGAGCTCCATCTCATGACCCTGAGGATCATGACCTGAGAAGAAATCAAGAGTTGGGCACTTAACTAACTGAGCCATCCAGGCACCCCACCACCAAAACAATTAAATAATTAAATAACATTTCCAACACCAGGGTCTCATGACGAGACCAACATTAAGCAGAATTTTGTAAGTAATCTGTTATAAATGCTTTAAGAAAGCATTTATTTGATATTTGGTGAGTCACACTTTATTAATGAAAGCATTCTTTGACAGAAAATAAAATATTACCCATGATAAGATTTATAAGTATTGAGAAGTAGAAGACACATTTTCCTTTTCTCATTCACCTCAGAATGGGTCAGAATTTAGTTTGACCTGAAGCCAATATAACTTGGAGTATAAAAAAATGAAGAAAGTTTTTAAACACTGAGGAATATACTAAGAACAAATTTATAATAAAACCTTGTTCTGGTAGAGGTGCCTGCCCGGCTCAGTCAGTAAGGCACACAACTTTTGATCTCAGAGTTGTGAGTTTGAGCCTTATGTTGGGAATGGAGATTACTTAAAAATAAAGTCTTTAAAAAAAAAAAAAACAGCCCTGCTCTGGTAAAGTTTATTATAAAATTTATTATGAAGGTAAGCATTGGTGTAATTTAAAGGAGAGATGGGAATGACAAAGAGTGTCTGATGGGGGAAAGGAAGAACAGAATTCCTACAGTATGGTTGTGTAATCAGATCTAGGACTGAGTATCGCTGAATTATATAGCCTTTCTCTGCAATCTGCCAGGCATATTATTCCTTGCCACTGTTGGAGTGGCAATAATGACATCTGGAATATTCATTTTCATTAAGTCTAATGGTCTAAGAATGAGGATTTTAATAGACTTTCCTTACAATTTCCAAAGTTCGACTCCAGTTTATGCTCCAGACTAAACTAGAGGTAGGAAAACAAATGTATATAATATATTTATGACGAGGTGTAGTTTAACAATCATTTTACTTTCCACAAAAAAAGAAGGCATTTTGGATATTAACAATGTAATAAATTCGGAAGTCACTCTGGGACCAAGGATAACTCTCCAACTTTTATGTTACATAAACTGAAAATCTTTATTGCTAGTCAAAAATTTTTAGACAGGAGAGTATACGTAGAACGAGCAAAGTTGAGTGTGGTACCAAAGGGATGAAAGAATCAAGTAAAGCACTTTGTTGTTGAATCTGTAAGTAAAATAACTTAAGGTTTTATTGTTATTATTATTGTTGTTTTTAAAGGGGGTGAAAAGAGATGAACTTCAGCTCCTGTCCCCTTTCCCTAAGATCATTGGGTTCCAGGAAATCTCTTACTATCATGGTGCCCTTTTGATTTTCCTGTTCTCTTGATGCTGGCCTAGGTCTTGGCCCTCGTGTTTCTTGTATCGCACAGTCATCAGGCAACATACTGCGGTCTCAGAGTCCTGACTACCCCGGGAATGGAGGAAGCAGAAAAGAATATGGAAAAAAGTAGGTAGGAAAGCAAAAGCTTAGAACTCAGATAAACTAAGATTGAATTTATTTTCAATCATTTAATCATGTTACAACAGAGGCAAAGCAATTCATATATCTGAGCTCCCTTTGTATTTTGGCTGGTAAATGAGAAAAGCCATGTAAAATGCCTAGCAGAATCTGGCATATAACAGCACTCATCAGTTGTGGGAGGCAATATTTGAATAAAGTCATTACCGCTTTTTTATTATTGTAATTATTATTTAGATATTATTCTTTCTAATCCTTCATCCAATGAAGCAATCTCTTAACTTCTAGATGGTCATCCAATCTTTTTGCTTTTTATTTTTGAAAATTTATAGCATAATTTACTCTGTCCAACTTACACTCTTTGGTTCTGCCCACTCTTGCTCTATAGGAGACACACACGCACACACATTCACATATATACATATATATCTATATCCATATATGTCCATATATATTCATACCCATATCCATATATATTCATCATTTATCTTAAAACACATACATGTACACACATTTATTTAGCATGAGTGTGCTTGGGAATGAGCTGGATTCTAAGGTTGTGAGAAATCAGACAGACATGATATCTACAAGAGCTTGTAAAATAGTAGTCAGAAAAAGATCTGTATGTATTATAAACACTAGGACAGGGTATAACAGAAGGACAGATAAGGTATGATCCACATATATGAGGTATCTAAAATAGTCAAACTCACAGAAGCAGAAATGCAATAGTGGTTGCCAGGGATTTGGGGGATGTGGGAAGTGAGGAGTTGCTGTTCAGTGGGTGTAAAGCATCAGTAATTCTAGAAGAACAAGATCTAGAGATCTACAGTACAATAGAGTGCCTATATTTAGCAATATGGTATTGTGCACTTCAAAATTTATTAAGAGAGTAAATCCCATGTTAAGTGTTCTTACCACAGAAAAATAAATATAAATAAAATCTCATCTTAAAAAAAAAGATAGGAGTGATCACTTAACCCAAAGTAGTTCTTAAATCACATGAGGATTAAATTGCATCTTAAAAAATAATAAGGATTAACAAACTGAGGGTTGCTGGGGGGTGAGGGGGAGGGGGAGGGTGGCTGGATTATGGACATTGGGGAGGCTATGTGCTGTGGTGAGTGCTGTGAATTGTGTAAGACTGATGATTCACAAACTTGTACCCCTGAAGCAAATAATACATTATATGTTAATAAAATTAAAAAATGATAATAAGGATTACTCCAAGGATATTGAATCAAGAGTAAGTAAGGATTAGTACAGTTAAGGATTAAGTAAGGATTAGAACAGGGTAAGGAGAAATCCTGGCAGAGGGTGCATCATGGGTAAAGATGTGAAGAACTGAGACAACCTGGGGTGACAGGGTCGTTTGTCATGACTGGTGTCTTCATGAGAGGAGCAGAGGGGAGGGTACAGATGAGGCCAGGGGATTAATAGGAGTCCTACCCCAGGGGAACAGATATGTCATGCCTATGAATTTGAACACTTCAAGCTAGAAAGTTTCATGTTAAAATTTCAAAATCCTTTTGTGCTTGTATGAAATAAATTGGAAGATGGACACCAACAAAGGCAGGGAAACCTTTAACCACTTAGAAGTTTGTTGCAGTGATTCTGGCAACATCCCAGTTCTTGAGATAATGGCCTCTGTTGTTTTCAGTATGGCCACCAACATGACAGGAGCTTTCATGTTTTTTAAGGAATTAAATCACACTGTTCACTTATAGGCAAGCAGTGATTCACTAAAACCCTAGGTATTTTTCATATAATCAGCTAACTGAAGACTCACTATTCTGCACCAAAGCAGCTGAGTCCAACACACATCAATATTTTCTCTTAATTTTATCCCATTATTCCCACCATCAAGATCTATTTTCTTTAACTCCCCCCCCCCAGACTTCAGGATGCACAAGTTTTTCAGAGTGCCCTTTTAAATCATTTTCATGCTACTGTTATTTTAGCACTTACTAATCTTTTACCAAGAAAGAAATTGAGTGAAGAGGCTGTTACCATGCAAATTAGTACAACTGAACATGCCAGAAAAAGACTGGAATTCAGATCTTCTGACCCAGGCCCTAGATGTCATCAACTACATAACAACTGCCACTGAGTATGCATTCCTGCCCAGGCAAATTATGTAACCAAAATTGCTAATTTTCACATTGTAAGCCAAAAGGAATTGGGTTTTGAAAGTACATGAGTATATTACTATGGGGATTTACAATCTTATACATTTCCCATGGAAAATTATTTTCATTTTAAAATAAAATGAACTGATTTGTCCAATTCAATGGGGAAAATTCGGTTCATTAGTAAAATTTGAATAGTGTTTAATTTGTCAGAAAAGAAGAAATTTAAGACCAAAAACTTGTAAGAAAAGAGCATGAGATATAATGTAATACAGACCAAATTCCCTCTAAGATGGCTCTTATTACATTATCTATTCACCATAAAACATGTTCTAGACCTGATATATGTAGAGAACAAATCAATTTGGATTTTAAAATCCAATGGCCATACGTTTTTAAATTATATACCCACAATCGTTAACATATTTAAAAAAATTTGAAAGCAAAGAATTGACATCTTTTATAGATTTCTAGCATTTTACATTTTAGAGAACTGTAAAATGAGGTGTGTCAACTTAGTGCATGACTAAACTGCTACATGGCTAGTTTTCATTTGGATTAGTAACGTCTAGTGGTCCTTATTAGAACTAAAATAGCAGTAGCAAAGGGAAGGTTAGAAGGTTGTTAGTTTTCTCTTCGCTGCCCCATTCATATTAATCTCATAACCACATGTGCCCATCCTCCCAACAAAAGGAAAAGTAGGATATTGGGACTTTAAATATCATCAGATCCAACTGGCAGAACATCTCCTGGCATGGTCATTAGTCTTACCCACAGGGAGACCAACTGTAGGCAGCAATGTCGGGCATCGACAATGTTTTTGAAATGACTTGATTTTTGGTATTTCAAAAATTGTGACGTAGCTTTCATGGTGAATATCAGAACATTTTGCAATTTCTTGTAATTGCTTTATAACTTAGATTTGTTTTCTTTTTTGTTTTTAACCCAAAGCAGGAAACCATAATCTTTTCAGTGCTTAGGGCTGCGGAAAATCTTTTTAGCTCTGTTTCTTTTCCCTGTGATGCTATTTAAGTGATAAAAAATGACTAAATTTGATTGCCATTTAAAATCACAAAGGGTCATATCAATTCCAAAATTATTTTCAGATTCTGGTAAGAATGATGCCCATAATCTGAACTAAATATTCTTTCTATTTTGTGATTTTATGACCACCTATTAGAAAAATATGTTTTAGATTTATCACTATTTTCTTTTATCTAACTCTGAGTGACCTAATTATGACTTAATAGAGGTATATTTTTTCTTTGACTTAACCCCCTATTCATTTATGTAGTGGATTGATTATAATGGGCAGTTTAACTTCTCTTGGAAATAGCAGCATTTACTCTCTACAGACCTCTGTAAAGCCAAATTTCCCAGATGAAGATTATTGATTCCATGGAGGTGCACACCATATAAATCTCCATTTCTCGTAATGGGTTCTGTGTTCTGGTAGTGTTCATTATTGGACTAAAATCAGAATTTGGGATAAAAATATATTTTACTTGCAAATAGTGGCATCATACAGGCAAAGCTGTCATCAGCTTAGGAAATTCATAAATAGATGTCAAAATGATGGTTACTTATGTAAATGTATTCCTAGATCAATGTGATTTCCTAAAGGTTGAGAGAAATGACAAGAACAGAACCTAAGTCATAACAACATTTAACAGCAGGGCTGCAAAGATGTGCCTGTTGTTATTATAATAACTCAATCCTCAACTTACAGCTAAAGAGTTTTAATGCCCAAGAAATAACATCAGAGATTGTATTTCAACTTTAAAACATCATTAAACAGATCTTCTAAATCTGAAATGAATCCAATGAGATTTTTTAAATGCATTTTTAAAAAATCCTTCCACTTTGATGCTTCTGGTTTTAAAAAAAATGTCGTACTGTACTAGAAAATGTATTTGGAAACGTTACATATGGAGAAATCATATAAATAAAGATTCTTGGGAAGATTAACTTTTGGAACACCAATATTATCTCAGAACCTAGCTGTAAAACCATACTTTCACTTTATAGAATAAATATAAAACTATTCAATATTAAAGATTAGTAACAAATATGTAAACTTCACAATCTCTAGCAGCTTGAGTTCTGCTACTATTTATAACTTATGTCTATCAAACTAAATTCTCTATATTTCCATGCAACCCAATTGATTTCTAGGAGGCTGGGTTAAAGAAATCAGATGTATTCTGTGAGATATATTCTCTCACGGAATGAATTGCCAAAGAGTAGGAACCAGAGATGGAAACCAGCAGTGGACATTTTTCCAACACTGATGAATTGAACTTACTTTTGAAGTCCATACATAAGGGATGTGTTTTCTTTTTCTTTCTTTCTTTTTTTTTACTTTTTTTTATTTTATTTATTAGAGAGAGAGAGACTGAGAATGAGAGGGGAGAAGGTCAGAGGGAGAAGCAGACTTCCCGCAGAGCCGGGAGTCCGATATGGGACTCGATCCCGGGACTCCGGGATCATGACCTGAGCCGAAGGCAGTCACTTAACCAACTGAGCCACCCAGGCGCCCAGGGATGTGTTTTCTTTTAGGAACACTTAAATTGTGAATCTTACTACCATAGTTGGAATTAAGTTTTTCCACTTTGGTGTCAAGTGTTTTCTATCCAGAAGTAAGGAAATGAACATTTATTCTCCAGTTTAAAAATCACCCACTACTTTTTTTTAAAGATTGTACTTATTTATTTGAGAGAGAGAGAGAGAGCACGATCTGAGGGTGGAGGTGGAGGGTAGAGGGAGAAGGAGAAGCAGTCTCCCTACTTAGCGGGGAGCCCAATGACATGGGGCTCATCCCAGGACCCCAGGATTGTGATCCAAGCAGAAGGCAGATGCTTAACTGACTGAGCCAACCAGGTGCCCCATGCAATACTTTTCTAAAACTTAGAAAAACTATTTTCATATTCTGTACCCTGTACAAGATTTCCCCGCAGTCCCTCTACAACTTACATTCACAGTCACATTGATCCTAAAAAGTAGAGTCAAATGTAAATAGTCTCTCATATTTTTGTACACCTCACAACTTTTCACTTCTTTGCTTATTGATGTTCACTCTGATCTTTCCCTGGATTTAAAGAGCATTACATGGACCCAACAACAGCAGATACAGACTCTTGTCAAGTGTACTTATGGTATCTTCCATGATACACCACAGGATAGACCATAAAACAGCCTCAATAAATACATTTAAAAGGATTGAAATCATACAAAGTATGTTCTCTAATCACAATGGAATAAAACTAGAAATAAATTAGAGAAAGAAATTTTGGAAATTCACAAATATGTGAAAATTAAAAAAACATAATTCTAAAAAAAACCAATAGAGCAAAGGAGAAATCAGAGAGGAAATTAGAAAATACTTTGGAGATGAATGAAAATGAAGATAAAACATACTAAAACTATGGAATGGAGCTACACATTACTTAGAGGGAATTCTATAACTGTAAGGCCCTATATTAAAAATATATATAGTTTTCTGTTGCTACTGTTAATGCAGACCGAGTGGATTAAATCAACACAAATACAGTTCTGTAGTTTGTAAGTCTCACCCAGCTGAAATCAAGGTGTCAGTGGACACCCTGAATTCTCTGGAACGAGAGAATTTCTTTTTCTTTGCTTTTCCAGCCACTGAAAAAACCACATTCTATGGCTCATGATTCTGTTTCTTTATCTTTTAAACCAGCAACGGTGGACCTAGTCCTTTTCACATACCATCACTCTGACCTCCTCTTCAGCCTCCATCTTCCATTTTTAAGGACTTTTGTGGTTATATTAAGCTCACTCCACAGTCCAGGAAAATTTCTCTACTTTAAGGTGGCTTATTAGCAACCTTAATTCCATCTGCAACTTTAATCTTCTTTGCTGTATAACCTGACATATTTA
>CM052810.1:134114180-134163264 GCA_028533885.1 Nasua narica | reverse complement strand
GTTTTCATTTTATTATTGTTCTGTACTTCAAATGCACTTCCAGTTACCATTAAATCCCATTATTTCCATCCATAACATCTGGATAAATCCATATAGATTCTATGCCAAAGAGCTATAATGCATGAAAAAATACTCTTGGCTCCCACTAAACTTTTCCATTTCTTTAAAAATTAGGCTTTACTCCTCTGGTAAGCAGAGATGAAAGCATGTAATTAGCTAAATTTTTTTCTACTCAGTGTTATATTTGCTATTTTCTTTTCTCTTTTTTTTTCTTTTCTTTTTTTTTAAGATTTTATTTATTCATTTAACAGAGAGAAAACACAAGCAGGCAGAGAGGCAGGCAGAGGCAGAGAGAGGAGCAGTCTCCCTGCGGAGCAAGGAGCCCGATGCAGGACTCAATCCCAAGACGCTGGGATCATGACCTGAGCCAAAGGCAGTTGCTAAACCAACTGAGCCACCCAGGCATCCCGCTATTTTATTTTCTATGCCAATTTTCCCCTAACACGTCTGTTGCCTCTTTTTTGGATAAAGAAGCTTCTCATCCTGATGATATTTAAGAGTTCATTATTTTTCTTTACTGTGTATAAAAAAGCATACGTCCAATTTTCCTCCTTGCTTTACTGATACTCTGTTTTTTAAGGGATCCCATACAATCCTTTTGATAGGATATATTGGAAAGTTCTGTTTTTGCAAAGTATCCTATTTTATGGTATGTTTTATATTTTGTTTCTTAGTTGAAAACTCTCTGTCCACAACGATCAAGAAGGATATATAAATAGTCTCCCATAGATGTACTTGCCAGTATAACTTGCCTGAGAAATAAAACAACTAAATGTTTGACAAGTTAGAAATTTTTATCACTTGAGAACATTCTTTCTGAGGGTTACAATAACGTTGGATGTCAGACTTATGCACTGACCTCTAAATAACACAGAATTGTGGAGCTCTTTAGTAGACAGGGGTGGGGATGGGTAAAATGTCTTCTAATTACAGAATCAATAAGTCACAAGTATAAAAGGCAGAGCAGAGGGAATATAGTCCATGATACTGTAATAACATTGTATGGTGGCAGATGTAGCTACACTTGTGAGCATAGCATAAAGTATAGAGAAGTTGAATCGCTGTATTGTTCACTTGAAACTAATGTAACACTGTGTCATCTAAACTCAAATAAATTTTTAAGTAAAAAAATAAGCAAATCTTTGTGTTTTAAAAAGTGTAAATTTTACGCTTCAAGGAGACAGAGATTTTCTTATATCTCCATTCCCCACCCCAACATTTTCCTTATAATGCTTTTCATAAGCAGTAGAAAGGCGATAACTTTAATAATTGTAAATAGACTTATCAAATATTGATGATGAGTGACAGGGGGTTAGAGTTATCATTCAATTCACCGGTTGATTGGGTTCTTCCAGACATTAGTCTAAGTTAAAGGAAAAAATAAATATTTGAGGTTCAACATTAATCTTTGGATAATAACACACCACACAAAATATCTCGGTTTCAGGTTGAGGCAGAATTCAACCATGAACTAATTATAATGCAATTTGCATTGATCAGTCAATAAAGCGATTAAAAATATGAAAGAAAATTAATTTTTTAAATATTTATTTATTTTCCCAAATACCTTTATTTTATTTTTTCAGTGTTACAAGATTCATTGTTTATGTACTGCACCCAGTGCTCTATGCAATACGTGCCCTCCTCAATACCCACCACCAGGCTTGCCCAACCCCCCACCCTCTCCCCTCCAAAACCTTCAGTTTGTTGCTCAGAGTCCACAGTCTCTCATGGTTCATCTCCCCCTCTGATTTCCCCTAATTCACCCTTCCTTTCCTTCTCAGAATATCCTCCATGTTTTTCCTTATGCTCCACACATAAGTGAGACCATCTGATAATTGGCTCTCTCTGCTTGACTTATTTCCCTCACCACAATCCCCTCCAGCCCCATTCATGTTGATCCTAAAAGTTGGATATTCATCCTTTCTGCCACTTTGGAAAACAGTGAGGAGATTCTTCAAGAAATTAAAAATAGAGCTACCCTATGACCCTGCAATTGCACTACTGGGTATTTACCCCAAAGATGTAGATGCAGTACAAAGAAGGGCCACATGTACCCCAATGTTCATAGCAGCAATGACCACAATCGCCAAACTGTGGAAAGAAAATTAATTTTATGTGTACATTTATTTATACCATTTCCAGTGCTCTTCATTCCACTGTATAGATTGAAGTTTTTATCCTAGATGTTTTGCCTAACATTTTTGTCATTATAAATGTTGTTATAAACTCTTGGTTCTACTATCTATCTCTCTTTCATCTTTGAAAGCTATTTATCCCAGAGTAGTCCAGATTGACATTTTTTTTTTCCTTTTGTTATTTTAAAGATGTTACTTGTTGATTTTAGGGTTTCAGTAATTCCTTCAATAATTCACTTGTTGATTTTCTGGTTTCAATAATTCCTGATATAAATTCTTGAGAGGTTTGCTATAATTTATGAACATATACTTATGTATGTGATATATTCTTTTCCTCTGACTCCCTTTAAGATTTTCTTTTTATCTTTCTTTTTTGGCACTCTGATTATGCTGGTCCAAGTGCTTTCTTTGTTTTGTTTAGTATTTACTCTGCTTGGTTTTCTATGAATTTTTTTGATCTCTGGTTTTATGTATTTTAATATTTTTGGAAAACTCTCAATTGTTAACTTACAATAATACTTCCTTTCCATGTTTTTGCTCTCTTCTTTTGTGATTCCTATTACACCAATATTAATTAGACTAATATCACCCCAAGGTCTTTCAAGTTCTTTTTTCTTTTTTAACTCGTTGTAATTTATCCTGGTTAATTTCTATTGAACTACTTTCATGTTTACTCATTCTTCTTTCTTTGACTCTCTTAAGTCTATTAATAAGCCTGTTAAGGGCATTTTTCTTACCTCTGTTACTCTGTTTCTTATAGCTAGCATTTCCCTTTGATTCTTTCTTATAGTGTGCATCATTCTGATAAAATTTAAGATCTGTTCTTACAATTTTTCTCTCCGATATAATACATGCATGTTTTCCACTTTTTTAATAAGAGTTTTTAAGTACATTAATCATAGTTAATTTTCTGTTTGATAGATCCACCTCTAGGTCCTATATGAACAAAGTTCTATTAATTGCTTTCAATATATCTTAATGATATGTTGTTTTTCTTGCTTTATTGCTCTGTAATTTTTGTTGAATACTGGCCATTGTGTCTAAGACAGTACAAATTGAGATAAATATGTCTGAAAATGGACACATGTCTTTTTATGATAGGTTCTTAGTGTGGCAGTTTGAGTCAATCTAGTTATAGGTTAACATGATTTGGAATTTTGTTGTCCTAATGATTCCACCACTGTTCCACCTTTTGTTTTAGACTTTCTGTAGATTTACTCAACAGAGGTCTCTCTCCGTGTTCTTGCCCCTCTCTCAACAGGATACTGATTCTGTTATCACCCATCCTTTGGTAGCCTGGCAATGAGGGGTGAAAGGGTTCTCTCTTATCCTGCTTTAGTGTCAGTTTTAGGCAGATTATCTGCTTATGGATCTTGGGGCTTTCTCAGTGACCCTATCACTCTATCAGTTGCAGAAAACCTCTAATGTTCTGACTTTGCCTTGGTACCAAAGGCCTTTTCCCCCCTTTATTTCTCCATGATGCAATGGATTTCCTCATATTCCTGAAAGCTACAGGATTTTCTGCCCCTCCCTCAGTGGTGTAAGGCTTTTGTTCAATAGTGGAGATAAGCAAAAATGATCTAGGTGGGACTTCGTGTCTTTCCCATACTGATACACCTTTCTTCACCAACACCTGATTAGGCAGGAGGCAATCTTTAATCTCCCCACCTGATCCAAATCTTTCTCACATGCCCTTAGAGAGGAGAGCAAACAAAAGCCCAAGATTAACTACAATCTTCCCTCAGGTCTGTAGCTCCAAGGATTCTATACTGCTATAATAGCCAACACTCAACAGTTAGAAATTTGTTAAAGTATTTAACAGTGTTTTAACCAGTTCTCACATCTTGTCTCTCTGTAGAGACACCTGTATTTCCTTAGACTTGAGACTCCTTGATTTTCCTGTACCTTGGTATTTTGATGAATTTGAGAAAATTTATGAATTGAATTCACAAATTTTCCAACTTGTCATTGTTGGGGTGGGAGCAATGCTCTTTTAAGCTTTATACATCCTATGACAAAACCAAAGCCCTTCTCAATTGATTCTGAAGATATGACTTTTAGGATAAATATAGTGTATGTGCTACACTGACAATTTATTAAATGTAACTCATAAATTTAAAGTTTAAAATCATTTTGAAGCATTAATAATCAACATAAATTTTCCTTATTTTTAACTCTTTGAGAGTTGTTAATTAAAAAAGTGAAAAATTAATGATGCAGAAAATATTGGATTATTGAATAAATAATTAGCTCCATTTCATTAACTTGTATATGAGTGATGAGATCACTGTTTGATTTTATTTTAATGGCAGAATTTGGTTTGATACTGATGACACACATAAATGCTTTTTCAAAGTCCTAAATTTTTTTAGTTTATAATATTAAATGTTGTGTTTAATGCTTGCTAATGATTTGAAATAATTATCTAATGACAATAAACCTGATTTAATACAATTTGTAGCCATTAATCTAATGGGATGTTTTATTTTATTTTATTTTATTTTTTTATAATGGGATGTTTTAAATACATGAATTGTCTAATACATTGCAAGTTAGTTCTTTAGACAGATTCTTTAGACAAAGTAATTTTAACTATTTTTTGGCTGAACCACAAATAATTCAATTAACTGCATTTACAAAATATAGACATTATTATTTAAAATATAATTTAATTTTCACCATTTAAAAATGCCAACTTTTTACAAGCTGCTTCATAGTTTTATTCTAATTTCAATCTAAATTGTTTTGGAAAAATAGGAAATAAGACTTTGTAGGAATGATTCTCCCTTTATAAAGTTTCAAGCTTATAGAAACTGAAAAGAAATGTTAGATTTTGAATTAAGAAATATAAACATTTTTACACTTTAATTTGATAGTTTTTTTCAACAAATATTCATATGTCCCCTATGGACAGGCAATGTGTTGGGTACAAGTAGAGGCAAATGTCAAGAAGAGTGACATAGTTAAGAGATCAAGAAGTATAAATACAAATCACAAGAGTCATAAAATGATTGGACAAAACACCAGAAACAGAGCCAAAAGCCAATCAGGCATATATGAAAGAAAAATTTTATTTTATACAATTTTAAAAATCCTAAAACCAACAACCCAATTAAAATTGGGCAAAGTGATATGAAAACTACACATAAAAAGAAAAAAATCATGTTTAAACTTGTGCAAATGTATATAACCTCACCTGTAGTAAGAGAAATGGAAAACTAAGCTATAAATTGTTATTTTTCACTAATCACAGTAGTATAATTAAAAAATCTGTTAATGCTCAGTTAACAAGGAGAAAGATAAGCTCTCTCATACATTATTGATGGGAGAGTAAATTAATATAAAGTCTTGGGACATCATTTTGCCAATATCAATCAAAGAATAAAATATATGTAACCACTTCCAATAATTTATTTATTACTCAATTATCCAAAGTTGTACAAATATGAACATATGCTGAAGCATATTTACTGATAATAACCAAGATATATGGAAATATATCAAATATCCCTTAGTAAGAAGTATTAAGTGCATTATGTATGTGCAAAATACAATAAGAATACATTGTATGATATACCAAATATGTCATTGTACCTTCATATAGGAGAATACTATGCTACCATTAAAGCAAATATTGTTTTCATAGGAACTATCATGGAATTATCTCTAAGATATATTGTTAAGTGGAATATGTAATTGTAGAACATTGTAGAGAATATGCTGCAGATTTTATAATAATATAAATGTGTGTCAGTGTGCTTTTACATGTTTAAGTTAATTTATGTTTGTATTTGCATGAGATTTTTTAAGGATACAGAAGAAAATTAAATGAAACTTAATTTCAAAAATGAGGGGTGCCTGGGTGGCTCAGTGGGTTAAAGCCTCTGCCTACGTCTCAGGTCATGATCTCAGGGTCCTGAGGCCCCACCTCAGGGTCTCTGCTCAGCAGGAAGCCTGCTTCCCCCTCTCTGCCTGCCTCTGCCTACTTGTGATCTCTCTCTCTTTGCCAAATAAATAAAATATTTTAAAAAATTAATTTCAAAAATGATATTTTTGTCTCCAGAAAGAAGTTGAAGACTTAAGGAAATACTCAGGAAAAACTTATTTTACTTCATGTAGCCTCTTTTCCTTGTCAAATATATGTTATATGTAAAATTATACCTAAAGATGTTTTGGTAACATAGGCAAAGGATAATGAGCACCTTAGTTTTGGTAGTTACTCAAGATGTAATTAAGAAGTGAAATCAACTGGTGTCATTTGGAGATGAGTAATAAGAAAAAAATATATAAGATGATACATGTTTTTGGCTAAGTATCTGCCTGGCCTAGAGATCAAATTCTATCAAATTCTCTCACATTTGCAAGTATTTTTTTTCTTTTCATCCATTACAAATTTCTAAAATTTCACTGACATAAATGACTTTATTTTTATTTTTGTATCTTTATTTGCACTTATGGAAATTCATCTGACTTACAATAACCAAGTATAAATGAGAACTATATGTGCCCTTCTGACAGCAAACAGCATTATCCATTGGTCCATAGGAAAGCAGCAGGATCAGGAGCTCCTCTGCAGGTATGTTAGTGGTAGATCTCAGGTACGTGAGTGAATCTCAGTCTGGGCTGTGAATGAGCGTGGTGCTCCCCAGAGCAGATTCCTGGCCATGTATTCATTTATATCTATTAGAATTTCTCTTGTTCATGAATTAATTATTTTTTAAAATATTCCTCCTTATAAAAGTATTAGAAAATATATTTATATTGCTCACATATTACAATCAGCAAAATATTATTTCCTTTAAATATAAAATTTTTGTTAAAATTAAATACATATTTTTTACTTTAGCCTCTGTTGTAAATTATGACCTATATCCATCTTGCCTTATACCCTGCATGCAAAGTGACAGAATCAATGATAGATGTTTCTGTTCCTTACCACTTGGGCATGTCTGAATCCACTTCTTCCAACTTGGCAAAGATTTTTTTTTTTAGTTCCAACATTAACTATTTTTAATTCATTAGCTTGGCACACCATAATAATAAGTAATATGGAACATATTCTATACCTTAAGGACTAGCCATAAAAATACAGACATAGAGTACATTTCTAAAACAGTCCCTACAATGGCTCTAAGCCAAATGTGACTCACCTGAACAAGGATTACACACAGAAAGCTAGGCTTTCCATTTCTTCTCTCCCTCCTTTCAGAAAGTATCTTATTTTATCAGCCAATAAAATATAAATAAATATTTCAGCTAGCAACACATTTTTCTTTGAAGAACTTTCTATCATGTGTGTACACATGCAAAAATGTAATTAGGATATTCGTAAAAGAGAGACAATCAACACAACCACTAAAGGTGTCCGAAAGAGCCAGTCACTATCAAAATAGAGTGGGATGACTTAACACATGAACACAGGAATAATGGCAGGAAATAGCTCATTGTGACTGGGAGACTGTGTGGCTTAAACATAGAGTTAAGGCAAGGATTAGAGAAAGATGGAGTTGCAGGGACAGGTCATGAATGGGAGGCGTGCGTTACTCCAAGCAGTTCCATCTTTAATACTGCAAACTGGAAAGTAAGAGTGCATTAAGCAAAAATAATAAAACATTTAATCTACTGTTTGCTGAACTCAACAGAACACATGGGATATGTTCAGAAACTGATAGCAAAAAAAAATGACATAAGTATATGAAGAGAATATTATTTAAAATAAAAGTTTCTCAGAGATAAAATTGTTTATCCTGACTAAATCCCTTAATAATAAACATTTAAAAGGACATAATACCTCCAAAGTTTAAGGGTGGATAGAACAAATCAGCCAAGTTTTATATATTGACACTTTGTCTAAACTTAGAGGAAAGTGTTGTTTGACAAAATAAAGAAAGATGCTATTTTGTTCTGTAGAAATGGCCAGCAAAATAGTAAATCATAAACTGTAAGAAAAATCTATCTCGACAGGGTTTGGGGTTCCATGTGTGAGGAGCTCAGAAGTCACTACTCCTTCCCAACAACAAATGGAAAGCTAAACAGACTGAAAACCAACATCCTTCTTGGACTCATAACAGAGCAGAGGACACAGGGCCAAATATTGCCCTCAACATTGGAGAGAGAAAGGAAAACAGGGAGTCACAGCTTATCAGAGCAGAGACCCATGACCACAAACTGCCCCAGGAACCAGGGATAGGAAAATCTGAACTGGAATTGATGAATTGCTGGAGGCTTAGTGCAGATGAGTCTGAGTGTTAAAAATTCCAGGGGAACCCAGTCAGGGGACTGCTACAAGGTTATGAGATTTACCTCCAAGGGCTTGAGCTGGTTCCCACAATAGAATCTGAGGAAAGTCCCTTCATATTCTAATAAGATGAGAAAGAAAAGAACAAGTTTGAAATACATCATCTTCTTAACAAGGCCCACCATCAGAGGAAATTAATAAACCAGTCTCTTATCTGTTAGGTTACTGTCAGAGCCTAACTGACCTTCAGGAATGGTTAACTCAACTCTAGATCATTCTAACCATCTTGTCCCATCTAAGGAGGAGAAAACAAAACAAAACAAAATTGAGAAACTCTTGTGAAGTCCACAGCCCAGAGGCAGAGGCTTACCAAAATGTCACAAAATGACCTAATCATAGGATTATAGAACATTTCCTCTCCCTCCACACCTCACTACCACACTACTAAGGCCACTTCACAACAGTTTCCTTTAGGCAGTACATAATGTCCAGGTAGCAAGAAAAAATTACAAGGTGTACCAAAAGGCCAAAACAAAACAAAATACAATTTAAAGACACAGGAGAAAGCACAGAACCAGCCATGGCAGGGATGTTGGAATTTTCAGTCCAGAAATTTAAAACAACTTTAATGTACTAAGGGCTCTAATGGATAAAGTAGACAGTATTCAAGAACAGATGGGTAATGTAAGCAGAAAGATGGAAATTTTAAGAAAGAACCAAAAATAAAAACTGGAGATAAGAAAAAAAAAAACCACTGTAATAGAAATGAAAAAATGCCTTGACGGATTTATTAGCAGATTGACGTGGCTAAGAAAAGAATCTCTAAACTAGAGAGGATATCGATAGAATCCCTAAAAATTTAGAAGCAAAGAGAGAGAAGACTGGGGGAAAGATATCCAAGGACTGTGGAACAATTGCAAAAGGTGTAACATATGCATAATGGGAATTCCAAAGGAGAAGAAAGAGAGAAAGGAAGAGAATTATTTGAAACAATGACTGAGAATTTCCCCAAACTAACATCGAAACAAACCACCATTTCAGAAAGCCCTGAGAACACCAAGCAGGATAAATAACGCCTTCCCCCAAAAAAACCCTACACCCAAGCATATTATTTTCAAATTACAGAAAATCAAAGATTAAAAAAAATTCTGAAAGATGCCAGAGGAAAAACACCACACCTATAGAAGAGGAAAGATAACAATTATACTCAATTTCTCAGAGACCATGCAAGCAAGAGGTGAAAGAGGCCAGATAATTAAAATTTTGAGGGGAAAAAAAACTACCCTAGATTTCTGTAGCCTAAAAATTATTCTCTAAAGTGAAAGGGAAATAAAGAATTTCTTAGACAAACAAAAATTAGGGAATTTATTGCCAGTAGATATATCTTCTAGAAAATGTTAAAAGAATTATTTGGAGAAAAAGAAAATAATATAGGTCAGAAATTTGGATCCATATAAACTAAGGAAGAGCATCAAAGAAGGAATAAATGAAGGTAAAATAAAAAATTTTTCTTGCTCTCATCTAATAGATAACATCTTGTTCAAAATAATAATACCAACAATGTATTTGATTATTTATGCTTATGTATATATAGTATATATATGCTTATATATAAATGAAATTAATTATAGAAATGAACCAACTGATGGAAGGGAGGAATTAAGATTATTTTTGTTATTATAAGGTATTCACATTATCCATGAAGTGATAGAGTGTCATTTGAAAGTGGACTTGGATCAGCTATCGGTGAATATTGCAAACCCTATGGCAACCACTGAAAAAAACACAAAAAAAGAATAAAATCAATATGCCAAGAAAGGAGAGAAAATAGAATTATATAAAATGTTCAGTTATAACCACAAAAGGTAGAAAAAGTTTGGAAGACAAAAATAAGAACAGAAAACAAGAACAACAAATAGAAAACAGTAACAAATATGGTAACTATTACTCCAACTATATCAATAATCACTTTGAAGGTTGATGGTCTAAGTGTACCAGTCAAAAGATAAAAATTGTCAGAGTGGATCAAAAAACATGACCCCTCCCAAACAAAACAAAACAAAACATGACCCAGTTATGTGTGGTCTATAAGAAATCCACTTTAAGTAAAGACACATACAGATTAAAACTAAGTAGATGGAGAAAAATTTACCATGCTACCACTAATCAAAAAAGAAGTCAATCATCATAGAAACAGAGAATGGACATATATATAGTAGGAGATGATATCAGACACAGAAGGTGGGGTTAATGTATGGTGAAGTAAAGAAGGCAGTATAAAAAAGGGTTTCATCATAGCCTCATAATCATTAGGTTAGGGGAATTACATGAGGTATGTGCCCAGTACCTGGTAAGGTCATTAATTGTTAACTATTGCTTTTATTGTTTTGATTATTATTACATCTTGAGACCTTTCCATGAGTCATACCATAGAGAACAAATAAGAGTTCTGCCAGGATCAAGACTGCTTTCTCTCAACAGTGTCCTGAGTCAATTTCAGTTTCCTTTACTTTGTGGGAATCTCTCTGGCTCTCCGATTCCTTAGCTTCATTCTAGAGGTTGAGAGACTTCTCTGGCTTAACTCTCTACACACTCCTGAATTTTGTTGGTATTTGTCCTCTGACTGTAGGCATACCTGATTCCACAGTCCTGCTCTGTAGAAACCTGTAGGCTATTGCCAGTTATATTCATTCTGCCTCTCAAATGTGTATTGACATTTAGGAATCACATATTCCATTTTCATTAGTTGGAAATAGGCTCTGAAATATGTCAGTGTTGAGGTCATTGACTCTCTTTCATTTTGCAGGTTAGTAACTTAACTAACTTCAATAAATTTTATATTCTTTTATAGACATGACCACATAACCACAGAGAGCTTTGTAAACACCACCAGCCTTATTAAAATCTAGCAGGTATGTTTTAGCACACACTTAAATTTGAGTGAGGGCACTGGAAATAATTAGTTTTCCTCTCCATGATGACACAATCCTCAGTCACTACATGTACTCTGAATAACACATACCAGCTATGGTAACAATTCAAATTTTTGGTACACTTCTCTCAAAGGTATAATCAAAGGCAAAAATATTCCTAATTCATACCACACCCTAAAACAACTAGAGGTAAATTCCTTTGTACTTTGGGGACTAGATTTATATTTTATAATAACAATGACTGACATCAACTAACCACATTCCATATCCATAGCATGAGGTCTGAGTACTTATTTTAAAGCATGTGGCCAGTTATGTAAATTTCCCATTGTCCAGAAATAAATACCTAGAAGAGAAATGTGTGAGTTTTTGCATAACAGTGAACATTACTCTCTGTTTCATCTTCTTGAAAGACTTAAATGCTTATAGTCTTATGGTTCCAGTAAAGAATTCTCTGGTTTCTATTTTTATATTTTTGAAATAATAGGTAAATCTTTTAACAGTTACTTGGAATAAAATGTGAGGTGAGTGATCACTCTATCAGCAAGGCAAGTAAGACTCTCCAATGATCATTGCAGTTGTGCAGTTAATAATGAACACAATGAACTAAACAAAATAAACAATAAGTAAATGCAATAATAGTTATGCATACACCCAGTCATGTCAAATCCACCGAAAGCAATCCTCATCAAATTACAAATTTTTTATAGAATGCTCTAGACAAATAGCTAAGGAAAGATGTTAGCTACTCATTCCTCTGACACTAAATGATATGTAGTTACTTGTATTTGCAGAACTTGTTCTTAGCAACGGAGTACAATTCCAGAGTCATTCCTTTTATCTGGTAGGTCAAATCTTCTGTGACGGGGTATTTTTCTTTAAATATATTGTAAATGGGTGAGAACTGAATTCACAAAGGCTGTGTTAGAGTGCCAGTTCTGCTGTATGAATTTGAGCATGTTATTTATTATTCCTGCAACTTCAATTTTACTATTTGCTGAAGAGGATGTAAATAATACTGGTTCTGATTGCTGAGAATTTGAATAAAATACCATTATGTTGAATCACTTGTAATTTCTTAAGTGATATGAAATTGTTTGCGGTTATAGGGCATATTTCTACAATGCTTTTGCAGTTCGGGCTGTGGCTCATAAAGCTCTCTTCATCTTTGTATATCTGGAACTGTCTTTTCGGGATTTTTTGCTATTTCACCTTATGTTCTGATACACCCTTCAAGCTCTTGTGAAAATAAAGCGATGAAACTATGTATTTAGATAGAGCTTAATATATGTTTCTGATATATGAGGATCAATAAACTCTATAGCAATCCTGAGGGAAAAAAGAAGATGTCTTTACTTGACCTACTTTTTTTAGGTCATAGATTAATTGAATATCAGATTCCAGGTTAGTAGTTCTTTTGTTGATAATATGTTTGTTATTGTCGATCTTTCTTCCCTCATTATCTCTGATGTTTTGCGTCACAAAGAATTTACCTATTGATATTTATCTCTTTATCATCTGTATCTTGCTTTGCTCTTTCTTTCCTTTAAAGATTTTGTTTATTTATTCGACAAACAGAGAGAGAGAGAGAGCACAAGCAGGGGGAATGGGAGAGGGAGAGATGGGCTCCATGCAGGGTTCCATGTGAGGCTCGAATCCAGGCCCCTTGGATCATGACCTGTGCCAAAGGCAGGTGTTTAATGGACTGAGCCACCCAGGTGCCCCTTGCTTTGCTCTTCCAATTATGACTTTCAGCCTGAAGTTACATGTCTTCAGTTCTTCAAAAATATCTCAACCATTTTCTTTTCAAACATTTATTTTCTGCCCTTTCCCTTACTTTTCTTCTGGAAGGCCTACAGATCTATGTTGATACATCTAAACTCACCTTTCATCTCATAGTCTGTTGTCATATATTTATTTATTTAAAGATTTTATTTATTTATTTGACAGAGAGACATCACAAGTAGGCAGAGAGGCAGGCAGAGAAAGATAGGGGAAGCAGGCTCCCCACTGAGCAGGGAGCCCGAAGCGGGGCTCCATCCCAGGACCCTGAGATCGTGATCTGAGCCAAAGGCGGAGGCTTTAACCCACTGAGCCACCCAGGCACCCCTGTTGTCATATATTTAACTTCTTTACATCCTGCATGGTAAAAGGATTCCGCAGCACTACTCTGCAATTACTCATTAGTCTTGCGGCTACTTTCAGTGGTTGTAGATTTCATTTTCAGAGCACCCAACTGCTTCTTGCATCAATTCTGCCCGTTTCAGTAATTTTCATTCTCTCTACATTGCTGTTATCCATCTTTTTAAGAATAACAAATATATTTCTCATGAAATTGGTTTTAGATTCTTTTATTATTACTTTATTTGTAGTGAACTTTAAAAAAACATGATTTTGTTTATTCACATATATTGGAATTTTGATTCATATAATAATACTTAATAGGAGAGTTTATTTCACTCATTCTTTGTCATTATTTCCTTGTGATCCCTAATTCTCACAGATGAGGACCAGTTCTTGTATTTGTAGCTCAAGTGCCACATTATGTTAAAAAGTGTCAAAATTATTATTTTAATGATTGATATGAAAGAGTTGCTTTTAGGTAGCAGCCTTACTTAAGGAAAATACCTTATGGTTGTGATAGATTTTAATGACATTTTTATCAGGTTTTTCATCAGGATTATAAAATGATTTAGGAAGTATTTTAGTTTTTCATTTTTTATATGGGATGTTTCCATTTTTTCCTTTTTTCCCCTCTTGTTCAGCCTATTGGTGTTTAAAATTTTATTAAAGTTTCCAACAATTTGATGTTCAGCTTTATTATTTCTTCCTGTTATTTGCCCTATTTCTATTTCTTATCTTTATAATTACCTTTCTTATCCTTACTTTAAATTTAATTTTCTGTTATGTTTCTTGCTTCTTAATCTGAAGAATTTGATCCTTAATATTAGACCTCTCTTCTCTATGTATAATTTTAACACTGATATTTTTATATTATTGCATAAGTCCACAATTGTAACAAAATTTCTTAATAACCTGGAAAATATCTTTTTGAAGGAATGCCTTGTATTTTTCTTAATTTAAAATTTGAAGAATTTTGCATAATTCATAATCCAACTTTCCTTGATACATTGTAGAATAAACATTCCTACCTCAATAAATGATAGAATTCATGTTATTTCTATTCAGGTTATATTTTAAACATCAAAAATTACATCCAAATTAATATTCATGCCTTCATTTCTCATTATTTCTATGGTTTTAGTCTGTGGGACATATTCACAAAATCCTAACTTTTGTACAAAAGAATGCTTTGGATATCCAGATATTACTGCTAAGTATTTCTTTGAAATATAGTAAAAATGAACCCTGATGTATGATAAATAATTACAATAATTCTTGAAGGATATGTTACCTTTTTTGTTGTTCAATATAGATTTCCTTTCCATCTCCTTCCTGGCCTCAACTTACTTCACCTACTGTAGTCCTTTGAATCCATTGTTTCTGAATCAGAGAACATACTGTTGGTTAAGAAGGGAAGTATTTTCCCAGAATGTAATTTAGAAGTTTAGAAGCTTTGATATGTCCTAAAATATTTCAAAGGACAAGAATCAGATGAGTTTTCGGTGTTAGTTCAACACATATCGAATTAACAAGTAATAAATAATTTTAAAAATAGTACTTATAATTGTTTTTCTCCCAAGACAGCAGCTTTATAGTGCTCTGCTTAAATTATAGAATAAATGATTTAGATAGAGAGAAAATTACTTGCTTCAGATGGCATGTTTTTTAGTTAATTCTTGAGCAAATTCACCATTACAACATTTGATACCAGATTTTGAGCAGTCATTATTATACAAGATGATATTTCGCATTTTTCATCCATTAGGGTTTCTGATCCATTTATATTCTTCCTTGAATAATGGGCTACATGTTGTTAACATAATGACATTCTATTGTGTCATTGGCAAGAAGCCCTATCTGACTTCAAACTTACACAAATAGACAGAGCGCCTTTTTATTACTTACTGTAAGAGAATTCAGAAAATATTTTATAAAATTAACAACCACATTTTAAAAAAACAATAACTGCATTGAATATATTCTTAGAAACAAAAGAATATTTTGTAATTAGGAATATTAAGAATGTAAGTTCAAAAGGTTACCTTTTTTTTGTGTGTGTGCTATCCAGCTGCTTATAATTTCCACAAATTTATGTCAATCATGAAAATGAAAAATGTGTCAAGAATGTATTATGTTTTCTGGGAGGCCTCTTAAAAGATCTTTATTTCTATTACACTGTCTTATTTACTAGTAATTAAAGAAGTATAGAAAAGGAGAAAAATTAAGATATAAAAATAAACACTATGTTTTAGATTAATGATAAACATCTATGTCAACATTCCATATTCATGAAATTATAATAATGTTTAATGAGTACCTACCATGTACCAGATATTGTGCTAAGACTTTTGCATGCCTAACCTCATTTAATGTAGGCTATATAGTAACACTGTGTGTACTCTTACTATGTGGGTATTGAATATTGAAGAAGTTAGGTAATTTGCACAGTTTCCCCAAATAAATGGTGAATAAGGATTCATTGCGCCCAGATAGATCTGCCTGTGGAACCCAGATTATTAACCATGTCACCTCCCAGTGCTAACTACCTGCCTTCCATATGTAGAAAAATAAGAATTTTAAGCTAAGTCAAGTCAACTTTACCAATTAGAAAAATTAGAATCAAAATAATTCACATTAATAGTTTTGATCATCTTTCCCTATGCTGTGTACTTTTAAGCCTTTGTCTCTAATATGAGATATATAAAATTTCATAGCTGTAAGCATTTTGAGAAGCTATTTTCCCCTTTCTTTTATCTCTAGCATCCACCACGCACAGTACATGGCAAGAAAAACATTTTTCTGAATCAAGCTATCAGATTATAAATTATAAATATACTTAGATTTTCCCACGGTTGTAAAAGTGACTTGACACTATAAGAAAATCACAACTAATTTTAAAAATTAGGAAAATTTCAGTAAATTAATGGAAATGTGAAATCACATGTATGTTAAATCAAGGAATTCCAAAGACTTACAATTTATTTTACATATATACTATGCTTCAGAATTGGGGTGTAGTACACATACAACCCATGATTTTATTTCAGGTCTAAATATATGCAAGTGATACCCTCTTTTGCTGAAAGGAAAATTAAGAAGTATTCATTGAATGGTTAAAGAGGTTCAATATGTCTTTCCCTACCATGAATTAAAAAACCTGTGTTAAAATGTAATTTTCAAAGAGAGATACCTATACCCTTCCTGTGGACTTATGTAAAAAGCAGTCATCTGTGTTGGGATATATGCTAATTTCTGCAGTGAGTCAGAATAGAAACTGGCCAGATTTTTAGTAAGGAAACTTGACTAAAAAATATATCTTGAAAACATGAATTACCTAGAACATAAATTGCTTGATTTGAGAGTCTAAATCGTGAATTTCTTGGCCATTATCTGCAGCTAGTATTGTTTTACACACAGAGAATGGATTGAATTATTAACTCATGTATTCAGTTAAATCCCTGCATTTCTAGATTGAGTTATTACCCAAAAAAATATTCCTTTAGTCCATTTAGATGGCAATGAAAACATTATTCTGGATAATGTGGCATATTGATAGTTATCCTTGTGATTTTCTTCTTACAAAAGCAAGATAAAAACATTTGAAATATATTTGCTAAATGGCTTAGAAATCACTCCAAAAAGCAAAGACCTGGTTTAAATCATTCCCCAAATAACTGTTAAAACAGTCGCAGTTATAACATATTCTTTTTTTCCTATCTAGACTCCTTTGATTTGTATGTCTAAATTCCAATATGTACTTTATCAGTCCCATGTTTGTATCAGCAAGCATTTATTACACATTTGGTATGTGCTATATACTTTACTATGGATTTTAGAAAAAGAAAAAATAAACATGGCGGAGTTTATCCTCAAAAAACTGCCTGGAGAAACAGACATATATACAAAAAACAAGGATACTGGGACAAAAGTGGTAGACACTGTAAGAGGTAAAACAAATTCAGTGGAGGGAAGGAAGAAGAAAACTTATTCCAACTCTGGTGGACTGAAAACATTTCATTGAGGATGGCCATCTTATGCATATTACATGAGATTGATATTTAAATATTTATTGTCTGTAAAATCATAAGATTTCTTTTTTGACAAATGTTTTCTTTAAAATATTTCAAGTGACTAAAAATGTTGTGAATCTCTAGAGGAGCTTATGATGTAATGGAATTCTTTAGTGACTCTATAATGAGGCGAATAATTGTTCTCTGGTATTCTTTTCTAGAAGTCCAGATTCCCAAATACTGGAGAATGGAACTAAAATGGGCACACATACCTATAATCAATCAATTTGACATTGAGTGGTATTACTGAAGGCTTTGATGAGAAACTTAAAGACTCACTTTTGAAATTAAAACTTGTAAAAATTGTTATGACATTTAATGTTTTGCATATGCATTATATTATCATAGTAACTATGAAAAATTAAAAGTTTACATAAAAGATGAATTACTATTATTTTTTTCTAAAGATTTATTTCTTTATTTGTGAGAGAGACAGAGGCAAGGAGGGGCAGAGGAAGAGGAGGGAGAGTCCCAAAACAGTTTTGCATGCGGAGCCTAAAATGGTGCTTGACCTCACGACCCTGAGAACATGACCTGAACTGAGACCAAGAGGCTGACTGACGCTTAACCGACTGTGCCACCCAGGGGCCCTGAATTACTATTATTATTATGAATCTTTTTTGTTATTTACATTTCTTGACAACTTTCCCTGTTTTGTTGCTAAATCTTCTTTATGCCTAAGTCACTGACACTTAAGACAAAAACTTCATTTACCTGCTCAAGTCCTCTGTGTCTTGGCCTCTTTCTGACCCTTCAAAATGTCCCAGGCCCCCTTCCATCCCTCTATTTTGCCGTTTTTAGGTTCTCTCCTGATGCTTTCCAAAATGTATGTACACCACTCCACCCCTGCCACAGATACCATATCACCATGCTCACTTGAGGAAATGTTGAGTTTTGTTTCCTGTTTTCTATTTTGAGTCAGGAAAAAAAAAAATCTGGGCCAGGAGGCTATAAGTTGCCTGTTTGAGAAGAGACAGCACGATCCCCTAGCTGAGGGAGGACAGGAGAAGCAAGACAGTAGAGTGGTAGAAGGAAGGAACAAAGGGCACAAAGGAAGGAACAAAGGACAGTGACAATAGGCTGGATAGTTCTCTGGCATCTATGAGAGGAAGGAAAGTGGAGGAATTGAAGATCTCTGCCTGCAGAGCCCTCCCACCGCCTTTCTGCTCAGTGAACCCATGACTTGGCCTTTAAATCTCAATGCAGTTGCTACCTCCTTTGCAAAGTCCCCCTGATTGTGTCAGGAGTGACTAAGCAATATTTGTTCTATTTAATTTTACACAGATTTCTATAAAAGCTAATATGTTGTTGTGTCGCTAGCATGAAAAGTATGATTCTCTTCCCAAGAGAATTCAACTCTGTCCCTAAAAGAGAGGGTGCTTTCTTATAAGTTGCTGGAGTTCTAGCCTGAGATGTTCCTAAGTTGAAGAAATATTTCTCAAGACAGATAGTAGCCAGGCTACTTTTTAACTTTTGTTGAATGGAGTATGCAAGTGGAGAGCCAGTGCAAAATTGCCCGAGACCATAAAAGATATTAGAGAGGAGGAAGGGAGAGAATGGAGGAAGCAGGCAAAGAAAAGTAGAGAGACAATGAGCCTAGAAAATAAGAGAACTCTCGGATTTTAAAAAAGTGATTCCAGATACAGAAAAAGAAAATGTATTACATACCAAAATACTTCCAAAGTTGTAATTGCTTTGGTGATGATGGTGAAAGGGCTGGTACATGGTGTGTTGGCTTCAGCCTCTAAGTAGTGGTGGGTGAAATACCAGCTTTCCACACGGCTCTACAACTGTACTGGTTTATTTACGAACTATCGCCCCCTGAACATAAGCCAATTAAGTTAAGTACATGTGCTTTTTCATCTTGATATCTCCAGTAACAGGAGATATTGCACATACTATTTGTGCAATAAATAGTGGTTGGGTGGATAAAAAGGAATGGTCCAAATTGTGTGTAGGCACAGACCGAGAGATTGAGTCGGGCTGAGTGCTGGTACTAATGCAGCCGGTAGACAAGCCAGTTGTGACTCTAGTGTATCTATCCTATTACCCCTACCTGGTCCAAGGGATAGCCTATAGCAACTAAGTGTTCATTTCTGTTGCTTAGGAATGGAAGGAGGGAAGGAAGGGAGGAAGGGAGGAAGGGAGGAAGGGAGGAAGGAAGGAAGGAAAAGGAGAGGAGAGGAGAGGAGAGGAGAGGAGAGGAGAGGAGAGGAAAGGAAAGGAAAGGAAAGGAAAGGAAAGGAAAGGAAAGGAAAGGAAAGGAAAGGAAAGACAGGAAAGAAAGAAGGAGAGCAAGAAGAGAAAGGGAGGCGGGAAGGAGGGAGAAAGAAGAAAAGAAAACAAAACAGAGCAGGTGTATCTTTATTGCCTTGAGCTGTACAATAGCTCACTATTTTCTTTATTCCTTCCACCAAATGTTTGTCACCCAATACCAAATAGAAACATCCAGGCATTTTCCTTCTATGATCTGTCCCCTGGCATGTCCATTTAGGGAAATGAAAGGCATAAATTCCTATCATGTCTGTGCATAAGGAAAGTCTGTACTCTTTAAAATAAAAAAAAAAAAATAGGAAGTCTGGCCTCTGGGTGATGATTATGTTAGGAACAGTGGTGTCAGTATTTCAAACTCTAGAGCTAATATGAAGAAGGCTTTTGGTGTTCTTGTCATTAAAAAGCTCAGAATAACAGTTTCATATTACAGCAAGTTTTTAAAAGTTCAAGTTTTAGGGGTGTATGGATGGCTCAGTGGGTTAGGCCGCTGCCTTCGGCTCAGGTCATGTTCTTAGGGTCCTGGGATCGAGCCCCACATCAGGATCTCTGCTCAGCAGGGAGCCTGCTTCCCGCTCTCCCTCTGCCTGCCTCTCTGCCTGCTTGTGATCTCCCTTTGTCGAATAAATAAATAAAATATTTAAAAAAAAGTTCAAGTTTTAAATGTAGTAAGCCTTGGAAATTTTTAGTCTAAAATCACACCAGTGTATTTAAAAATGTATACTCCATATCTATATTTCAAAGCATCACTGTGTTTGGATAAAACAGAGAGAAAATATTTAAATATGCCAATACATAGATATTTAAAAATGAAACAATTCTAATTAATAGATAAGATTTATTATAATTTTACTTCAGGTGTTGGGCTCTTAAAAGCTAGATTTCCTTTTCACTTCTTAAGAATAGATCAACCATTATTAGCCGAAGGAAGGGAAATGGAAAAAGACTATTGCTTAATTTCAATAGAAGAGAAAAATAGTCAGTGTTCTATATGTTAGAAAATGAGAATGAATTTTAATGTGTATTGGTTAGATTGGTTGAAATTATCTGTGGTTTTTATACTAGTCAGCAAGTTATCATGTTTGCATATTTGAAATACCAAAGGAATGCACTTAACCACAGAATGTAGATGAAAGAAAAATATTATTTATATGGCGGGAGGTGAGATTATTTCTGTAAGTGGAAAGCCTCAAGATAGCTTTCAACTAGCCTAGTGTTAGCAGATCTCTTAAATTGTAATGTTTCTGGCGGGTACACACATGCTTTGTCTCAAATTATTCACGTTCAGCCATAGCAGTACTAATCATTACTCGTAGACTTACCGCCTACATATTCTATTAACCTTCATGTTCTGACATTTAAGAAATTAAGATATTTATTAGATTTTCAGTTTTTATCAAATAATTCAAAAAGGTTCTAGTAGGCAGTTAGAATATGATTTCTGCAAAAATGAAATTCTTAAATGACTGCTTTTTTATCCTAGCCTCTACAATCATCACTCCTACTTATAATTTGTTAAATAATATAGATGTACATCGTCCAACAATTATAAATTTTTTAATGTAATTTCCTCCAATCTGTCTGATACCCTGCACATAGACAAAGAGTCCATGGGGATCAGAAGTTGCTGAGTAAACAATATGTCTGTATGTCTGGTGAATATCACCATGTTTCCACTGAGAGAGCACCAGATGAGTTACTTCTCACGATTTCAGAGGGCCACTGCAGTAGCAGCCCTAAGCCATCATCAGTTCAATCTATTGCCACAGTCATCCCCCTGACATTGGTAAGTCCCCAGATAAGAATCTTTCTGGTTCCCATTGCCAGGAATTAACCCAGATAGATGGTCTAGAACCATAAATCGCAGCTATATCCCAAGTTAATCTTTGAAAAGATTGACTGCTCAAGATAGGAAATCTTTAGCCTCTGATAAACCACTTTAGCTTACTTTGAACTCCTTGAAATATTCCAGAACAAAGAACTGTTCACCTCAAAATTAGGGTATCAATTTTAGCAACATGTTTTACCTGATGACCTATAGGCTGCTAAGCATAAAGACAGGCACACTCTCAGGTATTTCTTATTTTGTTCCAGATGGAAGTTTATTTTGTATTTCAGGTTCTTTATTAAAATTTTATGTTTTCCTTATCTTTTTGACCTCTGCATTAAACTCTCTGCCTGGCACATGTAGTAGGAACTGAAATCATGATAAATAAATTAAATCAAACATGCTTTGCATTGTTCTTTTTTGTGAAGTCCTTGGAGAAAGATATGCTTCCTTGAAGTATTAGTGCCGGTACCTTGAAAGGTTACAGTTGAAATAATGTTTTGAAAGAAAACATCCCACCATGTAGCATGGGCCAAAATACTCTTTGTCAGTCAGGTGGGACTCACGCTGAACTTCTTTGTCCACGTGACTGAGCCGAAACCCAGGCTCCTGGGGTGGGCGACCAACTAAGATTCATTCGCCTTGCCTCAGAGGAAAAGAAAATACCTTTTACTTGTAGGACAAGTCATAACATTTACTTCCCATGAAGAACTAATTGCCTATAGAAGAAAGGTAAACACTGAGAATATTATCTTGATAGAAATGTTGCAGGAGAACATAATTTATATCTGCAGACTGTGATGCAGTTTCTCAGCAGGAGTAGCTCTTCCACAAAGCGCGCCAAACGGGAGTGAGGAGTTACAGTGGTCATTTTCCTTTAGCCTCCTGTAAGGAAATAAATCACCCAAAGAACTGCCAACCCTCTCCACCCCATAAAGGGAGTGGAAATATAATTGTATTTAGTACATTCACTGTGGAATTTATTGCAGATAAATTGCATATATAACGCAGAAAAAATTTTACTTATCTAAACTCCCTCAGCTTCATGATTTCATGTGAGTGGAAAATACCACAGGGCAAACTGGAGATGAAGTAAGAAAATGGATTAGTCACAGCTTTCTCTCTCTGTCTCTCTGTCTCTCTCTCTCTCTCTTCTTTCTCTTTCTTTGCTTTAGCTGATTTTTTTTTTTTTTTTTTTTTTTTTGTCACAGATGTTACTAATGCAGAAATGGCTGGAACCAATGTGGAAAATATTTCACAAAAGAAACAGTATCCTTTTAGTTTTATTGCCAGGTATAATTGATTCCATACAGTCTGGCCATCATTCTTGTTGATTCTATTTCTTCCAGCACAGAAATATATACCCTTGCAATGACATTTGTTGTTTTAGTTCTTCTCATCAGTTAATGTGACATCAACTCTTTGAAGGAAGGGGAGAGATAAAGAGTTGGGTTTACCTCTTTGGAAACATAAAAAAAAAAGGTAATTTAAATGCTTTATTTATTCGGCCTTATTTTTACATTTAGTTATATTTAAGTCATTTTACAATGACCAAACATGATTTGACCTTTAAACTACAGTTTAAAGTATATCTTGATAATTAACAGGCTATTAAATGTTCAGATGGTCTTTTAAAGATATATATTTATAGGACATTTACCTCAAAATTCCCTTAAAGCTAATATTTCACCTGATGAGCTTTCCCTAAATATCTAACCTTTGGATTACAAAGTGTTTTACAACTGACTTGATACTTGAACAAAACTCTAAAAATTATGTCTACTCCCTGAATGTTCTCACGCAATAGGGTTTTTTTCTCATGAGTCATACATGTGGGAATCTTACTGAAAAGTAAATTAATCAAGCTTTCTAAATGGTTAATTTGACATTTTTATAGTGATGTGTGTTTTTATTAGGTTGAAACCAAGATAGAAATAGTAAAAGATAAGTTATCTAGTATACATCCCTGTTTATTTATTCACTGTAAGATGTGTAGGGAAGCCCACTGTGCTTCCTACAGATACTTGAAGGGCAACTTCAGTGATCGGGTTTTTTTCTTCTTTATAGTGTACTATTCACAAATATTGTAGGTCATACTTGAAGAGATACTGAGTATTTGGAATGTGCTGATGTTCAAAGCATCCCTCCCACTCCCAAAAGTATCTTTATTTTTCTTCACATGGTTCCAAAATGTTTATTAAAATAAGAACTTCAACACACATAGAAACATTCATAGAAATGTCACATACCAAAACTAATAGGATACTTCTTTTTAAATCAACATTTTTTTAGACTGGTATGTTAAGATCTGCTTACCTTGGGGTGCCTGGGTGGCTCAGTGGGTTAAAGCCTCTGCCTTCTGCTCAGGTCATGATCTCAGGGTCCTGGGATCGAGCCCCACATCAGGATCTCTGCTCAGCAGGGAGCCTGCTTCCCCTCCTCTCTCTCTGCCTGCCTCTCTGCCTACTTGTGATCTCTCTCTCTGTGTCAAATAAATAAATAAAATCTTAAACAAAAAAGATCTGCTCACCTTTCACTGTTCCTGAGAAGTCAACACAAATGATCATTTAATACAAATTGCATTTCTCTGGATCTGAGTAGAATAATTTTATCTTATTTCATCCTACTTTCTCTTGGTAGGAGTGTTCCACTTCAAGACTGTAGACAGGAGACCTTGCCAGCATCCCAGGACATACCTGACTTTGTCTATAAGTTAAACACAATAAAGTAGGTGATATTGGAAATCAATTTTAAAATAATGTTGGCAATTTAGTAGAAACAAAACATATAAAATGTACAGTTTTATGTTTTAGAAGCACCTAGCAAATAAATGATGTTCAGAGAAGCTCAGTAGTAACATCTTCACTTTGAATCCATTTAAGTGATGACTTCATTTTTTTTAAGATTTTACTTATTTATTTGACAGAGAGATCATAAGTAGGCAGAGAGAAGGGGAGAAGCAGGCTCCCTGCTGAGCAGAGAGCCCGATGCGGGGCTCCATCCCAGGATCCTGAGATCATGACCTGAGCTGAAGGCAGAGGCTTTAACCCACTGAAACACCCAGGCACCCCTAAGTGATGACTTTAAATGCAAACTAATGATAAATGTTAGTAACTAAAAGTTAGGAGAATGTGTTAGTGATCTTCTCAATTGGTTGTAAGACATAATACAGTGAAGTCTCTGATGTTTGCCATAACCAAGTTCAAAGTAAAGGCCATTAAGGTACTACATGCTCAGGTGATGTGAGGACAATTAACCTGTAAGACCTGAAGAAAGTCATATAGGGACAGATAATTGTGTTTTAATTGTTTTATTTCCAAGTGGATTTACTTTCTCCCAGATAGAAGCTTGCTCTCAAAAGAGAAGAGCAATACTGTTATTTTCTCTTCTTGTTTTCACTGCCAAACAGAGGAAAGGGAAGCATCTGTCTGTCAGCACAGGTGACACACGGACTTGGGCTTGCCTTGGGTTCCAGATTGCTTCCTCAGGAGCACATGTTAGTGACAAAGCTGGCGGTGTCCATGGTTCCAATCAGCAGCCAGGAGCCTCCTCCAGAGCTGAGCTAGAGGCTGTCATCGCCAGAAGTTTACCTTTAAACATTAAACTGGGGAAAATAGGATTACTTCGAATTATTTTTTTTAAAGAATTTATTCATTTATTTGAGAGACAGAGAGAGTAAGAGAGAGCATGAGAGGAGAGAAGGTTAGAGGAAGAAGCAGACTCCCCACGGAGCTGGGAGCCCGATGTGGGACTCCATCCCGGAACTCAAGGATCATGACCTGAGCCGAAGGCAGTCGCTCAACCAACTGAGCCACCCGGGCGCCCAACTTCGACTTATTTTTATGTCAAAGGTCAGGATGGAAGAAAACAGTGAGCTCAAGGAAATGGATTATTAAGTAAGGACCTTTCTTCCTACTCATGTAATTGAATTTTCACATTGAGTAAAAGGGCAGAAGTAAACTCTCAAATTAGTTTTGCTGGGTGGGAAAAAAATGTGGCATTTCCTTCAATTTGGGTTACAAATAGGTAGATCTTTTTCCCTTATATCTCTTTTTATGGAGACATTCAAATTCTCTGTTTATCCCCCAATCTCCTCCCCAGCAGACAAATGGATAGCTCCTGTGGCTTTCATTGGCGCTTCCTTGTCATTGACTCCCACATCTCTCAGAGGCTCCAGCTTAGGCTGGTGCCCTGAAAAGCTTCTGAAAGCATTAGAAATTCATCTCATGGCACATTTCAGAATATCTTAGGGACAACTCAGACTCATCACATTCAGAACTGAACTCTAATCCATACTTCTTCTAAAAAGGAAAGTGAAAACTAGCTTCTCTCTTTTGCGTTTTCACAACCTACTCCCCTAAGCTAGAAATCAGAAAAGCACTTCAGGATCCTTTTTTGCAGCACATCCAATTAGTAACTAAAACATGTCGCTGCTGTCACCTGCATTTATCTGTTGTGCACGGAATGATCACCACTACCAGTATTTCGCTTCATACCTGAACCTCTTTATCCTCCACTTCTACCCAGTCTATGTGCTACTGTCAGAATAAAATTTCTTCCCTATGAGGAAGCCCATGTTGTCTCTTTCTTCTAAAAATACTGCTCCTCTGCCTCCCACTTTACCTAAGTCAAAGCTCTTAGTGGAAAATACAAGACATCTCATGACCTGACTGCTTTTTCTTACTCCCAGGTTCTCACATCCCTCTGTCCTACACACACACCATATATACCAACATTACAAATATAACCAATTACAGTACTAAAAGCCCTCTGCTTTTTTGTACCCTCAGTCCTCACAAATGCCAGTTCATCTACTTGGAATGTGTTTTCCAGTTTTGCTCCAGTTTTGTTGGGCTGGCGAATGTCTGTTTGGTGTTCCCCTTAAGATCAAGTATCACCTTCATTAAATAATCACCCTGCTCCCTGTAAGATAGGTAATTATCAACCCTTCCCTTTGTCATCATGGTAGCTTCTATGTACACAGTTCTCACGTTTTTGCTATGACTCTTTGTTTACGGTGCCGACTTCTTCACAGGACTTCTTCACAGGAGAAATGTGAGTGCAGAAGTCCCATGTTCTTCATACGTGCTTTCTCAGCACTTCGTCACTCCGCATAGGCATTTTTGCACAAACGCTAACATGAGAATACATCCATTATGTTTTAAAAGACTAGAGATAGAAGATAATACTCTCTGCACAGATCGGTGAGTATTAATGTTTTCTTTCAGATACAGATTCATGTGAATTTGACCACTTCTCTAACATCTTAAGGACAGTAATATTGGTAGAGGACAGGATGACAGTGAAATTTGAAAACACAGAGTTAATAGTTTGATGATCATTTACTTAATTTAATAAGCCCAAGCATTAGAGAATTTCTCAAACCTCACCACATGCATGCTTTCATTTTACCCTCACGCTATCACCTAAGCATGGAGAGATTGAAATGCTTGTTTTACTGAAGAGGATACTAATCATTAGACACATTAAATAATTTCATCAGTCATAAACTTAGAAAATGTAAGAAACAAGACTTAAACCCGTATCCCCAAGCTCCAAGTCCAGAGTTCTTTCCTCTCACATCATCAAATGTGCAAATGTGCCAATAAGGTTCAGAAGTGCATTTTTGGTGTTGGGTATATGGAGTCTATAATAATCTCTGATCCAATTGCTGAAATGGAGTTAGAAGTGTAACAGATTTCTTGAGAGGTAACCCTTGAGGTCATAGGGAGAAGGATTGGGCAGGGGGAGCTTCAGATAGCATACATTTATGACAAATACTTAGCCAACTTGAACAGGAGTTCTGGAGCAAAGATGGTGAGTCAGATAAATCTCACTGCAGAAATTGCCAGGCATTTCTACCCTTACTGTGCTCGGTCATTGGCTAGGGCGGCTCTGAAAGGACTTGGCGTTGGTTCAGAAGTTGAGACAAATCCTCAAGATGCTAACAGCTGGATGGCTGTCAGCTAACTCCCTCCTTGCAACCAGTGGAAAGGTTTTTCTTGAGAATGCTGTGACACTAACTTATATTCACGCAGAAGCGATGGAGCAAGATAGGAGTTCAATAGTTCTTAGAAATGATAGAGCAACAGACAAATAATCAGTGTTCAGATGAACACAGATTCTCTCAAGAAACATTGGCTATTTTAGGTTGTAGGAAAGAAATTGATGCTGAAGGGTACTGAAGTTTTACATGTTTTAAAGCTTTGTTTCTAAAAGTGTGCTCCATCAAAAGTTCACGTGAGCTGTTAACTTCATGAATTTGTCTTCCTTGTCTAAGAAAATAGGCTGACCCTATTCAATGATTATGTTCGAACCATCTTCAGAATATGAAAAAACATTTCCTTATGAGGCACAGAATTCTATTTTAATGCCTTGTAAGCAAGTCTGTACATGAAACATGACAATGGAAAACAGCTGGACTCAAAACTTTGTAAATGGGAATTTTCTTTAGTAATTTAGTAGTTTACAGAATGTGCAAGATGGCTTAGAATTATTTTTTTCAAATATGACCAGATTCCTGAAAAGCAAATATAATTTCAACATCAAAAGAACCTAAAACATAACAATACTGTGTACCCTTCCAAAGATTTCTAAATAAAAATAATTTAAAAAGTCATATAGTTAAGTATTGGATAAATCAAATAATAGGCTTGTGATTAGAAGAAATTATATTTAAAAATCATTGTTAAAGAACTAAACATATTTTCAGCTGTTGCTCAATTTCCAATTTAAGTGTATTATAGGAATGATTATGAATATTTTGCTATAGTGAAACAAGATCAGCAACGTTCCTCACATCTGTGTGTGTGTCTGAACCCAATATCTTATGTCAGTCTCTTACTTGTTTTGCTTATTCATATTTGTGTATATAGCTTCCAAAAGCTTCTTGAGAATGGTTATATATGAGATAAATGTTTAGAGTACCCTTTTGTCAGTAGTTATGTGGACTTTACTTTCTAACATGACTGGTCATTCAGATAATTTTAGTTTATAGGTTGAAAAACTCCTCTCCCCTAGGATTTAGAAGACAAAATACATTGTCTTTCAACTTCCAATGTGTTGTTGAATATTCTATTCTGTAATCATTCACCCCTGAGTCTTTTTCTATGAGACAAGAGAATTTGGATGTCACCATAAAAACCTTCTGTCCTTCCAGAAATATCTCAGTCCTTTTGGGCTTCTATTATAAAATACCATAGAGTAGGTAGCTTATAAACACAGAAATTTATTTCTTACCATTCTGGAGACTGAATGTCTGATACCGGGGTGCCAGCACATTTGAGTGAGGGCCCTCTTCTGGGTTTCAGACTTTTTTGTTGTATCCTCATGTGGCAGAAGGCATGGGAGAACATTGTGGGGCCTTTTTCATAAGGCACATATCAATTATGAGAGCTTCCCCTCGTGACCTAATTACCTCCCAAAGGCCTCACCTCCTAATACCATTACCATAAGCTTTAGGTTTTCAACATATGAATTTTGGAAGGACACAAACATGCAGACCATAGCAACAAGTTCACAGGATCCTTTTTTCTTTCCTGCTCCTCTGAAGTTGTATAATAATGTAGCTTACTTTGGGTCAATTTTTAATTCATTGTGTATGGAATTACTCTGGACTTTTCAAATTTATGTCTCTGTGACCAGAGATATTGAATGTGTTATTTTTCTCTTCTATTACTAACATCCATGAACTTCTTTTTTGTTCCTCATATTACCACCTTTGAGAGTATTTCATTGTTGTTTTGTAGATATATCATTTTTATCTAAAAGTACAAAGATAAAATTTATATTTTTCACATTTTTATCTAAAAGATAAAAAGATCATTTTTAAAAAGTTATCTTCTCCTTCCATAGACTACCAAAAGTGTATTAAATAGCACTATACCATACTGCCTATTTACTGCTTCAGGTGAAGAGAGAGTGTGAAATGTCAGCATACATGAGAGGAATTCGGTAGAAGCAGCAACCGAGTATTTCATCCCTACAAAGCCTTGTTTTGAGTCAACGAGGAGAAAATTGTACCTGCATCTTGTCTCTCCTTTTTAAGCTGCTTCTTTCATGTCTTTTTTTTTTTTAAGATTTTATTTATTTATTAGAGAGACAGAGAAAGTGAGAGAGAGCATGAGAGGAGAGAAAGAGGAAGAAGCAGACTCCCCGTGGAGCTGGGAGCCCAATGTGGGACTCCATCCCGGAACTCAAGAATCATGCCCTGCGCCGAAGGCAGTTGCTCAACCAACTGAACCACCCAGGCGCCCTCTTTCATGTCTTTTTAAGGCTTAAATTTGTCATGAAGTAAAGCCCGGTAAGATATGAAAACCATTCCAAACAACTTCCTTTATATTTTAAATGTTATCTCCCCAATAATCCACAATTAGCTTGTCTGTAAGTCATTGTTTTGAAGGTGTAACCTCATTATGCTATTTCAGTGCAAAGTTCAAGGGCGACTTTCTCAGGGGGTGGACGGTAGACGCCATTTGAAATAGATGTACTGTTTTATGACTTCTTTAAAAATGTGTAAACAGACTTGTATTTGTAACAAATTATCAGAGTTACAAAACAATAAAGAAATTGTTTTAATAAAGCTGATGGCCTAGACTGGGAGTAGAATGAAGAGTAGACTATTTACTCTCAATCTGTTCAAAGCAAGCTGGAGTTTCCTTCATAGGTTTTTACAGATATGATACAAATTTTAAAAATAACAAGATATGGCACTTTATGATATTGATTTAGGTATCATTTTTCTCATCTAAAAATTATATTATCATACAGTAAGTAAAATATTCCCCATTTCTCTGTTTTTTTCTTTTTCCCTCTCAATGTCGTCTTGATACATTATATTAGATATGTTTTCAACATGGAAGTAAGTAAAGTTTTCATTTCTCAATTAAAATTGATGGCCCCTGTTGTTTTGCACCTGACATAACAAACCAAGAGGAAATAGTTGAAATTTCTTCTTAACTTTTGTTTGTATTCTGGCCACAGAATGCATACTGTTTCTATTCTCTCTCATGCTGATTCTTTCCTCACAGGTATAGAATCAGTAGTCAGTCTCTTTCAATAGAATCTGTATTTTTTTTAATAAGTTTATTCAGAGCATGTGGAAAGAAAGTAACAAGCCTGTAAGAAACCAGAGAGAGAGAATCTTTTTTTTAAAAATATTTTATTTATTTATTTGACAGAGGGAGAGAGATCACAAGTAGGCAGAGAGGCAGGCAGAGAGAGAGGGGGAAGCAGGCTACCCACCGAGCTGAGAGCCCCATGCGGGGCTCCATCCCAGGACCCTGAGATCATGACCTGAGCTGAAGGCAGAGGCTTTAACCGACTGAGCCACTCAGGCGCCCCCAGAGAGAGAGAATCTTGCCTGATAATCTGATCAACCTTCCACATTCGTTTTGCTAATAAATGTACTCAACACTTAAAAGGAAAATAAATCTATTGGTCAGTCTAAATATCCCAGAATGTATTTGTTGCTTAATTAAATTCTAAAGTTAAAATGTAGGCAAGAGTTAATTAGTCATGAATCATTTAATTCCAGAAAAATATATTTTAGATGAGGAAGCAGCTACTGTGTACTTCATGAGTGACTTAGGTTCTTTTTAATTATTAATTTTTGATTATTAAATCAATATGTGTTCAACATAAAATTTGATGCATGTATAAATTTGTAAAATGCAATTAACATGGAGAACAAAGTAAGCATAATTTATTAGATTCCCACAAACATTTTGGAATACTTTAGGAATATTTACCTAATCTTAGGACTAATTGAAGCCTTGCTTTTGACAACTTTTATAATCTGCCTTTGGGGTGCCTGGATGGCTCAGATGGTTGAGCGTCTGCCTTTGGCTCAGTTCATAATCTCTAGGTCCTGGGATCAAGCCCTGCATTAGACTCTCTGCTCAGTGGGGAGTCTGCTTCTATCTCTCCCTCTGTTTTCTCTCTCTCCTTCCCTCAAATAAGTAAATAAAAATCTTATAATCTGCCTTAATCCCTTAGTATTATCTATAAATGAACGCTGACTCATGACAGGAAAAATTTTACAGTGGTTTCATAATTCTGTATGTGAATTATGATTTATTTCATCACTCCATTATTTTCAGGCATTTAAGTTTGCCATAGTGTTTGCTATTATGAACACCACTATTATGGGATATTTGCATAAAATAACAGTTTATAATAGCTATTCTGATCACATTTTTATATGGACTCATTTAATCCTTATAACAACTCTGTGGCTAGAATGATCCTTATTTTGCTGATGAGCTACTGAGGCATAGAGGATTAAGATCTTATGGCTAGTAAGTGGCAGTACTGAGATTCAAACTCAGGCAAGTCACTCTCTAGAGTCTGTCTCTTCACCACTATGTCATACCATATCACCAACAGTTTCAGTGCTATTGGTAGAATATCTTCTTCCTCAGGATAAATTCCTAGAAGTCAAATTTTTAAAACACATTGTAGGAAAGAATATTTTTTAAAAGAATTGATTATACTGGAAAAATTTTTTCCATAACGTTGTTCCAACATTCAAACTTCTAAGAAACCAGTGAAGATTGTCTTTTGGACCTCAGTCTTAAAACTTGTGAATCCTCACTTTAAAACAGCCCAAACTTGGGGCACCTGGGTGGCCCAGTCAGTTAAGCGTCTGACTCTTTGTTTCCACTCAGGTAATGATCTCAGGGTCCTGGGATCATGCACTCATGTTTGCGCTATCTCTCAAATAAAACAATAAATGTTTAAAAATGAAGAATTTGAGAGACAGGGCAAGGGGTTATGAGGGGGGGATGAAACAAGATGGGATCAAGGAGACAAACCATAAGAGACTTCTAAACTCACAAAACAAACTGAGGGTTGCTGGGGGGTAGAGGAGGTATGGATAGGGTGGCTGGGTTATGGACATTGGGGAGGCTATGTGCTATGGTGAGTACTGTGAAATGTGTAAGCCTGATGATTCACAGACATGTACCCTGGGGCAAATAATACATTATATGTTAATAAAAAATAAATAAAAATTTTTTAAAAATAGCCCAAACTTGAAAGTCAAAGGCATTGTGTCATTATTTTTATCTTCAATTTCTGTAAGTACTATAGAATTTATAAAACATTTAATGATTATTCTTATTTACCTAAAAATATTTATTTATTTATTTAAGACAGAGAGTGTGAGCTGTGGTGGGTGGGGGGAACCAGAGAGAGAGAGAGAGTCCTAAGCAGACTTTGGGTTTAGCACAGAGCCTCCCCCCGGGCTCGATCCCACAGCCTTCAGATCAGGACCTGAGCAGAAACCAAGAGTCAACTGACTCTGCCAGCCAGGGGTCTCCCAATGACGAGATTTTTAAATGTTATGGAAACCCATTTCTTGCCATATTTGTGATAATTTTTCCTAAATTTTCATGGCCATATTAAATCTGATGTTTATAATTTTAATTTTACTTTTTGACAAGATTTTTTTTGCAAGTAAGTTTTAGGCTAATTGAGAAGAAGGTATATCCTATAGTAGTTGAATATGTAACAATAAAGCTACTTTCCAAATCACATATATGCTTTTCAAAAACTAAAAGATATATCTTCTCACTATTCGTATGTTTCTGAAAAACAATATATAGTACTCCTTTATTTACTAATTATTTGATTTAAAAAATGATTTCCAAGAATGCAAGAAGGGTAGGGTTGGTTTTTTTTAAATCACCTAAATTCTAATTATTAAAAACATCCATAGTATTTGACCAGCATTATTTCAGATAACTCTCTAGCAAGAAAAAAGGAAATATTTTTAATTTAGAGGTGTGTTCTAGGGTTAATAAAATTCAAGTGTAAATAACTTTATTCTTTAGATGAATATAACCCTTATTGCCATAAAACTGGTAGTATTGCTAAAATTTAGGCATTAGTTTCTTTACCGAAAGTGATATTATTTCTTAGTACAACCCTCTAAAATTAAGAGTTTAAAAAAGATAATGAAAACTTGAAGTTATTGAAGTTTTACTTAAACAACAAATGATTTTTCACATGGTTTTACATGTTCTTTTGAAAATTTTGAAACTCACAGATAATATCCAAGAATAGTGAAATAAAGACTCCCATAGACCCTTGATATAGATTGTTAGAATTATTGACATTCTCTAGAGTTTTTTCAAATGATCAGTACAGTTAGTATTTACTCCCTATTAGTAGAGATATAATCTGCATTACTATCTCTTATTTTTCTTACTTCCTTGATTTGTGTAATTAATGTAGTTCTGCTCATACTTCCATGCTAAACTAATAATAGGTATAGCTGATTTCAGTTGTATATTTGAAAGGATTCATTATTCCCTTCTCTTTTCCACCACTTCAAGGTATCTTTTATAGTCCTCAGCTCTTTATATTGGTTGTCATGAAATTATTTTGTTTGTCTGTCATTGAATTTGCTGAAGTACTTAGACTCTTGTGATCATCTCTCTGCTGCTGTTATACTGAATGAAAATTTACCTAAGAAAAATCTATTGTTATATTTCTTTTCTCTTAAAAAATTTCTCTTAAAAAATTTATTGATTAGATTGTCTTGCCTTCTGGTAGAAGAGGTTGCTCCTTTCTGTCTGAATGGCAATTATTAGTGACATTACACCCTCAAGAGAATGTCTAATGTTTATTGTTCTCTATCAACTTTTCCTGGTAAGTAGCATACTTTATAAATCTACAAATTTCAGTCCCTTTGTTTCAAAATCCTCTCCTCTTATACATTTGAATAGATTTTGTATTGATGCATTCCTTTCTCCTGAAAACCACTAGTCACGTGTGGCCCAGATGTCCTTTGTTACCATAATTTTAATTTTTTATAATCTTTTTTAATTAGTTGTCATTTTTGCTTTTGTTGTGAGTACTTTTGTTGTGACTCAAATCTATCCACATATTTCTGACATTCTTTTCAGTCATTTTATTCTCTTTTTTCTTTCTATATTATCTTTAGTATTTTTAATTCACTTCTACTTCTTTCCCATGCTTTTTTTCTCAAGCTTTTCATTTACCCTGATCTATGATCTTCTGAGGTCTTAAAATTTCTGTCTCTCATTCCTTTACTTCTTTAAAAAACCAATAGTTACCTTTCATTATCTTGAGATTTTAAAAGAGATTTCTAATATCTTCCAATACTTTGATGGAATGATTCTTCTTAAGGTCCATGATAGTTATCTTTTTATTATATATGCATTCCTTGATGATGGCAGTTTTTATGTACAGGAACTTTATTGGTTTAGTTCCAATTAAAACTCACCTTCGAATGGGCATTGGCAGTCAGCATAATATAGTGTAAGGAGATGCAGTTGGATAAGGAACAGAGAACACTTATTTTCCAGAACATACTCCCTTCTATTTTCTTTGTCTCTGACCACATTCTTTATTCTAGGGACACAACTCCCCTCAAGTTTTATCCAAGAGACTCATGGGCCTCACAGCAATTGCTAGTCAGGCTCAGGTCCTGGGTCTTGTGGTCTGGCTCTTCTTCTTTTACTCTATTTCATTCTCTACAATTTCCTGGAGCTAGGAAACCAAATCTTAAATAAAATAAATTACTTATCAGCTTGATTTTTCTTAGCCTCCCTACCAAGTCATTTGAACTGGGCTTCTTTCTGGATCCACATAAAACCTGTGACCAACACGGAGTTGGATCTAATCCCTCTAATCAAACTCTACTTGTGTATGCCTTTCAGGAAGGTGATACTTTTGGAGAGTATGCTCTTTGCTAAAGTTTAAAGGCAACGGATATCAACTCTCAGCACGTTCCTCCTCTCAGTCCTGGTTTGACAGTTTTGGCAAGTATGCCCCATGGTTTGTGGTTTGAGGTTATGGCTGTCTTTTTATATCACTGATGAGGTATTCCCCCACTCTTTTTTTTAAATTATTATTGCTTTTTGTTGTTTTCAATAAGCTGAAAGGAGGAGTGAAACAAATGAGGTTTTCTTTTTCCTCTCAATTTTAGATGTTTTGTTCTATTGTGATGTACAAATAAGCAATCATTTTTTTCATCATGAACAGACTTTTATTTTATTTTTTTAATGGATTATTTATTTATTTATTTATTTGAGAGAGAAAGACTGAGAATGAGAAAGGAGAAAGTCAGAGGGAGAAGCAGACTTCCCACAGAGCCGGGAGTCCAATATGGGACTCGATCCCGGCACTCCGGGATCACGACCCGAGCCGAAGGCAGTCGCTCAACCAACTGAGTCACCCAGGCTCCCCATGAACAGACTTTTAATTAGTATTCTCTTAGTGATGTCCTGTTGACTAAGGTTTGCTTTCATTTCTCTACTGACATTTTTTTTATTTCAAATTTTTATTTAAATTCTAGTTAGTTAACAAATAGGGTAACATTGGTTTCAGGAGTAGAATTTAGTGATTCATCACTTACATATAACACCCAGTGCTCATCAGAACAAATGCCCCCCCTTAATACTCACCACCTTTCTAGCTCAAACCTCACCCACCTCCCTCCTGTAACCCTGTTTGTTCTCTCTAGTTAAGAGTCTCTCATGGTTTGCCTCCCTCTCTTTTTATCCCCTTCCCCTATGGTCATCTGTTTTGTTTATTAACTTCCACATGTGAGAGATCATATGGTATTTGTCTTTCTCTGACTGACTTATCTACTGACATTTTAATGTTGAATCTCCTGTTTTTATAAGTCACTCATCTTTTTGTAATATTTTTCTGTTCTACTTTGTTCCCTGATTTTATCAATTTCAGATTTCCAGCATTTTGGATATCTCCTCTTTAATATGGAGAGAGGAACCAATATTGACTTTTTCTCTACTTTCCCCTCCCAATTATCAGTATAAATACATGTTTAGTTAATTAAGTTAGTTTAGTTAATTTAATTTGGCATTTTAGATCTAGATTGTCACTGGCATTTTAAAAAATAATATAGAAGTATTAAAGTTTTTTGACATGTTCATGTTTAAAATATCTGCAATTATTATTACATTATAAATATGATATAAATATAAATTATTATAAGTGGTTATAAATAACTTTATCTTGTTTAACTAGAATTAGTATTATCCTTCAGTTTTTTAAATTTTTCTATTTTTCATTTGTTGTATTATTTTTTATCACGATCCTTATTTTTTGAATCATATATTCAAATGATTTTTTCTTTCTGTTGCTTTCACTTATGAAAGAAAATCTGTCAAGATAATCACATCCTCAGTGACAACTTTGCCTACACACTGTTAAATGATACTCCATTCTTTTTCCTAATTTGTGAGACACAGTCTAAGTCTAGTCTCTTTGCAAGTAATCAGAGAAGTGTGTATATGTGTGTGTTGTTTTGTTTTGATATTAAAAGAACATTCTCTTTGCCCTTACATTTCAAAAATATTTGTATGTGTTGTTCCTAAGCCAGTTTCCTTTGCCATTGTATTTTTGCAGCGTTATCCCACTACTCTCTAGTGCTCAGTTTTCTGAGGTTGAGAAAGTATGAAATATATAACTTACAAGCACCCTTTGCCATCAGATTTTGCCTTGATTCCATCTTGTCCATAGTGCTTTCCTCATGCAAACTATGCATCTCAAAAAGCATCTTACCTTTTCCAGGTCAATCCTATTTCTTTTCAGATCATTTCAAGGTTTGGACTCTATTTCCAGAAAGAATTCTCAGGGTTTATGGATTTGTAAGCAAATAAACTATATTTTTATTTTTACTAGCCTCCAACTAAAATGCAGCACTTACTTCAGTTATAAACATAGCTTTAGACACAGCAGTAATAGAATAACTGTGTCCTTGCCACCAGAAGTTAGAGATATATTCCTATGATATATCGACATTGTACATATTTCAAAATAAAATTTATTCTGAACACTATTTAGAAGTTATAGTAAACAATAAACTTTCTGTTAATAATTTTATTTATGGCATTAATAAAAGTACATTACTTTTGTATCACCCAATTTTTAAAATATTTTCATAAACACATTTCAATGTAATTGGTTTCCCTTGAAATCCTAGGTATTATATTTTGGTCTATGAATTTAAAATCAATTATTCTGAGACATAGTCTATAGTTTTCCCTAGATTGCCAAAGGCATCAGAGGTGGCCTTTGCGATCTAAGGTAAGTCAGGTAAAGATCTCCCCATAGGAAGAAAGTAGACATAAATAGTCAAAGATCCAAGTAGCAGAGAGTGATGGTTGTAAAGAGCTGGGTCTCTAGGGAACATCTCCGCTTAGTACTTTTTATAATTTGGTATCTTTGCAAAATATAAAATTGGGTAGACTATGAGTGGTTTTTCTTAATTCCTATAGATTTAGTTATTCGTCTGTCTGTAAGACTCCTTTGTTATTGTGGGGTTTATTATTTTCCATGTCTCTAATGCAATTGGGAAGAAAATGGTGGCTCCATATCTAAAGATGTTAATATTATACTTACCACTTGGGTTAGAAATCATAGTCATGTTTCTCAAAATACCTATTTTACGTGTTTTCATCATTAAATAATAAACACATTTTTTATCAAACCAAAGCTTTCTCATAGACATTTTATCAATATCGCTACATGGTTATTTTGTACTTTCATACACTATAAATATCTCTGATATTTATTTCATATTTATTTTAAAAAATACACCATCCTCTTAATACTTCATAAAAATGGAAGCAAAATTCTCAAAATGGAGACATCTCCATCAGAAAGAAGCTCCAGAGTATTCTCTGTAGTGAATAGTTTCCTCCATAGGCAATAGCCAAGTCCTGACGTCTCTGTCCTCCAAATAACAAAAAATGTACCCCTGTACTTGTATTGGGTTAGCACATGTTGATTTCAAGCAAATGGATTTACAGTAAGTGATAAGGTCAAAGAATTAACTCTCATTCATTATGTTCTGCATCTTACCTTCCTTCTAATACAATGAATAATAGAACAAAACATGGTAATTAAAAGCATGGTCTTTGAAGTTGGATAAGAATATGGGTATGAGTCATGACATTTGCAAACCATGTGACCTGGTCAAATTATCTGATATTTCTTTATCTTGTTTTTCTCTTTTTTAAGATGGAGACATAACATCTAAATTATAGGTTTTCTTTGAGGAATAAATTATATCATAAATATAAAATCCTTACAATACTGTCTGAAAATGCTACATATGCAATAAATATTAGCAATTATTAACTTTAAATGTGAAGGTAGTTAAGAAAATCCTGTGACTTTTTCACTTTTTGCCTTGAGGTTTTACTTTGCTTTATAGTCTAAGCCAATCATGGCTATCCACTCTCCATGTCAAAAACTGGTTAAAGCTTAAGTAAATTACCATCCTCCAGGAGGTGAAACTACAATCCAGTTCAGACTAATAAAACATAAATGGAAATTCATTGAGTGCTGTTAAGTAAAAAAGTTTTCCTTCATTTGAAAGAAAGGCATTATTCCTACCCTGAATATCATGGTATTCGAATGTAAGGTTGGAACTCTGCCAGCCATATTACCACCAGCCTGAAGATAGGAACAACACACACAGAAAAGCAGACCCCAGAGAATCAGAGAGAAATTGAGTTAATTCTCTAAATTAAGCCAACCCCATAGCACACCATACCTCTAACTTCCTAGTGTATGATCTGACTGATATTTCTACTGTAATAAGTTTCTTGTAGCTTCAGTTCTGTTGTCGCCATCACATGAGAGGTGCCACGGATTTTCTTCTGAAATATAAATGTACAGAATGTGTGAATGTGTGTGTACATTTGCTATGATACTTTTAGTAGCAACAAACAGAAGAGAAAACAGGTTTGAACAAAAAAAAAAATTGCTATCTTACATCATATAACTGAACAAGTCTATGCCTATGCCAGGAATCTGTCGTCACTCTATAGGGGCTCTATTCTTTTGGCTCTTTCCTCCTCCATGAGTCACCTTCATCTTTGCTATAGCAGCTAGAAGGTTGTGGAAATTTCAGGCTTCTTATTGACTCACAATAATGTATGAAAGAAAATGAATAATCTTTCATTGACTCTGTCTTACTATCAAGCAAATATCCCTCAAAGAAGCCCATTTTAACTTCCCTAGGTGTTTAATAGGCCCAAATGGAAAATTAAGGGAAGTACTGTATGGTGATTAACTTAAACTTCAGTGGTCAAATGCTTGTACATGGCATGGAGGATAATCATCTTTTGTCCAAATCCAACCAACCAATAAGAAGATGGGGTCACCTGCAATTACACTACTGGGTATTTACCCTAAAGATAAAAATGTAGTAATCTGAAGGGGCACACGCACTCGAATGTTTATAGCAGCAATGTCCACAACAGCCAAACTATGGAAAGAGCCTAGATGTCCATCAATAGATGAATGGATAAAGAAGATGAGGTACATATATACAAGGGAATACTATGCAGCCATCAAAAAGACCCCAAAATCTTGCCATTTGCAATGACGTGGATGGAACTAGGGGGTATTATACTAAGCAAAAGACAATTATCATATGATCTGATAGAGGAATTTGAGAAACTAGATAGAGGGTCATAGGGGAAAGGAGGGAAAAATGAAACAAGATGAAACCAGAGAGGGAGACAAAACATAAGAGACTCTTAATCTCAGGAAAGAAAATGAGGGTTATTGGAGGAGAGGGGGGTGGGAGGGATGGGGTGGCTGGGTGATAGACACTGAGGAGGGTATGTGCTATGGTGAGTGCTGTGAATTGTGTAAGACTGATGAATCATAGACCTGTACTCCTGAAACAAATAATACATTACATGTTAATAAAAACAAAAGTAAACTGAAAATATAACCCCCCCAAAAAAGATGGGGTCACATTGGTTCCAAATATAATGGATGCCCACCTAGTTGAGGGTTGGATACCCAAAAGAAAATACTGTTTCAATTAGAAAGGGGAAAATAAATTGGTAATCAATTTATTGACTAGGGCGTTTATTTATATTATTGTTTTATCTATGCTTTTCTCAAAAAATTCAAGGAATTTTGAATATATATCTACCAGAGTCCAACCAACCAAGACAGTCCTCTTGCCATGAAAAAGAGTAGATAATTCCTACTATTCAACTTTTGAAACATAAAACATAACCCTGCCTATTACTACATCTTTATAAATACAATACATTCCTTCAGATAATAGTAATAAAGGTAATTTCTAATGCTGCTTCCTATGTGCTAACATTCTTCCGAGTGGGATACATATTAACTCATTTAATCTTCATAATCACCTATTACTTAGGTGTTATTTTTATTTCCATTAACACAGATGAGTTAACTAGAGCAAAGAGAAGTTAAGTGATTTGCCCAATCTCACACTTTGGAGTAATTTGAGCCAAGATTTAGACCCATGTGGCCTGGCTTCAGAGAGCAATGAAGGATCTTTGCCATCATGTATTATGTATTTCTGTATCTCTAGGCCATAAAATTAATCCCAATCCTTTCTTTCCCTGGGCTTTGCCCATCAAAGTTTTTGACTATGATCCAATACATTCTTGAATACATGTACTACATGTATTGGGAATTTGAACAGATGAAAGAGGTAAATAAAGGAGAGATTTAATTATATATCAAGTTATGATTTTAGAAGAGTCTTGAGTTTGAATTGCAATGGATTTCGATTCAGGCAAAAAATATACTTGGAGATTTCCATTGCGAAATCATGGCATATTATTAGCTACAGCAATACACACCTGTGTCTCTAACAACTGGTTGCATATTTTTCTCTATTGGGCTAATAAAGCAAATAACCAGAGAATTTTAGATTTTTATGTTTTCCATAGCCAAGAACGTCAAGAGTCATTTAAATAGAAATTAAAAAGTAAATGAAAATTAAAATATATCTTTGTCTTAGCTGCTCTAACTTTATTCTTAATTTAGCAAATGATATCCTCACAAGTTACATAGATAGCAAGGGCTTAAGATTAATTTTAACTGTCAAATGCCCTTAAATGACAATTTTCACATAAAATATGTTAATGTAATTCAAGACACTAACCACCTTAAAATCACAATGCTAATTAAGATTTGTTTACTTGATAATTACAAACAATGGGAGCAAATGTCTTATATATAAAATATGACAAAATAATAACACATTCAATGTTTAAAAAAAAAAAAAAAGCCCAGAAAGGTGAAATCCAATACCCATGTTGTCATCAAGACATGAATCTATCAAAATCTTGGCATCAAATTTCTGGGGCAGTTTGATCAGAATAATTATGATTAAAATGGCATGACAGAATGGCTTCATCTTCAGAGTTTGGCCACTGATCTTGAGGTGGTTTTAATTATGATTTGACTCTTCTGAACCTTGCACATTTAGGGAAATACTTATCACCAGATGTACAACTAGCTGTCTGACTTGTGAATTTTTTATTCACTCAGTGAGATGCATTAAGTGCCTACTATGCTCCAGGCATCTGAGTACGTAGCACTGAAGAAAACAGAACACTGTCATAACATCACAGAAGAAGACAATGTTTCTGAAGAAACATTGAAACATGACCCGGCAGTGGAATGGAGCCAATGACTGCTGAAACAGATCATTCGTAGGAAAAGTAATCTGGCATGTAACAATAAAAACTGGGATAATTTCCTTTGAAAAGGGATTTTGAGAAGCACATGAGTCTGAGTCAGAGCTACAGAAATAATCCATCTAAGGCAAAACCATCGCCACACATCAAAGATATTTTTGCATGTCTGAACATTGGTTTTTCACTAACCCAGTTGCTATAAGAAAGTGCATTCTTACTCCCCCTTTCCACCCTTTTAAACAAGCCTTCCCTGATAACTGTTTACGCACAAGGCCATTGATGTAAGTACAGGAATTTGATATTTAAATACCAAACATAAAGAGAGAGAGAGAAATACATAAATGATTCTGGGTCAACAAGAGTTAAGAAGCCATCATTTAGGGACGCCTGGGTGGCTCAGTTGGTTAAGCAGCTGCCTTTGGCTCAGGTCATGATCCCAGCATCCTGGGATCAAGTCCTGCGTCAGGTTCCTTGCTCAGCAGGGAGCCTGCTCCTCTATCTGCCTCTTCCTGTCTCTCTGCCTGTCTCTCTGCCTGTCTCTCTGCCTGCTCGTGTTCTCTCTCTCTCTCTCTCTGTTAAATAAATAAATAAATCTTTAAAAAAAAAAAAAGAAGCCATCATTTATTTACCACTATACATCTAAATTACTGGGCTCAGGCCCTGGTGGAATTATCTATCCCAACAATGACAGAGTGACTCAGATTTTTCATCTAGCCCCATAAATTAGCATGTTTTTTCTGGGAGAATGACTAACAGTCTTTGTTTAGCCATTTAATTGTATAGTATAAGAGAAGGAGCCTGGGAGTTTTAATATTATCATCCAAATATTGGTGGGTTGAGCTTTCCAAACTAAAGCACAGAGACCTTCATTCATATCTCAGACTTATTTCTTCCTTAAAAAGTTTTAATTTTTCTATTCCTTTGTTAATTAGAGATTGGGGCAATCCACAAAACTTTGGGAAACATCTTATCTGAACATGCCAGGAATTTAAAAAAAAAAGAAAATACATGAGAGTGTTTCCTGCCCTGAGTAAATTCCTCTTTATTGTAACAATTGAGAAAGAGTAGCTGTATGCTTCTTCCTTGTTCTTAAAGTGAATCTTGCCCATCGATATGCCCCACACATTTGCACAGATTTCACAGATTCAGTTTAGAGATCTTATCCAGAGACGGCCTGCAGAGAAAGTCTACATCATTTACCTATATGATCAACATAGCCTTCATTAGTAGGTATGAGTGAATAACCCAATATCACCAAATATTTAAGATAAGAGCAAACAAGAAAGAGAAACTAATAAAAAATAGAGATAATTTAAGAAATTTTTAAAAATTTTAATGTAAGTCTATATCCATAATAGAGTCAAGGGACTATAACATTCATAAAATAAGACTGGACAGATATAAACTGGACAATTCAGAAAACAAAAGCAAGTACTTTGAAATTAATTGTAATACTTAAAATGAAATAGAAGAATAAAATAATAGAATAAACACTGTTGTAGGCTAAATTAGTCATATGACTCATAAATTCAAAAAATAATCTTAGAACATAACAAAATGACTTAAGACCAATAAGGAATTCCAGAGAGGAAATAGAATGGAGAAGGGTGAATTTTAAGGAAATTAGAGGATTGTTTTTATTATTATCATGAGTATTTCTTCTCTCCCTGTCGTGGCCTTATATTTTTACCTTTTTAAATGGGATTTGTAGGTGACTTGCTACAGTGAATTATCTGCTTGTGGAAATAATGAATAACACTCTTGAACAGAAGCTTTAAATTCTTTTATTATTATTATTATTATTATCACCATCATCCTTCTGACACAAGACCTGCAATGATCTAGATAGAGGCTGTTTCTTAGCCCATGTCCTAAAATGAAAACCAGAGGGACTTACTATTTTGCCACTGTATAATATTCCGGCATCTAATAACAGATTTCACATCATTCCTGCCATATGCAGTGTGAGAAAATAAACATTTTTGCAGTACTATGTTGTAAGGGATTTGGTGGGCTTTTATTGCTGCCAACATAATTCTGTGTTTCCTCATGGATATGGGAATTGGGTGTTGCCAAAGCAGAAAACCTTAAATATGGGTCACGCCTCGTGAGCAGCCAATGGACAGTGAGAAAACTGTTAAGATTAGATGGTATGCAGTGGTAATACATTTTTAAAACTGTCATCAGCTGTCATTTTGAAAGTAGCTCATGTACTGACTGAGCCTGTGCTTTTAGCCCAGAGGGAAACAGTATTGGATGCCTGCTGTGGTACCACTGTCTGCATTTAACAAGTTTCTACAAAACAGAGACAACTCAGAACTGATGTGGCTTGATGGCAAGCAAAAATTTAAGTGGGGGGAGGACAGAAAGTCAAAAATCTTGTACCCTTATAGGGTTGAGATATTAAAAAGTAAATAAAATATCAGAAGAAGATATCATATATATGTATACACCCACATATATTGATGTATATGTGTGTCTCCCTATAGATACTTACAATTCATATATATAAGCTCTTTCTTAGTAGAAGGTATAAAATAAATGATTGCCATCCTTGACTACATGTATATTTGCTTTTGGTAATAATCTTTATAAACTAAGTTAAAAACTCGAAGACAACCTGAGACAAATATTTTTACCATGTAAAAAAGACAAAAAGTAAAAAAAAAAAGACAAAAAGTTAGCATTCATTTTTGTATAAATTGCTCCTATAAATTGATATCCTCAAAAAGATAATTAAATAGAAAAATATAAGCTCAGTAAAGAACAAGCAATCCACAAATGATAATCACTTGTCAATAAATGTATTAAAAAGTGCTTAATGTAAGCATTTAATAGCAAGATAGATACATTGATAGTCCATATAAAATAACTTTATAGTGCCTGGTATTCTTGAACTGTAGGGAAAGGAATATCCTGATTCAATTTTGAGAGGAGTAAAAATTTGCGTCACCCTTTAAAAGAGTACTTTGGCGATTTCTATCATTTTAAATTGTGTATACTCTGATGTTATTTCAAAGTATATAAACTTTAGAAATATTTGTTTTAAATATAAAGACATGACATGAAAACTAAGGATACTAATATTTGTAGCATGAAAAGATGGACAAATCAATCAAGATAGAATGCTTAAATAAAGTACAATATATTCACATTGAATGACACAATAAAGCAATTAAAAATGGCATGCCTCTAGTGGGGGTCACTTAAGGGAGCATACTAGCTATTTCTTAGTAAAAATTCTAAGGCATATCTAGACAAAAACACAAATTAAAATACAAAAATATTAGAAAATTAGAGTGTTTAGCCATAATACTTTGCAATTCAAAATCTCTAGAATGAAATGTCTCTTATAAAAGTTAAGCATTTTGCTTTAATGCAAATACAATTCTTCAGGATTGTTTCAGGGCTCACTTGATTCAATTTATTATGATATAATCACTGAATTTGTGAATCTTTTCTGTGATACTTTAGAATTTATATATTTTAGTAAATATTAATTTTGGTGATAATGGCAAAGTTAAATACACCACAAGAACCACCACAGTGTATGGAAATGTATGATGTAAATTAGTACTACACATATCTTATAACATTGTACCGGGACTCAAACTGGATTGCAGAAAAGAACATAAAAATTTTTCTTTTTCTGTTCATGATCAACTTCAATTGCAAAATTTTAAGTAGTTGCAGTAGTTTATTCATATGCTATCTGGAATACAGAAGTGACCATTATATGGCCTTTCTTTCTTTCTCTTTCTTTCTTTCTTTCTTTCTTTCTTTCAAATTTTATTTTTTCAGTGTCCCAAGATTCATTGTTCATGCACCATACCCAGTGCTCCATGCAATATGTGCCCTCCTCAATACCCACCACCAGGCTCATCCAACCACCGCCAAGGTCTTTCTTTCTAAGATGCAGATAATAGATGGGCTGATGGTGAAATTAATAATAGAAATTAGTTTTCTTTTTACTTTTTCCTAGTAATTTTTTGTGTGAAAAAAATTTGACATTATCCAAAGACTCTACTATTGGTTTAATGCCAATAATATATTTTTTTAAGACTTTATTTATTTGACAGAGAGAGTGAGAGTGAGCACTAGTATGGGGAGAGGAGAGGGAGAGTGGGGAGCCTGATGTGGGGCTCTATCCCAGGATCATGACCTGAGCTGAAGACAGGTGCTTAATCAACTGAGCCACCCAGGTGCCCCTGATGCCCATACTAATAAATAATATTGTTTTTTCTAGAAGTTCTATATATATTCTATGCTTCCCAGAGCATTATGTACATGGAATCTTGATTATTACATTATTTTGCTTATAAAATTATTTTTATTCAGGAAAGCCTAGGTGGCTCAGTTGATTAACTATCTGCCTTCGGCACAGGTTATGATGCTGAGGTCCTGGGATCCAGTCCAGAGTCAGGCTCCCTGCCCCATCGGAAATCTGCTTCTCCCCCCTCCCCCCGCCCACCTCTGCCTCTGCCCCTCCCCCCTACTCATGCACTCCCTCTCTCTCTCAAATATTTTGATTCAATTTGCCCTAATTAGTACTCATAAAGTAAACATAAACATAGATATTTTAAAATATTTTTAATATTATCAACAATTGATAACAGTGCTTTGCATTTTTCCTCCAATTAAGTTTTTAGGAGCTCAATGACATCAGTTCACATAGAGTACAATATTACTTTGAAAATGCAATTATCTAAAATTATACTTATCTTTTCTATGGGGCTTGCTTTTAGACTTATATATGAATAGCCAATTTACATTTGGCAAATTCATCTTATTCAAAATTATTTTATTCATGGCATTGTACTAATTTTTTTATTTGGTATTATCTCCTAAATTATATGTATATTATTTCTTATTGATGTTTACAATCTGCATGGGTTCTTTTTTATAACATTATTTGATTTTGCTATGATTTCTATCATGTGAAGAAATTCTGATTTTCTTAATTTAAGTATTTGGGGATGATGTTCTATACTCTAGATATTGCCTTACCAAAATCGGAATAAATTATATTATACATAGAATGGCATAAAATTTTTCTCAGAGTCTTATTCCTGACACAGTATGATCAGCTATGAGTTTTTATCTTCAGAATAAAAAAATTATAATAAACTACTGAACATTTTCAAATTCATCTACATACCTTCTTCCTTAGAGGTAGCACCCCAGGACAGTGTAGAACCTAAACAGCTATATTTTATGGCTTATTCTTTAGGTCTCTATATAGAAAGATCTCGAGGACATATAATTAAATGATAATTAAAGCTTTAAAATTTAATGTCTCATTTCAATTATTTTCAAACTGAATAAGCAAATAGTCTGGAAGTATATAAAGAAAGTGTTAATTGTCAGAAAATGATAAGAACCCGCTTCTTGACTATTTACCCTAAAGACCTGTAGAGAAAAGTATATTTTTCTGATTCTATCACATATACTTCTAAATAAACCACAGTGCTTTTTTCCATCAATTTAAAAGCTGGTAAATCAGTGTATTTAGCTATAGATAAAGCAGCATACATGTACAAGGAAACTATCTTATTCAAGAGCAAAGAAACCTGATGATATAAAAAGGCCAACCAGGTAATTGAGAGAAGCCACAATTACATGTCTGTCTGAGTTACTAAATGAATTCCTTAAAATAGTGTCCTCTTCATCTTCCTTTCTATATTACCTAACATGTACGGAATCTCTGTAGATGTTCAATTAATGTTGAATAAATTACTAAACAAATTCTTAGGTCTAGTTGATAGTGCAGAAAAGCTATCTGTCAGAAAGTGACTTATTAGAAATTTAAAAGCACAAAGTTTTCATCATTTTGCCTAAAAATGGCCTGGAGCCCACAATTAAACTATCAGATTAAAAAGCAATTTTTTAACCTTATAATTAATTTTTTACTTATTAAATTATTGTGAACTAGTTATAAACTTCATTGTTTTAGTTGCTGATCTAAAATTATGACTGTGGACGCCGGGGTGGCTCAGTGGGTTAAAGCCTCTGCCTTCGGCTCAGGTCATGATCTCAGGGTCCCGGGATAGAGCCCCGCATCATCCCTGCTCAGCAGGGAGCCTGCTTCCCCCTCTCTCTCTGCCTGCCTCTCTGTCTACTTGTGATCTCTCTCTTCTCTGTCAAATAAATAAATAAAATCTTAAAAAAAAAATAAAATGATAAAATACAATAATGATTGTTTCCAATTTTCAACTTTAATTTTTCCCTAACCTTTATAATTTTACTAGTCATTATTATATATGTTCAGCAACTTGTTTGTTCATTCAACAAACACTGAACTCTTGTAAGCAATATAATTTATTATCGCACCAACTATATTCACTGAGTTTCATATGGAAACCCTTACTTACCAGATATTTATATTCTTCACAGCTAAGAAAACTTTAATATAGACATTCTGCTTCTCTTGAAACTAAAATAGGATTTTTTTTTTACCAGAGACTAAGTTAAGTGATGTTAAATGCATTCATAGCAACTCAGATGGAAACCTTAAACTTTGCCATCACCTTTTAATCATTTATTTATCTTTCGAATCCTGAGTTCATCCTCAGCATACGGATCATGTCTGATGATCAGTAGCAAATGCAATCAGTCATCTAGACATTACTAGCTACACAATTTAATGGTCAGTTTTTTGGAAATAATATGATGACTGATGATTAATATCTTTCTTCAAAATACTCAGTAAGTGTCCTGAAATATTGGAGCCCTTTCCACTAAGAAGAAAATGGAGTGCTGGAGATCCAGCTCTGCTTTCCAAATTTCTCGTGTATATTGCAGACAGAGCACAGCCTAAAACAGGACAAGTCTTGTAAGAGTCCCTAATGTCAGATGTGTGCTTGGAGTTTCTCACATTTTTTATGCTAAAACACTTGCATCTATTTTACTTGTATTGTGATTGTGATTTTTAATCTC
>CM052810.1:134088988-134113680 GCA_028533885.1 Nasua narica | reverse complement strand
AAAATGTGTTGGAAAATGCAAAAGAATTTGAATTGCTAGAACAACTTTGAAAAGAAAGGCTAAAGTAGGAAGAAAGCTGCTTTTAAGACTTAGAATATAGTCTTGACTACAGTTCAAAACCATGTGGTATTGGCAGAGGGAGAGATCAGTGTAGTACAATAGAGAGCCAAGAAAGAGAGCCACATTAATACGTACAACAGATTTTGGACACACATTGCAAAAGTATTCAATGGAGAAAAGATAGCCTTTTCATGAAATGGCACTAGAGCAATTAGGCATCCATAGGCAAAAGAAAGAAAAACAAAGGAAGGAAGGAAGGAAGGAAGGAAGGAAGGAAGGAAGGAACGAGGGAAGGAAGGAAGGAGAGAGAGAAAGAAGGAAAGAGAAGAGAAAGGAAAAGAAAAGGAAAGAAAAAAAGAAAAGGTAAAGAGAAGAAAAAAAAAGAAAAGAGGAAAGAAAAGAAAATGTCCCTCATCTTCTAAGATCAAAAACTAACTCCCTCCATTCCTCATTCCTCCTTTTTCTTCCTCCTTTCCTTCTTCCCTTCCTTACTTCCTTCTTTCCCTCTTTTTCTTGTTCCCTTCTTCCTTCTTCCCCCCTCCCTTCTTTTCTCCTTTCTCTTCCCTTCCTCCTAAATTCCCTCTCCCTCTTAGTTTGTTATCTTCTCTTTCCTTTCTTATTTTCCTGATTACCTCCAGAACTATTTGGAGACACTTATAAGGTTAAATGTGATGGAAAATAACAGTATTAGGGATATAAAACTAGAAATCAAAGGAAGTAATAAGATTAAATGATATTTGTCACTTCTTTCAGAATTGATACCTATGATAGCATTTAAAAATATCTCAACAAAAAAAATTTAAAAAAATATCTCAAGTTTTGGAGTGACTATAAGAAGAAAAACTCTATTAAAATATATAGCTTTTATTATCTAAAAAAATTAAAATATAGTGTATGCAAAGACTTTTCCCCTGAAATTAAACTTAGCAGAATATTTTTGCATTGGTTTGGGTTTGACAAACATACAATGAAACAGATTCATTTTTTTTTTTTAAGAATTTTTGGGGTTCTTGGGGTTATCCTCTAGACAAAGATGTGCTTTATCATTAGCATTAATGCTAACATTTATCACTACCATATTTTAGGATCATCCCTAGGTTATTCATTTCTTTAGCCTCAACTGTGTGGAATGCACTGTACTGAGAATACACTCAAATTGACCGCAGCTGCCTTGGCAAACATTTTGCAATTCCCAGGATCAATGAACTTTCCAAGTATTTTCTACTCACCATGCTGTGAGAAGCTTATTGAAAATGACCTTTCAAATTCTTTACTTTTAGGGTCTTGCTATGGTCTTACTCCTCCAAGGGTGGTCTGAAAACCAGCTTGCTGCTGGTTTACAAACTTGGTAAAAATGCAGTCTCGGGCCCCACCTTAGACTGACTTCTTTACAATCTACATTTTAACAAGATCCTCAGGTGATTCACAGGCATAGTCAGAGTTTTTGCACATGTGTGGAGGCTCCTAATAAGGAGCAGATCCACTTGTTATCAGGCTGATACTAGATTTCCGCTTGCCTAGACTATTGTTAGTACAAAACCAAGCATTGTTTTATGTAAATCCATATCCAAGAGTAAAGGAAAAAATTTCCAGTACAAACATCATATATAACTTTGTAATGAATTAAAAGTTATTTTTTGGAGATAAAAGACAATGTGAAATTACATCTATTGTCATAGTTAATAGTACAAATCTACCTGTCAGTGTTCTGCATTTAGAGTGAAATTAGAGTCCTAGGATATTATATACCCTAAAAAGTCCACATACTACTCTTTAAAAATATTTTCTGGTAGAGCCGTACTCAAGAAAAGGGGGGTATTTTATCACTAACATTAGTACTACCATTTATCGCTAACTCATATTTTAAGGCCTTTCCTGGATTATTCATTCCATTAGCCTTTACTATGTGGAAATACTTTGCAGTTTGCCTTTCTTTGGCCATTTCAGAGACCAAATTTAGCTTAGCATTCTAATCATCATTTTAGAGTATAGAAGAGTATATAAGAACTACACTTTTAGTGATGCTTAGAGGGAGGATTTGTAAAATAACATTGTCTAGTGCTATGAAATCTATGGTCTTATCCAGTCTCTCTTCTCTTTTCATATGATTCTTGGTACAAAGAGCAGAAAGAGGACTGAACTCAGAAAAACAAGGTCTTACTTTTATTCACAATTATTTGTTGGATAGTCTCAGAAGGTACTTAACCTTGATTCTGAGTTTTTATTTCCTCATTTGAATAATGAGATAATTATAAAGAATGAAATTAATGAGTTGATTTTATAGAAACAATAAATGTTACAATACACTAAGTACATATTAGTGCTGTCTTTATTTGATTGGAAACCCAAGATTTTATGGTATATTTTTGCTTTTGTGGGATAATATGTTAAGTGGAAAGGATTCATGATAATAAAAATTGACTACGTCATTTAAAAGTCATGTATTAAAGCTATATATATATTAAATATATATAGTGCATATATATATATTATATATTTAATATATAATACATGTATTAAATATGTATATATTTCCCAATGTTTAATCTTAGGGAATTGTAGCACAAGCTGTAAGTTTGCAGTTTTGCAGCTGTGTTCATTGAGATAATTTTGGACTGTCTTGGCAAGAAAATATTGCTTCCAGGAAGTCCATTACTAAAGCTTCTAAGTTTCAGTAAAGCTGTTAGTACTGAATTTCTCAAATAGTCCAATTATAGTGATATGACAAATTTTTCATTATGCTATGTTTTAGAAAATAAAAAAAAACCTTGATAAATGTTACAGTGAAAACAGTTCAGTTCTAGTGTTTAAACATCAGTATGTCTTTTGGTTCAAATGGCTAAAGTGGGCCATTTCAGCAAAGGCTGAAGAGAGTTTTGGAAATCAGGTTTAAAAAATGCTGCCAAGTAAGCTGAAGCAGAGCCGATTGTTAGCATTATCTTGCAGACAGTAAGATACTGTAACCAATATCAACATTCATTTCCTCTTTGCTCTTTACTCATCTATGACCTACTTTAAAAGATTGCTTTCTGAGACAACATAGTTGGTATAGGCACTGATCATAGACTTTGAGGTTGGAGACAGGAGTTTGGCATCAAAGGGATGGCATGGTACTGGTAATAGAGAAGGAGCTGCCAGTTACTGGGAAGGGATGAGGATTTTGGAGTTTATAGGGCTATCATAATCTTCATATCTTCATGGAAAGATAACTATGTGGTTTGTTGATAGAGAAACATCAATACAGCATGAAAGAGGGCATGTGATATAATGAGCACTGGGTATTATATAAGACTGATGAATCACTGACCTCTACCTCTGAAAACAATAATACATTATATGTTAATTAATTGAATTTAAATAAATAGATAAATAAAATCTTTCTTAGCCAAAAAAAAAAAAAAAGAACAACAATATTTATCATCTTTGATTGAATCTTCTGAAAAAGATACAGAAGGTCCATATGGAATTGAGAGGGAGAAGTTGTGGGTTCTTGAGATGAACCTCTGGATTTGGACCATCAGCATCTCAGTGATGATCTATTGATCAGAGGAGCAGGATATCTTCTACCCAATTTCCTGTATGCTGAGGTCTTGTTACCAGAGGAGGCACCATCCTTCTCAAATGGTAGACCAATACTAGATATCTCTACATCATAAGGACTGGAGAAATAAACCAAGATTTAATACGATCAAAAATAAATATTCCATAGCAGGAGGCAAATACACTAGATTTTGATACTAGTACATTAGGCAAAGCTATATTACATATTTAAAATAATTTATTATGAAAATAAAAAATATGTAGCAGAAGGATTAACTATTCATCCCATCAGGCAAAATCCCATTTTACATTAATAGCTATCCTCTGCTCTATTCCTATAAATAAAGTTCTATTAAAATTATTTGTAAAAACTATTACAAATTGAGAAAAAGGAAAATTAGTTTGGAAAACCATACATATATTGAGAAGTGTGTATTTACTGACTGTAATTGAGTTTTTGGAAACCATGACTGATAGGAAATTTAAGAGTTTATAATGCTATGAGATTGTTTTTAAAACTAGGACTTATAAAGATGCTATCACTATGTGATTTGTTTGAGAAAAGCAATGTAAAGAATTTGTTGCCAGCAAATTTATGTGGTAAGTAAGCTTAACAAGCAAATTAGAAAAATAAATTTATTTGAAAGATCTCATGTTTTGGAGAAATGGTGGGGTAGAGAAATGATCTATGTTACATTAGAAATCCATTTGCAAGAGAAAACTTATTTTTAATTTTTTAATTTTTAAAAGATGTTATTTATTTATTTGACAGAGAGGAGAGAGATCACAAGTAGGCAGAGAGGCAGGCAGAGAGAGGGGGAAGCAGACTCCCTGCTGAGCAGAGAGCCTGATGTGGGCTCAATCCCAGGACCCTGAGATCTTGACCTGAGCTGAGATCTGACCTGAAGGCAGAGGCTTTAACCCACTGAGCCACCCAGACGCCCCACAAGAGAAAGCTTTTAGTGTGCAAGAAAATAAAGCAAGACAACCAAGAAAATCATCAAGTGGCCTATTGGGAATACATAAAAGGAGTAGTCAATACATCAATCAATATGGGTTTGTAGGGAAATAAACATATTTTCAGGGGCAATGATTACACAAAATTTAGTATAAAAATAAAATTTTAAAATGAATAGGTTAGAATAGGTAAGTCAGTGGAAAACAACAATTATCATTGTCACCATATTTATGAGGATGTTCTGGGCAACTATAACAAATAGCTATTGTAAAATAGGCATGAACATGACCTTATGGAAGATAATTATATAATCCAAATAATTCAGTGTTAACAAAGGCACTAAAAACATGTACATAATCAGTAAGACATAAAAGTTTTGAGTAATGAATTGAATAGATCTCAGTGTATTGTTTTCCCATTTGTTAATTGAAAAGTAAATCTCCTTTAGCGATTTCTTCCTGTCAGGTGCTCCAGCAGATATATTGCCTTCTTAGGCAGAGTTTCTAAAATTAATGACTGTACACTGAAATGGTGAATTAATGAATAAAATAACTTTTTTAGCATTATGAAAACTCAAGTAAATGGATATCACTCAATAATAAATACAATCTATATTATAAGGGTAGTGTGTTTGAACAACATAAAAGCAAGGGGACCTTCTGAAATTTTATGAATGAGGAATTGATCTATGAAAGGTGTAGCATTTTAGGGATTATGCAAAGAGACTATTTGGTAATGTGAGGGTGTCATAAAAGAGTATTGAGTAAATGTACTTGATAGAAGTGGTAATAGGTATATTTGATTATGAAGGATTAGTGAATAAGGTAAATTGTGAAAATCTGAAAACAAATTGAAGACATTTCTTATATTGCTCTGAACTACAAAATTAAATTATTCTAATCTGTAATGGTCAAGTCTTAGACCTCTTAGGTTAAGCGTGTCACCTCTTACCTGAGCCATCTCATCTAGCTTCCACGATCCATCAGCAATAGTCGTGACCAAACTAATTTTATTTAAACTTTGGTTCACCGTATTTTGTTTTGTCTTTTCCTGGAACACTCAATGACTCTCACTCTACTAAATTAAGGTCAAATTCCTTAGTCTGACGTTCACAGTACTCTACATCTGATTACAAATAACTGCTCTGCTGCTTTCTCTTCTCTTGCGGTGGAACCCAGAGCCTCCAGCTTAGTCATCCTAAGCTTCTTGTACTTTTCCTAAACATGCATTGGACTTTTCTACTTTTAATGACCCTACTGCATGAGTGTGAAGCACTGCTCCGCCATCTTTGTCTAACAAATGTGCTCATTTCAAGGCCCATTTCACATGTCAGTGACTTCAAAAGTAAACATAAATTTAGATTTTCACCAAAGAGTGAATTTTAGATCTGTTGTCAGTGGTGATTATTAATAAGGTTGCTTCATTTCTAAAAAATATTCCTTTGGATGGTCATGAATTTAGTTGCCTCAGTGATTTCAGCTACTTCAGTGGAAAGATATTATTCTGAGGCATTAAGCCTTACTAATTTTAGGAAGTCAAAAATGTTTAAAAGTGAGTGAAGGAGCGAAGGATAGAATGGAGGGAATAAAACAGGAGGAATACTGACAAGTATGAAGATTAATCTAGATGAAGAAAGACCATTGTCTGAAATAACCCTGGTATGACAGAAAAGAAAAAAATAAGTAGGTTGACAAAAAATAATGTACACAAACATATCTATTACAAGTATGAGAGCATGTACAGTTTAAAATGTTGCTCACATTGTTATTTAATGATGTTATGTTTTCTTGCTCATATGATGTGGTGGTAAATGACTTAAATTGAAAAATACTATTTTTTTAAAATGTGAAACAAATACAAAAACTATAGTAGGAATAGACAGTAGAGGGTAATGATTCAGAGTCAGATTCCTCTTCTTGTTAGCTAGATCATCTTGACGGTTTTCCTGATCTTGTAGTACCTTGGTTTCCTCATTGTGTAAAGGAGAATATATATCGGTAGCCTGGATATATCTCTCAATCTGAAAATTTCCCTGTCTACCCGAAGTATATTATTTAAAAATAGTTTTAAAATGAGTTCTGTGTGTGTGTTTCAAATAGTTTAATCTTTTCCAGCTTTGCTACGTGGGTGATCCTGTGCCTAGGCATTTTTAAGTGTAATATAGTTTGTGAATCTCTTAAGACCTCTTCAAGAGGGGAAGCTATCATATTTAGTACAACACAGTCTTAAGTTTCTGGCTTCCTCATGATGTTAATATTAGATTTTTGGCTCTTTTCCAAATGTAATATGCTGTGCTAGCATTTTCTCATAGAGCCTAAAGAAAATGGGAAAGAGCTCTTTGTTTTCTCCTGAAATGAATGAAGAAACCCCTCCTGATCACTAAAGACCTGGAAATAGGCTAATAGACAGGAACTATAGTGTCAGTGCTAAGGTTTCTTTTAAGACCTGGTAACATCTTCTATCACATAATTAATTCAATGTGTTGTGATCCAAGAGTTTCCAGTTCAGATCCTTTTTGGGAGGATAACACTAAGCTTATAGAGGGATAGGCGAATGCTATGGTGGTTTGAGTTTCACGTAGGCATCCTTTGATACGTAAGTCATCTCCTCTGGTATATTTTTATTCCTTATTGGCATCCACAGGAATACTTATCAATTCCCTGGTTAGATATCTAGTCTGCACCTCCTTATCCAGACTCTAAAACCTCATTTTCCAGGGGCGCCTGGGTGGCTCAGTGGGTTAAGGCCTCCGCCTTCGGCTCAGGTCATGATCTCAGGGTCCCTGAGATCAAGCCCCACATCGGGCTTTCTGCTCAGTATGGAGCCTGTTTCCCCCTCTCTATCTGCCTGCCTCTCTGCCTACTTGTGATCTCTCTCTCTGTCAAATAAATAAATAAAATCTTTTTAAAAAAATAAATAAAATAAAACCTCATTTTCCAGAGACGACCACTTCCTTCTGCGGGAAAAAGGGAGAGCAGGAGACATTTAAATGCTTTTCTGTACTATTGCTGTGAGGAGAGGGTGTTGGTTTGGTCCTTTTAATGCCTGGAAATAGAGTGCTGCCATCTCTCTCTATAACAATCATACAGTGCTGTTGCAGGAAATTATTGAATGAGACTTGACATCTTCCTAGACCCTGCTGAAAATGACCTACAGGTCATCTTTCATCTTTGACCTCTAAATTTAAAGAGGGTTCCCTCATTTACCACCCTTTTTTCATGTCCTATGGCAGGACAATAAGATGGTGGGAGGCTTCCATTTCTATCCAACCCTTATTTTTTTTCCAACATGTTTTCTCCAACATTTCCTATCCCCTTGTCCCACTCTTTTTTTTTTTTTTTTTAAGATTTTATTTATTTATTAGAGAGAGAGACACTGAGAATGAGAGGAGAGAAGGTCAGAGGGAGAAGCAGACTTCCCGCAGAGCCGGGAGTCCGATATGGGACTCGATCCCGGGACTCCGGGATCATGACCTGAGCTGAAGGCAGTCGCTCAACCAACTGAGCCACCCAGGCGCCCATCCCTTGTCCCACTCTTATCCTTCCAAAGGCTGTAGATCATTTAGCTACTGCCAAAACCATGCATGCAACGAACCAAGTATAACTCAGCAGCATATGACGGTATACTTACTTATTTTTAAGAATTTTATTTTTTTAAAAGTAATCTCTGCACCCAACAAGAGGCTTTAACTTAAAACCCTGAGATCAAGAGTCACATGTTCCACGGGCTAAGCCATCCAGGCCCCCCACAACAATATGTTTAAATGATTCTGGATAGGTGGAGGCTTATCTTATCAGTGATGGGTTCAGTTGGGCTTGACTCCAAGTTGCAGATTGGGTCTTGGATCTCCTCTACTTTGGATCTGTGGCTACCTAAGGCATGTTCTCATAATGAAAAAGCAGAAATGAAGTACAGAAAACACATTCTAAGTCTCTGTTCATGTCATGTCAATAACATCTCATTGGCTAAAGTAATAATTTAAACTATCAGAGATAAGGAAAAATAAAATTTCACTCAGCTATCAGTATCCCTAATTTAGTTAAAATATCATATTTTCTTTCTCTTTGCATTTTTTTCTTAAAGATTTTATTTATTTATTTGACGGAGAGAGAGAAAGCAGGAGTGCACAAGAAGGGGAAGTGACAGGCAGAGGGAGAGGGAGAAGCAGGATCCCCATAGAGCAGGGAGCCCGATGTGGAATTCTATCCCAGGACGCTGGGATCATGATCTGAGCCAAAGGCAGATGTTTAACCAACTGAGCCACACAGGCGTCCCTGCATTTTTTTTTTTCTGGTGCAAAAGAGACTAAAATAGAGATTATAGTCTGAACAGTGGGAAGAGTGAAGGAATAAGTAAAAATATTTCAGAGATAATGCAATTAAGCAATTTCACCATATATTTGAGTATTCTTTGGCTCCTCTGGAATCCTCTCTTTCTTTTTCCCTTCCTGGATTAGTAATATTTGGAAATGATATTGTTTAACCTTCTCTCTCTCCCTCCAAAAAAATGGAGGTCCTGATGTTCTAACTTGGCCAGAGGACCCTAGGAGGAGAGCTGGTTTCAAGATGAAGCCACGTAAGGCTCAATCCATGCAAAGAGTCTGGGAATCAAGCCCAAGGCATTAAGCCCAAGGGCAGATGGAGGAGAACCTTTAAGAAGGTTAAAACCATACCAGGTTTCATAAAATGGTCATAAAACCATCTTTCATGACCACTGTGGCATGAAACTAGAAATTAATACTAGAAAGGAAGCTGGAAAATTCACAAATAAGTAGAAATTAATCAACTCCTAAAGGACCAATAGGTCCAAACTGTTTTTTTTTTATAAAAGATAAACAAAACTGACAAATCTTTAGTTAGACTAAGAGAAAAAAAAAAAGAGAAAACTCAGACAAATAAAACCAAAATGGAAGACAGACATAACTGTTAGCACAGAAGTACTAAGGATTATAAATGACTATTATGAACAATATGCCAACAAACTGGATAATCTAGAAGAAACGGATAAATTCCTAGAAACTACAACCTATCAAGACTGGCTCACAAAGACATAGAAAAATCTTAACAGACCAATAATAAATAAGGCATTTAAATCAGTCATCAAAATCTCTTAACAAAGAAAAGCCCAGAACCAGATGGTTTCCCTGGTGAATTCTATTAAACATTTAAGAATTAAGGCCAATCCTTCTCAAACTCTTCAAAAATTTTGAGGAGAAAAAATACTCTCAAACTCTTTTTATGAGGCCAGTATTATTCTGATACCAAAGCCAGATAAGGGCTTTGAAGAAGAAGACTTAATACGAAAGAAAAAATATATAGGCCAATATTCCCAATGAATACAGATACAAAGATTCTCAACAAAATATTAGCAACTGAATCCAGCAGCACATTAAGAGGATCATACAGCATACTTAATAAAAAAGAAAAAAATATATAGGCCAATATCCCTAATGAATACAGGTGCAAAAATTCTCAACAAAATATTAGCAACTGAATCCAACAGCGCCTTAAGAGGGTCATACAACATGATCAACAGGAACTTATTCCAGGGATGCAAGTATGGTTCAGTACATGCAGATCAATAAATGTGATATACCACATTAGTAGAATAAAAAATAAAAACCATATGGTCATCCTAAGAAATGCAGAAGAAAAATCTTATGAAGCACAACATCTTTTCATGATAAAAAATTTCAACAAATTGAGTATAGAAGGAACATATCTCAACATAATAAAGACCATATATGACAAGCCCACAGCTAACATTAAAATGAATGGTGAAAGTTTTAAAGTTTTTCCTCTATGATTAGGTATAATATGAAGGTACACATTCTCACCACTCTTATTCAATATAGTGCTGGAAGTCCTCGTCAGAACCCTTAAGCAAGAAAAAGAAATAAAAAGACATCAAAATTGGAATAGAAGAAGTAAAATTGTCTTGTTTGCAGATGATATGGTTTTCTATATAGAAAATCCTAGACTCTACCAAAAAACTGTTGAAACTCAGCAACAAATTCAGTAAAGCAGCAGGACACAAAATCAAAGTACACAAATTAGTTGTGTTTCTGCAACCTAACAACAAAATATCTGAAAAAGAAATAAAATAAACCCATTCACAATAGCATAAAGAATAATTAAATACTTAAGAATAAATTTAAACAGGGATGTGAAAGAACTATACACAGAAAATGTAAGACTTTGATTAAAGAAATTAAAGATGATGCAAGTAAATTGAAAGATATCCTGAAGTAATAGATTGGAAGAATTAATATGGTTAAAATGTCCATACTACCCAAAGCCATCAGTAGAGTCAATGGAATCTTTATCAAAATTCCAGTGGGATTTTCCACACAAAACAAACTTGAAATTCATATTGAACCACAAGAGAAACTGAAAGTCAAAGCAATCTTGAGAAAGAAGAACAAAGCCAGAGAGATCATGCTTCCTGATTTCAAACTATATTACAAAGCAATAGTAACTAAAATATCATGGTATTGGCATAAAAACAAATACATAAATCAATAAACCAATATAGAGAGCCCCAAAATAAACCCATGAATGTATGCTCAGTCAACTTAAGATGAAGGAGCCAAGAATATGCAATGGAGAAAGGATAGTCTTTTCAATAAATGGTGTTGGGAAAGAAAACTCGAAAGCCACATATAAAAGAATGAAACTGGACCACTATCGTACACTATATACAAAAATTAACTCAAAAATGGATTAAGGACTTGAATGTAAGACATGAAAGAATACACAGGCAGCAATCTCCCTAGCATATGTCTTGGTGGTGATTTTTGGATTTGACACCAAAACAAAAGTGACAAAAGCAAAAATAAGCAAGTGAGACTACATCAAACTTAAAGCTTCTGAAGGGTGAAGGAAACCATCAACAAAGTGGAAAGGTAATCTATGGAATGGGAGAAAATATTCACAAGTCATATTCCTGATAAAAGGTGACACCCAAAATATATAAAGAACTCATACAATTCAATAGAAAAACAATCAGAATAAAAAATGGGCAGATGGGGCACCTGAGTGGCTCAGTGGTTTAAAGTCTCTGCCTTCGGCTCAGGTCATGATCTCAGAGTCCTGGGATGGAGCCTCTGCTCAGCAGGGAGCCTGCTTCCCCCTCCCCCTCTGCCTGCCTCTCTGCCTACTTGTGACTCACTCTCTCTGTCAAATAAATAAATAAAATCTTTTTTTTTAAATAAATAAAATCTTTAAAAAAATGGGCAAATGAACTGAATAGACATTTTCCCAAAGACATCCAAATGGCCAACAGGTGCGTGAAAATATTCTCAAAATTATTAACCACCTGGGAAATGAAGTCAATACTACAATGAGAGATCACCTCATCTCTTTTAGGATGGTTTTCACCAAAACAACAAAAAACAAAACAAAACAACACAAAACAAAATAAAAACCCCCAAAACTTTAAGAGATAACAAGTGTTTGTGAAGATGTGGAGAAATGGCAACCTTTGCGAACTGCCGGGTGGGAATGTAAATTAGTATAAACACTATGGAAAACAGTATGGGGTTTCCTTAAAAAACTGACAATAGAATTGCCACATGATCTAGCAATCTGACTTCTGGGTATGTCTCCTAAGGAAAAGAAATTGGAATCTTGAAGAGATATTTGCATTCTCATGTTCACTGTAGCATTATTTACAATAACCAAACTCTGGAAAAAACTGAAATGTCTATCTATGAGTTCATGGATAAAAAAGTGATTCCATTGTATATATGCAAAGGAATATTATTTATCCATGAGAAAGAAGGAAATCCTGTCATTTGCTACCACATGGATGGATCTTGAGGGTATTATGCTAAGAGAAATGAGTCAGACAGAAAAGCACAAATATTGTATATCACCTACACATGCAGTCTAAAATAGCAGAATTCCTATAAACAGGTAATCAAATGACCATTTCCAGGGACTGGGGACTAAGGGAAATGGGAAGATGTTGGTCAAGGTGGACAAGCTTCCAGTTATAAGAAAAATAAGTTCTGGGGATCTAATGTGCTGCATGGTCATTATGGTTGACAATATTGGATTATATACTTGAAAGTTGCTAAGAGAGTAGATGTTAAGTGTTTTTACCACAAATATGAAATGGTAATTAGGTGAAATTATAGAGGTGTTAACTAATGCTATTGTGGTAATTAATTGTTTCACAATATATAAGTGTATTAAAACCACACATTGTATACCTTAATCTTACACAATATTATATGTCAAGTGTATCTTAATAAGGTGGGAAATAGTAAATAAATAAGACAGAAAAAGCAAATGTTAGGGTAGTTTTTCAATGCTGCTTTAAATTTGGCTATCACTATTTTTTTAGCTTTTAAACTTTTTATATATGCAATTGCCATTTTTAAGAGAGGGAAAACAGGGTTATGAATACGTTTGAAATACAAAGCTACTTTGTGACAAGCTGGAAGTGAAGTTAGGTCTGAGTGATTCCAGTCTGTATGTTTACTTATCCTCCATGCTACACAGTATCCTCAGCTAAGTAATCGATTTTCCCATATATAGAAGAAATTCTGCTTTTTTTTGTTTAAATAACTGGACCCACTTTATGGTTTGATAAGACTCATTTTTATTATCAGGAGCAAATAACAGCTGAATAGTTTCATGACAGACTTAAATACATATTGTTTTTAGAAAATAATTCCATTTAGCTTTGAAGTGTTAGTGAAGGAGGACAATTTGCACTGCATTTCAGACAATTAAACAAGTAGTCTAGCTTTACATTCACTTTGTTTAAACAAAAAAAAGTAATTTCATTTTATATTTTCTCTAAGATTGTTAAATATTTTTAAAGCTGTTCTTAAAATTCACATGCATGCTGACATGCAAAGATCAAAAAGTTGTATATATATGTATTTGTAACTAAAGGTATTTGGGAATCAGTTATTTTTAATCTGATTTATGGAAATCATAATGATTTGGGCATGTTTTAAAATCAGACACCATGGATGCCAAGTTATATTTTCATGTGAGAGGAACAGTACCATAGGAACAAAAATACATCCTCTATTAAAATGTTTTTGGATATCATAAACATATAGAGGTTATATGGAATGGGCTTTTAAAAACCTGGATTTGTTATTTGATGTGAATGGGGAATGAATTATCAATGTGAAATTTAACTGTTTACCAGAAAAGAAAACTGTAGACAAATGTTTCTCGAAAGGATTTTTTGTTTTGGTTTGGTTTTTGGTTTTTGTTCTTGTTTTTTCTTTTTTTAAAGATTTTATTTATTTATTTATTTATTTATTTATTTATTTATTTATTTGACAGAAGAGAAATCAGAAGCAAGCAGAGAAAGGGGGAGAAGCAGGCTCCCTGCTGAGCAGAGAGCCTGATGTGGGGCTCGATTTCAGGACCCTGAGATCATGACCTGAGCCAAAGGCAGAGGCTTTAACCCACTGAGCCACCCAGGTGCCCCTGTTCTTGTTTTTTCAAAATGAAGGTAAAATTAAAAAAAAAAACAAAACACAAACATGTAAGGGCAAAGTACTGTAATCCAAATGGTTACATTTCCTCTAAATTTAAATATCTTTATAGGTATTTTGTTTAAACAAAAGAGAGCAATTAATAATCTAAAACACAAAAGCATAAAGAAGTTTTAGGGGTTGCTTTTTTCATTTTGCTCATTTTTCCACATGACACTGGCATTTTCTACTCATAGAGAACTAAAGTTGAAGACATTATTTTATTTGATCTTTTATTTTATTTTTTAAAGATTTTATTTATTTGTCAGAGACACAGACACAGAGAGAGAAGAGGGAGAGAGAGAGCACACATAAGCAGGGGGAGCAGCAGGTAGAGGGAGAAGCATTCGACCTGAGCAGAAGGCAGACACTTAACTGACTGAGCCACCCAGGCATCCCGAAGACATTATTTAAGACATTAATTTTGACATTGTGATCCAAAACATTAATTCCTGTGTTCTAAATTCTTAACAAGGTTTAACCCCTGAATGAAGTGAGAAGTATAAGGATCAGATTAAGAAGCTGAGATGAGTTCCTAGCTAGAGGATCATGGGGGATAATATTAGGATGGCAGAGAATGGGAAATGTTGGTATCCCAGGTCCTCGTATACTTTACTACACTGTCCACCGTTCAGACTGTCCCATAGGATTCACCCAACATTTCTAAAGTAGATGATTGGGTTTGAAGGAGTTTCACTAATTTTACCATATATGGTAACTAACTAGAATTTAATTAAAAACTTCAAAAATAAAAAAAAGAGTTTCAATCCATGTGAAAGTCTAACCCTGTCTGTGTCCCAGTTTTCTTACATCGAGATTACCACACCCTGGGGCTGCATCTTCAGCAGACTCTTCTTGAATCTGTCAAACTGTTTAAGATAGTATTTCCCACTTTGTGTCCCCCATCTCACCACACCCCGACACCCAAATACCAGTCTACTGGGGAAAGTAGAACTTAACATCTTTTAAAGTGTAGAAACAGATAATATGCCATGTATAAACTCTAAAAATCCACAGCTATGAATGTGACTACAATTTACTAGGTATATGCATGTTGAAGATAGTACAAGGTCTGCTCTTTGAAGAATTCAAACACATGCGTATTTGAAATACCAAAACTGTTTACATTCCAGAATCCTTTGACTTCTTTTCCTAAAATCCTTTGCTTGGCATTTCAAATGTTTTAATGTTCTCAGGGAATAGAACCTTCTTTTAAAGTTGACATAGGTTCTTTACTGTTGTTTCCAAATCAGATTCTGCGTTACTGCCGTAACTTAGACACAGGGTGACAGCATAGTATTTTACTAACGTATGGAAGAACTTGGATGTATAAATAAAATTTGCTATACGATTGTCAGAAGCAATACTTAGAATATATCCAAAGGAAAAGAAAACAAAAACTCAAAAGGATATCCACACCCTCGTGTCCACAGCAGCATTATTTATAATAGTCAAGACGTGGAAACAACCTAAGTGTCCATGGGTGAATGAATGGATAAGGATGTGTTATGTATATACATAGACACATTATTCAACCATACAAAATGAGAAATTCCTGCCATTTCTGACAATATGAATGGACCTTGAGGGCATTATGTAAAATAAAATAAGTCAGCTAGAGAAAGACAAATGCTGTGTGATCTCACTATATGTAGAATCTAAAACAAACATAAACAAACAAAAAATCCAGACAACCAAAGTCCTAGAAAAGTAGGTAAGATTTGTGGTTACCAGAGGTGGGCGTAGGAGAATTGAGAAAGGTGGCCAAAACGTACAAACTTCCAGTTATAAGATAAACAAGTACTAGGGATAGTAATCATTTCACAATACATGTAAGCCAAACCTTTATGCTAAGTATTGGAAACTCAAACTCATACAGTGGATGTATGTGTAATTATATTTCAATAAAACTGGAAAAAAAGAAAATAAAACCACAATGATTTCAACATGACAAAAAAAACCCTCACAAAGTGTATGAGATAAATCTGAATTTCCAAACTTTGATATTAAGTATTTTTTCTCCTTTTCATCCTGATAATGAACTGGTCAGATAAAATTTTTTTAAAAGGACATTCTTGCCCTTATCTTTTACGTTGTGGTAACGAGTTCTAATATTTGGAAAAAGCAAGTAGTTTACATTCTTTTCTTGAGAGATCTAAAATTTATCTTACTTCAGTGAGTATGCACACAGGCTTTTACCTATCAGAAAGAAGGACCAACACAAATACATTAGTTCATACAATTGGATTATGAACAGTGTTAAGCAAATTGATGCTTCAAATTCAGGTTCTGTCTACATTGAAAAAGAACAATTAAAGAGTGAGTACACCTTCTCCCATTTAACTATATAACTTAAACTTCACACCATGACACTAGTAGGTCCTAAGGAGCTTTCTTGAAAGGTCTGTATTGATGCCCGTGGAGAGTCTTTGGGTCTTTACTGTGAGGTATTTCCTGTCTATGGAATCTTTTCAGTAAACAAAGTCCATAGAATGAGCAGCTGCACTGATGGTTTTAACAGTTTCAGAAAGAAGATATCTTCTATAATGCGAGGTCAAATTTTGCTCTGCCTGATAAATGAGGAAACAAGCATCTAATAGCCTTTAGAGATGTTTTTATTTGACAACACATCTGGAGCCCATAAAGATAATTTTGCCTTTATACCCTGGGAAAAAGATACCATTAAACAATGCTCTGAAACCCAGTTATTAAACATGAGATAGTTATAATCACACTCCCTTCTAAACTTTTTGTTTTTTTGGTCCATTACCACATGTGGAATTATAGAAAACCTAATAGAACAAATTTTGACTTGTCCTCGATTTTATAAATAAATAATTCAAAAAAAGAGCATGAAAATGGACAAAGGGATTAGTAATAGAGTACACAAAAGATAAGCAATTTGGAGTAAATAGCAAATAACAAATGAGGCTTTGTTAAAATGGGGAGTGCACAAAAATGATAATAAATACAAATATAGGTCGTTGGTTATATCACAGAGATTAAAATGTTTTGAATATATAATATATTTATTTATGTATTTTGATGCTCACTGAGTTTTACTTTATGGAATAATATGTGCCCCTTTGTCATTCTACAACTTATCAATGGCCTAGAGGGAGGCAAAAGAGTCGGGTATCTTTTTTGGTTTCTTTTTTCCAGAGTATGTAACAGTATTTACATTAAGTCACTTTCAAAATAAAGGGTAATACAAAATCTAAACTCTTTCAGACATGAGGATCTTAAACAAAACACACTAAAGATTTCACAATATATTAGAGAAGAATAGTTAACAAGTTGCCCTGTTGTTTAGCTATTATTCGTCAGCAGCTTACAGGATGAAGGAGTCTGAGAAACTCATTATACGGATGTTCCACATATGTTCCCTTTCAATCAACCCTTCCTCGGAATTCTTCATTTTATGCCTATAAAATGGATGGTGGTCATTTTACTTTTGTTTTTGTTTTTGTTTTCCAAAACACACAGAATAGGACATTTCTTTTTATGATTTTAGTATTTAATTAGGTGTTGACTTGAGATGTGTGCATGTCTAGAGCAACAGTAACTAAATGCAGCTGCGTCTTGGGGAATTATGACATATTCTCGTTGTTGGAAGCCAAGGGGAGTGGCTGCAAAGTAACTGGGTGGCTTAAGGGAGAGAACGTAAGAGATGGAGCCTTTCTTCTGAAGACTGAAGAAAGAAATGTCCAAATTCTTGGTCAGGTTTCACTCTTCTTTGAGCCAATTGGCCACATCACAGGTCCCCACTTCACAGAATGAAGCATTAGGATAAAGAAAATCGAGTCTCTTAAGAAGTGGCATGACTCCCCACATTTTCCCATATTGTTGATACAAATTGGTAAAATTGAAACACTTTCAAGGACTATACAAACTACAAAGACTCAAGATCCTCTTTCACCGCAACTTATCATTATTGGAATTGAGTCTGTCCTTGTTTTTCTAGTGCCTTTGGAGAAGTATTATTCTAAATAAAGAGATTTTACAAGTCACCAAAAAGTGTACTCCTTCAAGCACAAAAGGTTTTCATCACTTTTAAATATCTTGGATCCTGGAAATATTTCTAAACTCGCTGTGCCTTGTTTTATAAAACAGCAAACACTGAAGATAATGAGGTGTGGTTTTCTAAATTGTGTTTTGAACCATATTTAACAATGCAGTAATAATAATTAAAGCTATCACTGAATGAGGTCTTCTTTATGCCAGAGGTTCTGCTAAGCACTTTACATGATCACATCTTTTAAATCTGAGAAGATGTCTAAGAGGAGATCCTGCCTCAGGTCATATTATTGGAGGAGGACCCAGATGTGAACCCAGGACAACCTGGGTGTGCCTCTCTCAGGGCCCGCCTTGCTGACCGCTAAAGATTAATGTGTTTTTTTTTTTTTTGTATTTTTTTCCTTCTGGTGTAGTTTTCCTTTCTCTTTTTCCCCTGGCAGTTATTAATTGTCTCTCTCTCTCAGTTACCATGTCTGCAAGTTCTGTCGTCCCTTATTCTCAGTTTTAGTGTTTCTAAGATGCTAGAAGAAGATGCTAAAGGGTTATGGATATCACCTGGAGTCTGAAATTAGTTCATCATCTTTAGGTTGCTAGTCCTTGTGATAACTTTCCTTGTCACTAGATATTACATTCATTTTTTTCAATATTTTTTCAGAAAACTGTTCAGAAGCCAAAAACTGAATAAGTTGAATATTATCATATTGGAGCCATTTCTTCATTACTAAGTTATGTAACAATGGTTTTATGAGGAGGTTTTTTCCTTCTTCAAGTAAATTGAAATTCAGCAGTGTATGGCATTTACTCATCATATAGTTCTGGTTTCTATATGAGCTTGCTGTTGAGTAAAAAAAAATGTATATCTCTGCCTTCATGGAACTTACTGTCAAGTGGGAAGAAAGGCAGTAATGATTTTACACTTATTTACAGATCAGAAGCTCTAGGATCTCAGCCATTAGTGGCAAGCTTACCTCACAAATGAGCAATGGACGCATTTTTGTCTCCTAGTAACTGCATCTATAGTAGCTTCCTCCAATTCTGCTTCCTTTCTTCGTTCTCTTCTTTCTTGCCTTCCTTCCTGCCTGGCTTTTTTTTTGTCTTCCTCTCTTCCTTCATCTTTTGCTTTTACAGGAATGAAAGATTAAAATGTACATTTTTGACAATATATATGAGAAACTGGTAACCACATTATACTAGTAAAAATGGTTACTGTTTATTAAGCACTGAGTTTATTCCAGGCACTGCTGCAAGCATTTTACATATTCTTTCTTATTTAGTTCTCTCAGCTCTATGAGGTGTCCACTACTATTATCTGTATAGTTTTACTGATGAGGAGACCACACTGAGAAACATTAAATAAAACATCCAAAGTGCACCAGCTGGTAAATGGCAGCCATCACGCAGTCAAATCTTGATGTTTGAGATGCCTATAAAGTGCTCTTCTGGTATATTTTCTTTGGTTGATAACTTTTAGGGTCCACTAAAACAATTTCTTTGTCTTCGTGTTATATATTTAATATCATAACTAATTGCATTTCTACATATTTACTACAGTTCATTGACTCTAGGACTACAGTGATGGCATTTTGGGAACCGGTCAGAAAGAGAAAACGCTACCAAGTAATGACCCACCGTTGATTTTAAGACACATCTCAATTATGTAAATGTTAAAATGTAAGCGTAGGCATTCTAGAATACATGAAAAATAAAGGAATACATAAAAACAAGGAGGACAACATTGTGCACAATCAACAATTTATGGGGAAAGAGGGGAAGTTGAGGGTAGGGTTAGCTGGAACCACTGAAGAGGTATTTTCAAAAATAGGAAAAAAAAAGGTTTCTAACCCAAACTTGTTTAACTAAAGCAGTAAAAAAATTCTGATCACATATTGCAAGTTTGAAATAATTTATTCACAACTAGTAAAACATACATTTTTAGTAAATTACACATAACAAAGGTGTTGAGTTCTTTTCTAGCAAGTAGTTAGTTGACTTTCTGGAAGATGACCTTGACCTCTGTGTGAGCTTGTTTTTAGACCTTGTTCGGTTGGTCTGTTCCAGGTTTGCCCTTACCTGTCCTGTCAGGCATGGCCCTTACTGCCAGGGCATGTTTCTTAGAGTAAAAATGTGCCTTTCTTTGCCTCAACTGAATGTCTAGAGTGTTCAGCTAAGTCTCTTTACTCTGGCCATGCCCAATTTCAAAGGTTTTCCCTGCATCACAGAACCTCTGAAATTTCTGTTCAGCTCTCAGCTTCCCAATAGTTCCAGTCTGGTCTTTCAGAGTCACACTCTATGGATTTGCAGCTCAGGAGTTAGCCAAAAACCAGAAGGGAATTTTTATGCAGAGTTTATGGCTCCTTCTCTATGCATCCTTTCTACTACTACCCCTAAATTCCAATATTTTTCCTTAGTTTACTCCTCCTAGAAAGGACTCCCCTTCGCTTGGACTCCCATTCTCTGGCCTGTGGTTTGGAAAACTACCTTAAGGATATTGTATGGTATGAGGAGTCATGGACCTCTAGCTTAGAATTTCTATTTTAAAAACAGGATGTGAATGTAAAACCAAAACTTTTTTTGAACCAAAACATTTTATTTTTTAAAAAATTTATTTATTTGAGGGCGCCTGGGTGGCTTAGTTGGTTAAGCAACTGCCTTCGGCTCAGGTCATGATCCCGGAGTCCTGGGATCAAGTCCTACATCAGGCTCCCAGCTCCACAGGGAGTCTGCTTCTCCCTCTGACCTTCTCTCCTCTTGTGCTCTCTCTCACTGTCTCTATCTCAAATACATAAATAAAATCTTTAAAAAAAATTTATTTATTTGAGAGAGAGAGAGTGTGTGTGGGGGGGAGCGGGGAGAGAGGCCGAGGGAAAAGGAGAGAGAGAGAACTTCAAGCAGACTCCTCACTGAGTGTGGAGCCAAAATCTGAACATGGCGCTCAATCTCATGATCCTGAGATCATGACCTGGGCCAAAATCAAGAGTCGGAGCTCAAACCACTGAGCCACTAAGGTGCACCTAAACCAAAACACCTTAAAGCAAAAAGTTGAGAATATGAAACAATATATATGACATAAACATTCAGCTTTTAGGCATGAGATTTAATAATTTTGGCTGTTTTACCACAGAAAATTTAACAGACTGAATTCATCTCTTATGAGCCTAGACCACTTTTTCTATGATAAACTGAAGTAAAACATATGGATATTAAAACTTTTTAAGGTACAAAAAAAGAGGGAAAAGATACAAAATTGAAATGCTTGAACTCATGAATACTTCATCATCAGTTCTTATGCTGAGATGATTTTCTTGAATATTTTATCAAGATGATTGACATATAGACAGGGCGGTTAAAGTGATTTGATTCCAGTCTGTTTCTTTCTAGGATGCACCAGTGACTAATGGTCTGAGCACTAGTCTTGGTTTCCTGTCACTTAAAGTGTTTGGAGGATTCGAGAAAATATTAGAATTATACAGATGTTATATTCATGCACTACTCCATATAGGGAATAACAGGAAATAGTATTAAGCTCATACATTGGATGAATTCTGTTAATAGTATTCTGAATGAATACAAATAAAAGTGCTAATTGATATTTTACAATTTATTTTCTACCATTTATGTAGTTTACATAACAAAGACAAATTTTGCCCTTCACATTTTAATGTCATTAGAAGCATAGTTATAGTTATAACTTACTAGTTATAAGTTGATAAGTTGTGTTGATTTTTACTCTCAAATTAAAAAAACTCTTAAGCTTTAATTTTGCTTAAGATAGATACCATGAGATAGTAAGCATTAAAAGTACTTAGGAGTAATTGTATCTTTTTGTTTAATATTAAATTTAATACTTTTCATGGAAACAATTTTAGTCACTTTGAACATACTCATGATCATGGACAAGGTGCTCTGTTTTTCTTTTTCTTATTTTCTTCATTTCAGAAACAGCAGGGATTTTAGAGTTTAGGAAGTGTGCAGCAAATTTCAGTTCTGGTTAACAATGTGGTAGAGGATCTGTGTAACTGGAAAATGAGAAAAAATATTTTCAATATATTTTGTCACATACATTTTAATAAAATAATTATTAATTATTAGCTGACAACATTTGGTTCTCTTCATTTTTAACCTAGAAGAATACATAGGTAAGATACATTTTGGCCCTTTATTATGAACACATCTGTGTTATTATTTATAAGTTAGTGGAATTTTAAATAGGTTTAAGTAACCCAACAGCAAAGAGTTGTAAGATGCAAAATGTTGAAGCTAAGACTCAAAATGGAAACAATTACAGCATAGTGAGCAGAACTAAGTTTCAAAGGCCTGGCGGTCTGCCAAGGCTCTCCTGAAAAAGCTGAAGTCCCACATACCTACAGCTCCCACTTGCAACAGACTCACAGGAAAAAAAGAAAAAGAGGGTCAGTGAATACCACGTGGAGAAATGAACTGCTTCACAAGAAGCAAAACTGAAGATAAGAGTGGGTCACAGCATTATTCTTCATTTTAGAAGCAAGCAGTAGAGAGGGAGCCCAATGATCCCTATTTCCTAAAAAAATCTAAAATGTCATAAACATTCTAGGTCATCTTGGTTAGAGCCACTTTAAGTCAATTTTTTGAAGTATATATGGTTGTTCATTTTTGTCACTGGAGAAGGTTGATCTTTGACTATAGACCGGACTATTCCAGCAACCTATTACTTGAACATGATGAACGTAAACCTTTGAGGGCAGATGGTGTAATTCTCTTAATTACTGGTGCATCTCAGAACTGAAGCATGGTCTCCATGTATAGTGGGGACTCAGTAAATGTTGTTATTGGTATTCATTCTGTATTATATAAGTTTTGTGTTCATATAAGAATGATAAATTATTTGTTTAATCCAATGATAATGAGTACACAATCTATTGTCAGTTAATTTGTGCTATGTAGAAAACTATCTCAAAACACAGTGACTTAAAACAACAGTTATTTAGCTCAGGTTCTATAGGTCACCAGTTTTAGTGGTGCTGACCAGTTATGTTGACCTGGGTCAGGCCTTGCTGAGCTTGGCTGAGATTTCTCATGTCTGTGGTGAGTTGCCAGGTTAGCTAGTTGCTGGCTGGTCAAAAATGCTTAGATACTACAAAGAATGGCTTGGGGAATAATAATTCATGGTTTTTCCTTGCTACCAACCAAAATACTTTTTTGAAAATCATAAATTTAACCAATGGTTTCCAATTTTTTTTCACCAACCCTACCTTCTAATATCAAGTTAATTGACTTTCAGATCTTTAGCCCTTTTGAAGACTTGTGATGCCTACAAGTATTCAAATTAGATAATCCTCTAATTCAGTGAGTCACATCTACAGCACACAGGCCAAATCTGACCCATCATCTACTTTTATAAATAAAGTTTTATTGAAACATAATCACACTCATTTGTTTCTATATTGCCTCTTACTACTTTTACACTCCAATGGTAGAGTTGGCTAATTGTGATAGAAAACATATGTTTTACAAAGCCTAAACATTTTTTATCTGGTTCCCATTCTATCTGATTTCTCTCCTGAATAATAATGAATACTGGCACATACTTTTAGGGCTTTCAATATTTTATTATTGTAAATACTAATAGCAACAATAGAGATAGTTGCTAATAATTTTAGAGCACTTCCTTTGTGCAGGGTAGAATTTTAAGTTTACTTATTCCAACTAATTAATCTTTACAAACACCTTATGATGCACAGCTAATTATCACCACTTCAAAAATGAATGAACTGAAGTGCAGAAAAGTTATATTCAATCACTGAAATTATAATGTAATTAATTCTAGGTTCCATGGCCTAGAAAGCATAGTATGTCTTCCATATTATTGTTCCTACTTCAGGTGATCCCAATAATTTATGCTGTACTCCTGACTTCTTTATGAACTTGACATATGGAATATGCTCTATTTTGAATACATTTGTACTGTTATATCTGGCTTATCTTTACTTATATCACAGTTCAAATGTCAGTTTCCCAAAGTAGTCTCCTTAATAATTCATCTAAGGAAATAATTTTCACCTATCTTGTTAATCACTCCATAAACGTATTATTTTTCATCATAACACGAAACTTGCAGTATTCCACTTGTTTGCTTGTACATTTGCTTATTATCTGTCTTTTTCAGTATAACCCCATGAGGGCAAAAGCATGTCTAGTTTATTCACCACTTCTAACAAAGTGCCTGGCACATAGTAGGTGTTCAATTAATGTTCACTGACTGATGAAGAAATAAATTGCAAGACGGTATTTCAAAAACTATTGTTTACATATCAATAAAATTATAGGGCTTTTCTACTGTTTAGATATCTCACATTTACCAACAGCTACATTAAGCATGTGTGTATACGTGTAACATATATGTCATGTGTGTAATATATATTATATATATAGTATTTCATTTCTTCTTAAATACTCCTCTTTCTGAGCATGAAATTATCTCTCCAAACATCATCCATCCATCCATCCAAACTCATTTATCAGTCCTTTCATTATTGTAATTGTTAAGCCAACTATTTTCCAACTCGAAATCTAATCATTATGGGAAAATTTCCCAAATCTATGATAATTTTAAAAGCTAGAATATTTTAACGGCTT